>VZSF01007301.1:991425-1074324 GCA_013398295.1 Chionis minor
GCCGCCACCGCCGCACTCGCCGCTCCCGGCGGCGGCGGGCCCGGCTCGGCGGCGGCCCGCACCGACAAGGAGACGGTGTACGAGTGGTTCGGGCTGGTGCTGGGCTCGGCGCAGCGGCTGGAGTTCATGGTGGGGCTGCTGGACCTGTGCAACCCCCTGGAGCTGCGGTTCCTGGGCTCCTGCCTGGAAGACCTGGCCCGCAAGGACTACCACTGCCTGCGCGACTCGGAGGCGAAGGCCAACGGGCTCAGCGACCCCGGGCAGCTGGGCGACTTCCGCGACCCGGCCGTGCGCTCCAAGCTCATCGTCTACCTGGCCCTGCTGGGCTCCGAGAACCGGGAGGCCGCCGGCCGCCTCCACCGCCTCCTGCCCCAGGTGGACTCCATCCTGCAGAGCTGCCCGGCGCGGCGGCGGACCCCGGCGGGCGCTGCCGAGGAGGAGGGCGCCGAGGAGGAGGAGGAGGTGGTGGTGGTGATGGACGGGGCTGGAGAAAACGGGCAGGCCGGCCTCCCCGCCGCCCAGGGCCTGGGCTTCGGCGCGCAGGAGGAGCTGCTCCTGCTCTTCACCATGGCCTCGCTGCACCCGGCTTTCTCCTTCCACCAGCGGGTCACCCTGCGGGAGCACCTGGAGCGGCTGCGGAGGGCCTTGTGCGGGGACCAGGAAGAGGAGGGCTTCGGCCGCCACCAAGCCCAGGTAACGCCGCGTCCTGGTCTCGTCTCGTCTCTTCCCACCCGCGCCATCCCATCAGGCGGTTTCCTCCTTCCTTCACCCCCCTCGCGATTCCCTAGCAGCTGGGGGCAGCCCCTCGCCTTTCCCTGACACTCCCCACGCACACACCCCGCGTTGGGACGTGGCCCGACCCTTCTCGCCTCCTTGCCCGTCCTATTCCCCCCACCCCCCATGCCCCAGCAGTGTAGGCCCCGGCCACCCCCACAAGCTGCTGTAGTGTCTAGTACAAATTTCTCGTGACGTAGCGCTGCCTATTACGTAGTAGAACCGAGGAGGGAGGGAGGACTTCTTTTCCTAGCCTGCCATGCTTTCTGGAGTACTGCTTTTTGAATCCTGCCTCGCTGGAGCGCAGGGTGCGGAGTACTGCTACGGCTTGACCGGCTGCCTCGTACGCTGCGGGCCGCTGAAGTTGTGCTGTGCAGAGCTACAAGCGATAGCTTGACTAAACTTGTGAAAATAATAATAACGCTAGGTAGAAATCACACAGCCTGAGAGGGCATTCTCTGGGGGCTTAAAACAATAGAAGGCATTGAAATAATTTTTATGTGGAACCTGCTTTCCGCCCCCCACCCCAATGAGACTTGGGCTTGGACTTGACAAGGATCAGGGCAGTAGTCAGGGGTCGGTGGTTCTGCGGCTGGTTCTCTGAAAAGCCACATTCCCTGAGGTGGCTGAAGGCCACCCAGGGAAGGGGTGGTAATCATTCTGCTAAAGGAGCAAATTAAAATGTCACAACTGGGACTTCTGCTCACAGGAAAGCTGATTTTCTGGGTGGCTGTCAGGAAACAGCAAAGCGCATCTTGAAAGCAGATGTGCCACTTGTTGCTAGAAGGTGGCTGTCACTGAGAATGAAGATTTCCAGCGAGTGGCACGGAAGCATTCCCCTGTGCAGCAGCTGTGTTTGAACTGAGGTTCTTCCCCCAGTAATGTCCATTGCTGCCCTCTTGGCAGGCGTTGGCTTTAAAATCTGCCCCATACTTAGGCAACCAAGCCATCATCTTGGAGCTCTACAGCTTTTGGTCCATAGATGGCCTCTCGTGCAAAGGGGAAGAAAGGGCTGGAAGGTAGGGGTTTATGATGCTGTTCAACTGAACGCATCAGGTTTTCATTGCATACTTAACAGCAAAAGGTACAAAAAGTAAGGGCTGGGCTTTGGGGATTTTGTGTCTTAAGTTTGCTTGCAATGCTATCCAATTCAGCCGCTCCTAGAAAACGGGTTTACATTGCCTGCCATATGGAAGGAATGGCTCCTTTTTCTGTTTGGTAAAGGTGGGATATGCTCGGAGGAGACAGGAATGAATTTCTAAGCCTTCAAATAGATTGAGCGCATGCTTGTGTCATTTTAAGGCCAAAGCACATTGGGCAGGTCATAAAACTAGTGGGTAGATGTTACGGCACTGAAATCATAATGAATTCATAATGTAAGTCCAAAAAAGTGTTTATTTTGGCTCATTGACCTGCATCGAGTCTAGCTCTAGCCCAAAATGAGTCCTGGAAGTCCATCTTTAGGGGGAGAAGATCAAGTTGCAGGAAGCGTTAAGACTGGACACCGTTCTTCCTGGGTTTGGAAGTGCTAATAGCTGGAAACATACTTCCTGCCTGAAACTGGCACATGGGTTGTAGCTGCTGAGTGTGTCCCACCAAGCGCGTTAGATCAGGCTCTCATCAACTACTGGAATTGGAAGTCTGGTTTGTGCAGCATTCTGGCTTCAGCGTAAAAGCAGCCTTCCAAGTTGTGGTGGTTTCGTTTACTCGGGGAACACAGAGACCCGAGTCAGCTTGGCTGAACATGCACATCACATAGTCCCTAGTCCACGCAAGACTGAAACGGCATCCCTTCTGTAGGCTTTTTTTCCTTTCTTAATGGTTAGATTGTAAATATAGCAGAGCGTTTTCTGGGAAATAATGGCTGACGGAACTGAGGGATTAATGGGTTTCCGCTGAGTCTTTTCTGTTCACGTTTACCGGGACAGTAGCACCCTTGCAAATAAGACACCGGTGGAAGTGGAGTCAGTAGCGTGGTTAAAGACTTCCCTGGCAAAATGCAGCTGTACTGTTAGATGCGGCTTGGTTTAAAATCATGTCAGGTGTCCACAGGCTTTTTATCCTCCTTTAATCTCCGAAATTTAAGTGCCCTCAGGGCTCCGCATTTGCGAACTAAAGTGGTTCATAAAGACTTCTTTGAATCTTTCCTGGCTGGCCTCGGGTCAGAAGGGCTGGGCTCCCTCTCCGGTTACAGCCTGCGCCGTGGCCATGCGGGCAGCAGCCGGGCGGCACCGCCGGCTTCACCTCCCGCCCCACCGGTGCCGGCGGTGCCCTGCGCCCCTCCGGCCTGCCCGCCCCGGGCCGTGGCCCCCGGGAAGGGGAAGGGCCCGCGGCGGGCGGTTCCCGGCACGTTTTGCAATGGCCGCGCCTGGCAGCGGGACTTGATCTTTCTCCTCCGCCGTTAAGCGGGCACAGCCGGGCTCCGCGGGGGCACAAGAGCCGGTGAGGGGCGGGGGGACGCACCCCCACGCGAAGAGCACCCTCAGGGCCCGGCGGCCTCTCCCCTTTCCCGGCCTGAGGGGGCGACCTCTCGCTTTGTTTGAGAGGAGGACGGGTCGATCATGGCGCCTCCCCGCCCCGTGAGGGCACGGCCCCCGTTCCCCTCCGCCCTCCCCTGCCGCGCCGGTGGGGGCGAGAGGGCCGGTGCCCAGCCAGCCGCTCCGCCAGACCCCTCCCCGGGCGGGGATGCGGCGGCCGGTGGTCACCGCCGCTTCCCGCCCCCATTCAAGATGGCGGCGGCGGCGGAGCCTGCGCTCCTGGTCACGTGCCCGCAGGGCGGTTTCCTCTCCGTCCCGCCGGGGGAGGGGCGCGCCGCGCCCTCGGTTGCATAACGGAAGGGGCCCGGCGCTCGGCGGCTCGCAGCGCCCGCGGCGCTTCTCCCGCAGGGAGCGGGGCTGGGGTCTTTGCGGGAGGGCTTTGCCGCAAGCACCGCCCGGCCCGCCCCGCGAGGGGCTGCGGGGCGCCCGGTTTATCGAGCAGATAAGCCGCAAGAGAAGTTTTGCGCCGAGAGGCTGCGGGCGCGGCTCGGGTCTTCCCTTCCGTAACACCCCCGGGCGTTTTCAGCTCGCGAACAGTCTGAGGGTGGCAGGAGAGGTGTCGTGCACGTGAAATGATACGTAATACCTGTGGCAGGCAGCAGTGACGTGAACTCAGCCAACAGAGGTGACGGAGTTCACACCTGGAATTGAACCAGGTAGCTTATTTGTCCAATTTACATTCTGAATTCTTAGGGCAAGGACTGTGTTATTGGCGTGCAGCATATCTAACAAATCGGCTTGGTTTGAGGTTTCAAGGAGCTATATAACATTTAGCTATGGCGAGCAGCAAAGCTAGAGAGGTTCACCTGCAGAGAGCTTGCGGGTGATTTACTAGAACGTGAAGCAGTTTGCTTTTTCCCATGATTGGGACTGTGTTTTCTGGATAAGATCTGTGCCATCTGTGTGATAAGATTCAGCTCACATTAAAGGTGTTTCTTGACAAAGGATTAATAGGATTGCTGTTCTTTTTGCTCTCCTATTTTAATGATCCTTTAAGAACTTAACATTTCTTAGTGATACGTGTTAACAGATTTAGCTGGAAACGGCTGGTAAGTTCAAAATTTGTACAAGACAGGACTTTTGGAGTGGGATGGACAGAGGTAGGGATTGTCTTATAATTGCATAAACTTTGTTTCTCTAAGAAAGCGTTCTGAAGTACTTTTTTTTTACTCAAGGTAGAAACACTTGATACCATTGGCAAATCTTTAAATGAAGGTGTAGTTTATAATGACGCCTTTTGGGAAAAAAAAGGCATTGGTACATTAAGCTATGCAGAATATGAACTTTGAATCTAAAGATGAAGTATAAGAATAAATCAGTAGCATTCGCATCTGTAGTCGTAAAACAAGCATTAATGTGCAGAGAGTCTGGTGATACCACTATTGGTTAAGTAACAGAACACATAGTCTAATTCTTGTGTTGATTATATTTGTTTAATAAGTGCATCAGTATCAAAGCTTATCATGTTCCATCCCATCCAAAATCCAAGATCATAATGCTGAAACACTAAAGGAGGTCTGAATATGTGCTAGCATAAGAAATGTGGCTTGCGTTAGACAGTGGGACATTTAATCAGGCATGCTTGACAGTAACAGAACTAAGTTTCTGTTGAAATAACCAATCTCCTGGAGATAATGGTTTGCTGAATACTATTATAATTAGCTGGCTGGAGGATTCGTTACAGAAAAAGTGTCTACTTGCAAACAAAGGGAAAGTTTCTATTTACAGATTATTTTTCTTACTAGGCTTCTATTTATAGAATATTTTGTCTGCAAATTAGAAGAGTGCTTTCATAATTGATCTTCAGTGACTTGCAGCAGAACAAAGTAGTAGAACTTAATTTTAGGATCGGAGAGCTCTGTGGGAACAAAAATACAGTCAATCCCATTCTGAAGCTGCAGTGTAGTCTTTATGATGTCATTGTGTTGAGAATAAGGAAAAGCATGTCTTCAGGGTCTGGTTTAAATAAGAGACAGATAAAAAGTGTCATTTTACTCTTGGAAAAGATCTTTTAAATGGTGGTACACTCCAGGAAAATAAAAATGTTTTAAAAATTTTGCATACTGAGATAAATAGTATTCTAGCTCCCTCAGTCAGCCTTGTCTCTAAGCGGGAATTTCACTGACTCCAAACCGGAGTTAAGGATTTCCAGAAACATTACTGGAAGTCTTCTGGAAAGGAAGTCATAACTAGATAAAAGACAATGCCTATAATGAAAGACTTCTGTCTAAATGTACATGCTAATGCTCCAGGAAATTGCTGAGTAAAAACTTTCACTGCTTTCAGTTGTTTTAGTCATTTGGCTGTAAATATGAGGTGTCAGGACAAGAGAAGTTTGTAGCCTCACCCAGTCCCTTTATGCCATGGTTAGTCAGCCTCTCCTTGTTTTCCATGACAGTTCCTTCTCCAACATACTAAATGAGCACTGAGTACACTGAAAATACACCCATGACGTCCCAGTGCTTGCACTTAAATTACTGTTGTTAAGCTGTGGTCCAGTTTTCATGTTGCCCAGTGTTGACTTACTTGTAGATGGCAGGATCTCACTGGGCTTGGAGTACCAAGGACTCTCAGCTCATTCTAAAGAGCTGCAGGAAAGGATACGGATAGCAACAGTACGATAGCTGTATCTATGAAACCACTGAAGTCTGTAGGAGTCTGCTTAAATCTCTGTCACCTCGTTTACTTGCCAATATCAGTGTCTAGCCACAGCTGACCTACAAAAGACTACAGTTGATTCTCCATTAACTGCATTCATACTAAATGTCTACTTTTTCTCCAAGACTTGGTGAATTTCTGTAGTATCCTCCACAAGTCTAGGGGTTTATACTTTCAGAGACTGAAGCTTGCAGAGGACAGGCTCAGAGATCTGGCTGGAAACTGCATTCCTTCGTGAGCTTCTTGCTTTTCCTCAACCTCTTAATCTTGTCCTTTTTGGGAGAAGAAAGTAAAAATACTTCTAATAGTGAAAGGAGATTTAATACCTTGGGAAGTGTCTTAAGAGTGAGATAAGAACACGACAGAGAGATTTTCTGTTATTCAGAACTTCCATGCATGAAAGAATACTTTTAAACTATGCTGCTTAGACCTCTTGAGTTCAAGAATTGGACAAAATGACCTATTACCCTCTGCTGGTAGTTCAAAGTAGTAATGAAGGCATTGTCTCTTCTCAGTACTAATTGTACTTCAGTGAACCACTCTTAAGGGGCAAATGTTTTTTACATCTTTCCATCACTCTGTGCTGTTGTGAGTGTAACTTTTTCTGTTAGTCTGAACTAGCACATGCAAGTAATTTTCTTCTTATTGACTCAACAGCCAATTGTAACAGTACTGAAGTTACACAAAGTAGTCAGATGAGCAGCCAAACTGGCAATGCAGTAACATCTGAACTGTCGCATTGCTGGCTTTAACTTCAAGTTCTCCGCTTCGTCACAGGCTAGCTAGGTTGGACTGAAACTGTGGTTTAAGTCCAGTTAAAAGCTTGGATGCAGAGAAAGAATGCTCTGTGTTTCTAGCAAACACAAGGTGCTGTATTCCCCCAGCACTGTAAATCGTTGCTGTAGCTGACGTGTCTGGTACTTCAAGTGTCATTGCCACAGGCCTTGAGAGTCTCAAAATTGTTATGATTTCACAGTGCTACAAGTTAGTCAGTATGCGATTGCTGAAGCTGTCATATAGTGCGCTTTTCCTCCCTGAAACACCTGATGTTTTTTCAAAAGGTTTCTGTCTGTCTCATAGTGTTTTGTTGTTGCCTCTTACAGGTGAGCTCTTAAAGTAGTTTCACTAAACAAATACGCCTTAAAGTGCTCTTGGGCAACTGTGCATTCTCTCTATGCAGTTCAGCTTACTAGATGTGAGTTAATAGGGCAGTTGCACATTATCCATTTGAACCATGTTCAGCCAGTCAGGCTTTTGTTTCTCATATTATGGGATTTTATGTCTGGTCACAGAACCACAAAATGACTGAGGTTCGTTGGGTCCTCTGGATGTCATCTTGTCCACCACCTCCCCCCTTAAACAGAGCCACCTACAACTGGTTGCCCAGGACCATGTCCAGATGGCTTTTGAGCATCCCTGACAATGGAGACTCCCACAACCTCTCTGGGCAACCTGTGCCAGTGCTCAGTCACCCTCACAGTGAAAAAGCGTTTCCTGATGTGCAGAGGGAACCTCCTGTGTTTCAGTTTGTGCCCATTGTACTCTCAGCCTGTCCCTGGGCACCACTGAGAAGAGCCTGGCTCCATCCTCTTTGCACCCTCCCTTCAGATGTGTCCGAGTACGTTTTTGTATGTGTAGGTCCATTTCTGCAAAGCTGCTTTCTAGCTGGTTAGGCCCCAGCTTGTGTGGTGCCTGTAGGTGTTCCTCCCCAGGTGCAGGACTTCGCACTTCTCCGTAATGAAATTCATGAGGTTCCTGTCAGACCGTTTCTCCAGCCTGTATTTCTATGTGGAATAAGCATTACTGGTCTGGAAGTTTATTCTGCCTGTGTAAAGATAAGCTAACAAGAAAGTATTTGAGTTGCCAAAAGAGAGATCATTTGGTAGGTCTTTGTGGTCTTAAATCTTGAGGCCAATTCCATTCTTGGTTCTGTAGGACAGCTCTGCATCTCAAAGGAATCGGACAGTGCCATTCTGTAGTTGAAAGCTTGCAAACTGAAGTGTAACTTAGCAGCAGTGTCAGTTGGGTAATTGTATTCAGTTGTGGTCTTGGATTTGGCTGGCAGCTTGTCCAAGACAGTAGTGGATTTTTTTGCATCGGAGACAATCTGTTGCATCAACAGTTGTCGGCATTAGACAGATTCTAAAGCATTGCTGCCTTGTACATTTGCATCTTTGAGCATTAAATGCATGTGCTGAATTTCCATTTAAGTATAAGATGGTACGAATGTTCTATCCCTATATCCAACCAACAGCGAGAATTAGGTGATAGGATGCAGTTAGTTGCACACAGTCTTGAGTAAGGCTTCCTTCTTGCGGCTGTTGTCATCAAGAGAGGGTTCAGCAGCACACGAGTACACATGCAGTTTCAGCTGATTGTTCCTTCTTAAGAGGTGATGTGTAGCCATTGTGCTAACGTAGCTACATCGCTATGTATCTGTGTATCACTGTTGTGAAACAGTAAGAGTGGTAGCTTGTAAGGATTGTTTTAAGCAAATCGTGGCTTTGGTCTTGTAACTGGCACCACATCTATTAATGATTGTTCTCACATCACTCAGTTTCTCTATGGTACAGATGCTGTAGTTGATAACTCGTGATCATGAGTTGGACCTTGATTCTTCCAAGATGCTTTCTTTCATCCGGTTTTGTTTGCCAGTTCCCACTTGAATGTGAGTGAACCGTGCCAGTTTACATCTGCACAGCCTGCAAGGTTAAGTATGCTATCCCTAACAGCACATTTACTGAAGTCTTGCAGAAAAATAAGGTCTCATATCTGGGCATGTAGAACTAATCGAGCTGTCCAGCTGCTGTAAGCAGGTTTCTCTTGTTAGCGCTCATCAGAGCTGATGCATGAATAGTTCTTTTATGAAAGTGCAACGCAAACATCAGAAGGTTTGTGTGCTTCAGTCACTTGCACATGATGATTAGTAGGCTATCGAATATAATTACATATTGCCAAACCAATATCAGCATGACACTTTTTGATCAGCCATCTACATTAATAGAAGGCAGAGTATGGACATCTGTCGTGTGTAGACTAGCTGAGATCTGCTCAGCTTGCATACATTAGTTATACAGAGCAACATCCTTCCAAGCAGGATGGCTTTCCACTTCAGACATTTGGTGCTTGTCTTTACAGTCGCAGGAAACATCTCAAGTGGTAGGATGTTTTTTGGTTGTTTGGTTGGGTTTTTTTTTATATGGTATTTGCTTTCAACCATGTAAGGAAAGATGTCTTGGATACAAAATTCCGGTCTAGATTGTGAGAGCACGCAATTTTTAGAGTGCTCTCTTAGCTCGTTTCACTTTCAAGGAGAAATGTAGTTAATCCTCTAGCCTGTCACAAAGATGTATGTGATTATCAAATTAATTATCTGGCAACTGGTTTGGGGCCGCCCACGTTTCTTGCTTCACTGTATTTTAATCATTATCAACAGCACTATGAACTGCAGTGAACCCTTGCATGTGAAAGCCTTGCAGTGACAAAGGCTTATGCAAGAATTAACCTTACAGTTGAGTGTGTTGTGTGAATACATTTTATTCATTGACAGGAAATGACTAGCAGAATTAGCACTCTACAGTATGACCATCGACAGGAACTCCTATCACTTGCAGGCTAGAATCCTCAGCTCTGACAATGCCACTTGTATTTTAGTTACTTGTGAGTGTTTGATGTAGGACTGTCACAGTAGCTAATGCCAAATGTGAAGAGTTGCAATGCAGCTTGAGATAGGATCTGGAGCTGGCACAGAAACAACCCTTGCAGGCTGTAAGGTAAAGCTATGGCTGCCCTGGATTACCCTGCTTTTTACCTCCTGTGTTCCACTAGGTATTGTGAAAGCTGTCATTCAGAAAGTACATACAGTACATATTACTGGTTTAACTTCCTAGGTGAAGAATTTTTCAAGTGAATAAATGATGAACTTTTTTTACAGTTACAGTGATTTATAAAATCATCGATATCGGGACTTGTTTAAATACAGGTTTGAACCATATAATATTTTGCAATTTAGAGGGAGCCTTCAAATGTGGATGTAGTTCGCCTGGTACAGAATGCTGCCATGGGTAGAAAAGTAACCATTCTAGAGTAATTCTCTGCAAAAATATTTGAACACCATTACAAAGACGATGTATGTGAGGTGAGAGGCAGTTTTCTAGTATTGGGAGGTGTAGTAGCAATATTTAACGCTTCTTTGACATGACCTGAGCAGAGTACATCTTTGAATTAAATCTTACTTCCACGCCTCTCTTCTAAAAACTACTCACAATTTCTTTGACTTCTTAACTAGCAATTGTTTGTTAGAATAGACTGAAATTTATTTTTCCATTAATCAAAACAAATAGTCTGACTTTGAATGCAAGAGAAGGTCCAACTTTAAATTCAATTGGGTTTAGATCCGTTTGTGAATTTAAGAAAAGGTAATTGATTAGGTGGAAGTCTCAGCTCGTTCCTTAAAATGAACACAGCACTGTCTTCAGCTCGTACGATCACGTTTTCAGAGGTGGAAAGATATCTTGGAAAAGTAAACCAAATTGAATAGTTGGAGAGCCTCTGTCAGAGTTAATACAAATGTCTGTCATCATCTTTACTCAGTGTGGAAGAAAGACATGAAGGTTGCTATTGGCAAGGCTTGTGGCTATAATTTAAGGAAGACCTTACTTCTGACAGAGAATTGACATTGATCTTCTCTAGAAATCTTGATTCAGTTGTTTTATTTCATGTCAGAAAGAACTTCACTCTCATACCAAAATACATGCTAAACTTGTTAGCTTACGTAGTTTGGACACAGTTAGTAATAGTAGTAGTTCTTTTTATGGACAGTCTTAAATGAATCCCAGTTTTAACAGGGTAACTTTAATGCTTAAATGACACCAGTTTTGTGAATAATGCGTGACCAGGAGTTAACACTTAAGAAGTGAAGTGCTTGGGTTTGGTTATGTTCAGGGTTGTTATGAAATGTTTGACAAAACAGTATTAATGGGAGTCTTGAGGAGATCTGAAAGTGGCTCTCTCCAGAGCTTGCTTGTGATTATGTTTTTTAATTAAACTAAACTTGCAAATTTGCTAAAGTTGTTAAAATGCAATCTCATTGATATACAGCTGTTTTCCTTTCTTACTCCAAGTCTGTCATTGCACTCATAATTTATTATATGTTTGAAGCATGAAATACTGTTTTGATCAGTTAAGTTTGCCGAGATTGTTTACTGAGTGACTAGGGACTGGTGTGAGTTTTATCTTGAGGAAACAAAGCATGCTCTGTATTTTAAGTCTTGATTGCTTTGAAGCCTGAAATTACTGACGGTGTAGAACACAAACCGTACACTGATTGAGATGACATAGCTAAAATGTCATTCAGTTCCTCACATGATCTGTAGTGTGGTCTCAAGGCACATAGATGTTCACTCGCTAGTTGTGTACTGCTATTGACGTGGCTGCTGAAAGTTAGGTTAACAGTATGCCAGGGCAGGCTTGATGCCTGTGTACTTAGTGGGTCTGAAATGAGTTGAATGTATTGTTAGGAGTTGCCACAGTTTGTACCCACACTGTAGATGATGTAAAGCTGGTTTAGTAAGGTGAAGCAAGCTTCAGTTGGTACATCTGTTAAAACTGAAGAAGTTCATTGAAGAATTCACAAACTGCAAGGGAATTCCAATGTCTTTTGACACCTCTGTGCTTCCTCATTCTGGTGTGCCCGTCGTGACAGTCTTAGGGTCCTCTGTACCAAACAAGGTAACTAGTCTTGGTTGCTGTTTCCTCCCATCATGTTGCACAAGTCCTTCAGGGGGAAAAAAACCCCCACATATATTCCGGCACTTGTTCCCAGAATCTTATGCTTCCCATATTTAGAAACAAGAGTACTGCCTGAAGATTTATTTTTCCTTTATCCATTGTCTATGAAGGTCTTTCAGTGGAGCAACGTTCTTCATCCTAAATGAGAGGAACAGGCTTTTGAACTTTCAGTATACATCTACTCCGAAAAGTACCCATTTCTCCCAGGAATTTTATTTGTTCTGTACAGCTACTAATAAGATGGATATCTATTTACCTTCTAGTTTTCATGCAGACCAGTTGCTGAATATTTGTGGTGCATTGAACGTCCTCTATTTAACTTGCTCTTTTGAAAGATTTCCCAAGAAAAACGACCCTCTGTTTTAGCTTCCAGTGCTTAATGAAAAACAGTATTCGGTTGATCTGTGGTGCTAAACGGAGAACTACCTTCTCTCCCCCTCTGCGCTGCTGCTACCGTCAATATGGTATTTTTCATATTGCTGGCATTTAGGTACTTGCTAAGCTCATGTGTTACAGTTCTTGTTGCAGATAAACAGAGGTGCCTCACTTAAAAATAGATTTATCCAGAAACTTGCTAGTAACTTCCAGTATTTCCTAGTTCTTTGTGGATATATCTTTTTAAGGCAATGTGTCTTTTCTTGAAACATGGAATTAAACTTGTCAGCTGGCAAAACCAGTTGCATATAAAGTCATTGGACATTTTGAAACATTTCTGAATTTTACCTTAGTTGGTCAGTTGTTGTTTGCTTGTTTTTTAACAAGACATGGTCATTGAAGAACACGTAAATTGATACATTAATGTCTTATTTTAATTTGGAAAAAGTTATATAACGTCTTGTTACCCTAGAGAAACCAGTTGAAGTCCATGCTTATCCAATACTTTTCTGTAATTTGTCTTTGGTAGCTTAGTTTGTTCTTTCTTTTCTTACTTATCTGTCCATGTTACCTGCTTTGTATTATTTAATAGAATCATAGAATTGTTTAGGTTGGAAAAGACCTGTTCCAGTGCCTGCCAACCCTTTGAGTGAAGAGATTTTTCCTAATACCTAATCTAAACCTCCCCTAGTACAACTTGAGGCCATTTCCTCTTGTCCTATCGCTTGTTACTTGGGAGAAGAGACTGACCTCCACCTCGCTACAACCTCCTTTCAGGTAGCCGTAGAGAGCGATTAGGTCTCCCCTCAACCTTCTCTTCTCCAGGCTAAACAATCCTAATTCCCTCAGCTGCTCCTCATAAGTCTTGTGCTCTAGACCCTTTGTCAGCGTCATTGCCCTTCTTTGGGCACACTCAAGCACCTCAATTTCCCGTTCTGTGCCTCTGTATGTGCTGTATTAAAAGAGCAGTAATCTTGGCATATAGTTTTGAAGTCTGCATGCAAATGTGAGGGGAGATGAGCTTTCAGTCTGTCCTTTTCTCTATGGAAGAGAGGGTGTTGGTGGCAACTGGTTGCATTCTGAATGTTTAGTTAGTAAGAGATGTGTGAATTTAGCTGTTAGGGGCATATGACCTGATAGACTGTCCAAACAGTTGTTCGTGATTTCCTGTATAGAAGAGGTGGCAGGCTGAAGATACAGGGCATGAATATAATTGAGGAGAATATGCGTAGAGCACAGTGAGTAAATGACTTCACAGGTTAGTAATTGAAAGACTTCATGCTAACAGTAAGTTAGCACTGAAGGTCTGAGCTAATGACCTTGAATTGTCCAGCTTGAGATACCCTAAAGGCACGTGATCTGTCCCCCACCCTGTTCTTTTTTTAAAATAAGGTCAGTGAAACATCTGTGGTTATAGTTGACATTTAATAAATAAATAAAAAAGTAAGACCTGAAATGGCTAATGATCACCTTTTTGCTACTGTCAAGAGCTTCAGGTTATTCTTCTGTAGAATGCCAATAAGGAACTTTCTTTTGTTTGTAATCTCTGCTGTTTAGAGCAAGCTTAGATAATGAATACATTCTGTTAAGACACATCTGTTTTTTTCCTTCTCTGTTTAGAATGACTTTTCCCATAGTGACTGCACGTCAAGTAACGAGACCAGTTTGCTAGAACGAACCACAGCACCTCATGATGGACTACCAATGGCTTCCCATAGACCTCAGCGAGAAGGTATGTTGTCTGAGATTGCTTTTGAGGAACACTTTGGGGTTTTTTTTGAATGCTGAACTCCTCCTGGAGTTGTAGAAATCTTGCACCTGTCTTGCTGCTTATCTAAATGATAAACTGCAATGACTGGTAAGTATAATAGCTTCTCTGCTGCCTACTTGGTCATATTTTTATTACAAAAAGTTGTCATTCTTGTTAGCTGCTAACTACTACTGACTGCATGCATGAAAATTGATTGCAAATGGGCTTCCTCCTGAAAAAAGAGATGGGATTTTGGAGAAAACAAGAAAATTTAATGCAGTTGTATTAACAGCCTTCAGATTTTTGAAGCAAAACCTAAACATGAAGATACTGTGAAACAGTGGATATCTTTTGCTACTTGATTCAGTTGTATTTGATTAGTCTTAAAAAACAAAGAAAGAAAAAAACCCCCACATATTAGGAGGTTTTATAACAGTGGTAGTTTAGAGAAGTGAGAGGCTTTCCAGAGAAGTAGGTATTCTTTTGGCTCTGTTGGGGAGAATGAGAACAAGGCTTCAGAGCATAAACAGAATTCTTCTGTGCAATTGCCAGCACAGTTTCTTCTCTTTGAAGAAATGAGCGTTATTGAAAACAGATTTGTTCTTACCCTTTATTCTCTGACAAGATTAGGGAATCTCATCTACTCAAAATTAGTCTACACTGTCCTGCAGATAGGGAAGAGCTGGCAATCTGGGAAAACTATTGCTATTCCTTTTGTCCTTATAAATGTCCTTTTGTTTCTACTGTGGAGATTTAATTACACTTTGAAGGCAGGCAATTTGAGAGTTATAATTCCTTGCAAGAAGCACAGAGAAAGATCATGGCAGATTAGACAACAAACCTGTTTTAAATCCTTTTACAGAGTTCAAAGTGTTCATATGCACAAATTAGAAACACAAAAGGGAGACTCTCTTTAGCAGCACTCTTGAATTAACAGAAGCACCAAAAAGCTGAATAATTGAATCTAGCAAAGAGTTTAAATATTTCTCAGTATTCGTATTATTGTAGTTAGAAACTACAGTGATGGATCAGAATCATTTTGTGGTATTTGCTGTATTAGGAATGTGATAGAAAGGGAGTCCCTGCTACAGAAATCCCCTTGCTGGGTTAGAAATAGTACTGATGATAAACCATGGGGTTTTTTTATTCTCAGCTGCTATGAATATGATTTTTAGAAATCTTAACTTATACTTACAACGGAAGCAGTGCCACGTATACATGGCTGACTTAATCATTCTGAATGCATGTGTTGCATCAAGAATAAATGTAGAGATGTAACATGCCTCGTTGGGTTGTATATTCAAACATTTCTTCTCGGTCTAGCCATTTAGAATATTTAAAATATGATTGTGTAAACGGAATTTTAAAGCAGTCTATTGAAACTGTGGAACTACAGCTGTGCAGTAACAACACTGTAATTACCTGTTGCATTACTTATTATGATGAAGCATGCAACAGCAACAAAAGCTAAGGATGCTGAAAGTACTACATTGTATAATAAAATGTCTTGATGACAAAAATACTTAGCATTGAGAACATTCAGTAGTTTAAAATAAACACAGTTTCATTAGAAAAGAAGCTTGTCTGTGAATGTTAATGCTGTTAGTTTCCATAATTATGTATGCTAAGTATATGCATATAGTGAAATGCAATTTAAACCACTATTCTTAGTTCCAGTCATGGGAATCAACTTTAATTAATTTAGGAATATCAGTTTAGCTGATGGTACCAATTTTGATATTGGCCACTAAGAAACTTCTCTGCACCAAAACTCATGTTACGCCATAGTCCTTTTTCTGACTGTTTATATCAGAAAGGTAAAAATTAAGGTCACCAAACAGTTCGGCTTCTCGCAGTATATAGACATATGTTATTGTTTGGTGTCGTTATCTCAGGTTTCTTTGCTTTGAAATAGTTAATCTTCATTAACTGATGAAAATGAACTGATCATCTAGTGCTCTAACTCCATGTAGAGGGTTACAACCAGCGTACGCGAGCACACTCAGTATTTGTCAGTCTTTCTACTAAAACAATTGGAAGCTTTAATACTGTCGCTAGATTTGTATGCTGGCTTATTCCTTTAAGGAAATTGCTGATAGTTACTTCTCTTAGAACTTAGAAGGCATGTTTGATTGGGGTGGTACTTTAACAAAATTCATTAAAGATATTTAGGTTAGACAAAATGGCAATTAGCTAATCTTCAAGGGTAAGCTTTGTAACATACGCTTGTAAGAGGCTGATTTTTGAAAATTTTTTTTTTTTGTTTTTATTGCTATGCATAGTTCCCAATGCATCCTGTGTAAACATGCAGTTAAAAATTGAAAGAAAAATGTTAGCTGGTAACACCACCCTCCTCCCACCTCCCCCCCAAAAAGAGAAAGTTTCAGAAGCCTTGAAAGGGAGCGTTGATGGTGTAGGGCTGTTTTAACTGTTTTTTAAATGATTTTTTTTTTTTTTTACATGTAAAGATGTGTTCATGCTTGTACAGGAGTAAAGTTCTGTTGAATTCTTAGGCCAGCGTAGCAGGAAAAGTGAAAAGCCCATCTCGGCTGCATGAGGATTTTTGCATAGAGTCTTACCTGAACAATGTTACAAGCCCTCAAGACACTCTCCAGACCCTGAAAGCCATATGGTGCTGTTTCCTACCAAGTCACAGCCAGAACTTGCCTGTTCCTGAATACAGTAGACTATGGGGAAGGAATGTTAAAGTAGCAAGTATTTTAAAGTACCCTTCTTCCTTTTCAGTTCAGTGATACAGTAGGGTTCTAACAGCTTTCTGCTTCTCCTCTTCATTTTCTGTTTGCTAACATTAATTTCTGTCTCCTTCAGGCCTTCCCCACGTGTTTACTTCCACCTAAGTGCCTTTCAGAAATGTGGTTCTTCTGCCTTAGTTTGCTTTCATTACTACTTCATGTTTCAGAAACGTGGATGTGGAAGGCACTGTCACTGGCTTTTATCGGAGCTTGTTATTTCTTGGAGTAAAGACACAATTTGACTTCCTTTCATTGTCTTTGCTTATAGTGGTTATATTGTTGTATTTATGTGACTTTCAATCTAAGTAAGTTCTTGGGTAATGCACAGTTTCCCATGATCTGCGATGAAGGGATTGTGGTCAGGCCAGAGAAATGCTTTGTAGAGAACAAGGCTCCACCTGCCCCCTGCAGTTTGTTGTAGTAAAATAGCATCTGAGAGAAATGGGTTGTATGAGTCAGTAAATAGCATACAGTGATTCTTAGAGTGGCTAGGTAAGTAGATACGCTTTCAAACTGTAGCTTTTGGCATGTACAATAAGGTGTTTTTCTTTCAGCTGTACACATTGAGAAGATAACCCTGAAAGGAGTACCAAGAAAAAGGGCTGACAAACATTTGGAATACACATTCAAAGTAAGCAAATAACCTCCAAAATATTACAGTAATTGTCTTAATGATATCTATGCATTCTAGATATATACAGCTTGTTTCAAATACGTGCTCAGAAGGCAATTTTGAGTTACATGAGGGTCTTCAGAGATTCTTGGAATTATCCTGTAATTATCTTGGATTCTGTGTGCAGATCAGGTGTTTTATGTAATTGTGGTCATAAGGTGGGAAGCTGTGAAACACCAGCCATAGCTGGGGGTGTGACATAATTTCAGGAACCTTGGCTTTTGCTAATTTGGGGTAAGCATTACAAAGAATTCTAAAACTAACTAGTTGATTGTTTGTTCAAGCAGCATAGGACCGCAGTTCTCGCCTCTGCAGCTATGTGTTGCTTAGAGTCATATGGTTGTCTTAGATCTCTTCCATGAATGTTTACAGTAAGAGGATGACTGCTGTGACAAAACTGGGAGTTGGTTTGTTTGCTTTGGGGTTTGTTAAGGTAAAAACAAACAAGCTAAAAAATGTCAACAAACTTGAAGGCCTACCTAGTATAGTCTTCAGGTATTATAATAGCCAGAGGTGACATTTGGAACAACTATGTGAGTGAATTTTAAAACTGAAATACTGCTCCGTACTCTTTTGGAAGAGTGGCTTTCAGTATTGAGGTCTGGTATTAAAGGCTGTAGGTGTTAATAGCTGCTAAGGCTGTTGGTGGTGATGTTCTACTTGAATCAAAGTAGTAATTTTCTTAGCATGGACTAACTAACATTATGAGTCATTTGGCCAATAGATGCGAGTCTGGTAGTATACCAGATGTGAACAGAGTTAAATTTTACCTTTTTTCCCCAAACAAAAGAATGTTTTAGATCAAACATTATAGCTGGCCATTTGACATGGGTCGTGGGAGCTCTTTGAAGAGGCAAACTTAAAAAAACGCCATTTTAAGCTGAAAACTGATGTGTTGATCATCCCAAAATTTGATACTGTATCTCTAAAGAGATGTGAATTACAGAGTGTTGTCTTTTCTGTTATTATGAGAAGCTTGAAGTTAAATTGAGGTGTATACTGTTTCTGTTCTTTAAAGCAGTGGCAACAGATACCTTGTTGTTGTTCATGCCTGAAGGTGAAATTTGCAAAAAATTCTGCATCCTTCTTTTGCTGAGGACAGTGGAATTTAGCCTTCAAAGTCTTAAAGGTTAACTTGCCCAAGTATTTCAGCCTTGTCATAGATCTTTTATCCGAATAGTCTGTGAACTGAGTTCTAGGTAAAACACAGTAGTAGACAGGAGGGGTTTGTACAGAATGCCCACACAGATTTTTAATATTTGAAGTCACAAAACTATTTTGAAAATTCAGGACATAGATTTGACAGTGGTTTTGAATTTCTTTGTTAAAGGGGGAATGTGGAGATATTCTGGGAAGTATTTGAGTAAACTTGAAACTCTTCCACCTCAATTCTTCTAGGAAAGAGTTTCCTCTCATCATCTGTTCAGGTATATACTGTGCTCCTCACTGCAGATCATTTTGTGCTTGCCCAGACACCACTTTTTTAAGGTTATAACAGCAATTACAGTTATGGCTTCCCAACTGAGGGCACAAAGAATAGTTGGCATTTCGGGGGACTGAGTTGAAAGCAGCTGGTGGTTGACAATTTTCTATCAACTCTTGGGAGTAAATTAATGTTTATAACTCCCACATCCACTCCCATTACACAGAATCTTCCCATTCATGTAATAGGAGTCTTAACCCCAGAAGTGGGCTTAAAGCCAGGCAGCACTAGATCTAACCAAGCTTACTTCTTTTTTTTTTTTTTCCTCAAAATATGCATGTGAAGGTGCTGTTTTACTACTTGCATGTTGTGTCAGAACAATAAGCTACTGAAATTTTATGCAATCGTATACCAAAATGCTGTCTGATTCTTGAGTAACTTCTTTTGTAACTTGCAAGTACTTTTTATGGATTGTAACCTACAATAATGTCTATATTACCATGTCAGATTCAAGCCTGAGGCAAATAAAATTATTTTGTAGGTAATATAAAAAAATAGGGTTTTGTTTTGTTTTGACTCATGATAGTAGCAGCAAAAGCTTAATCCACTATATCTGACCTACAGTCCTTTTTTCTGGTGCCTGGTTTTTGCAGTTAATGATGTCTGTTTGATACAAACCCTGTAATTACAGAGCCTTCTGCCTGGCTTATTTCTGAGTCAGTAATATTCAGAGACTTCGTTGCATTCACCTGAATTTTCTCATACTCCCTTTAGCCACAAATAACATAAAGGTGATTTTAAAATGTACACTCAGAATTAGTATACGTGTTTGAAAAGGTACACCATTATCTGTGTTTTACCTGGTATTTACTTATCTCTAAGTGTTTTAACTCTTATACTGAGATCGTCATATTTGTGGAAATGTTAAGATCAGCTAACTGTTATGATATTTGGAAAAATAAACTTGGCTCATTCTCTTTTCCTTCCTTACTAGGTAACCTGGTCCGATCTTTCGGTAACATGCGTAACAAAAACACACCAGGAGCTTCAGGAATTCCTGCTAAAAGTATGTATTGAAATATAAAAGTAGTGTTTACGCATCAGGTTTATAATTTCAGAAGGCAGTCTAGAAGAGCTGTAATATCTGGGGTGTTAATTATAGAAACAAAAGCATGCTACCAGGCTTTTGTACTTCACAGTTGTGTTAACCATTTAAATCATGTATATTGGGGTGGAGCAGCTTGACAGATGAAGCAACTCACCAGAACGTTTGGGGAGTCTCCCAGGAGAAGATCATTTATCTCATCTGAAAATGCTATTATAGATTTAATTGAACTACCATAAAACTACCAGATCAGTTTTTAATATTCCCCACAGAGTTAATGTATAGGTGCAAGCACTGCTCGTTTGCTTATTGGTGTCTCTGTTAGAATGATCTTTAAGAGTATCATTTGTTGTTTTTAATTAATGAGGCAGAGCCATAAGCATAGTAGTTCTTAATTTTACTGTTATATTCTTCAGTAGAACAATGGCAGTCCTATTCACTGTTGCAAGGAGTTAGATTTGAGGAAAGTCTAGCAACTACTCGTGCCTGTGTTTTAAAAAAAAGTAAAAGTTCCCAAAGTTGTTCTCCCCCTCACCCTAAGCAAGGAATGTATTTGTGTGTGTAGGCCACGTGTAGACTCCGTGAATCCACATGTAGACCCTTAAACTGTGTGTTTTATTGCAAGTGTCTAATGTTTCGTGTTTCACCTATTTGGGAAATTCTGTATTTAAATTCCTCACTGTTCAAGGCACTAATGAGAGATCTGTTTGGGGCATATTTTGATAGCATCTGGTGTTCTTAACTGCAGTGTTAATTGCAAGTGGAAAGCCAGTTACCATACAAAGGTCATTGTCTTGTTCACTGTTTCAGTTATCAACATTATGTTTTCCAGCGTTGTAGAAGTGAAGCAGTGAGTATTCACTGCTGTGTTAATCTAGTTGGAATGCCTAGTTCCAAGAGTTCTCAGACCGTGGTTTGTGAGGATTTGAATTATGGATGGCATGTCTGGTTGCTCATGAAGTGTCCCACTACATAGGGTACATGCATCTGCTCCTGAAGAGGACTTTAAAAGCAGGACTGTCATACAGCATCCCATGCAGCTCTGGGATGAGTGTTCGACTGCACCCCTCCTGTCCTCTTGACTGTAAAGACCAACACCCGTTTCTGAAATGGACCCTCTAGTACTTACTTCCTGCCAGGAGGAGGAGGATCCAGGAAAACTGACAGGGTCCAAAATGTTGCAGAGCTGTCCAGTTTGACGGCAGCTCTTCAGGTGTGGAGTGTTCCATGCATGCGCTGGCTTGACGGCTTCAGCAGGGTGTAGCTATACTGAAGGTGGCAGGACAAAAAGGAAGACGAGCACAGGCTGCTATGAGCTTGCTGACATGTTCTGTGGAGAATGTGCACAGCTGGAAAATGTATTTGGTTTGTGTTGGTTTGATAGCCATAAGTAGAGAAGAAGGAGAGAATTGTTAAAGCGGGATAAAGCTTAGACATTGCTTTAAAAATGAATGTAGGAGTACAAATGTGATCCAGTTCATACACACTTGCATTTCGGCTTTTTGTTATTCTTATTTCCAGTGTGCATAGCATTGTTAAGTAGTGTGCTGTATTTCCTAGGGACAGAAAAGAATGGTCAAAATATTTGATAGAAATTCCAAGGTTGTGGGTGATAGGAGTAAGATAACTGGAGAAATTATTTCAGAACAGAAACATTCGTGGGAAAAACTAAGGTAGTAAATGGGGTAATTTGATGCTTCGTATTTAAAGAGCACCTTCTCTTAGGTGATAAGCATAAAAAATTCTTTGCATGGTGGAAATAACCCACATGTGTGGAAGGACTAATAAGGTTGTAAGTAACAAGGTTATCTCATTACCTGAAGTTGAGATGAGTTAAGCACCTAATCTTGGGTTTGAATAACTAAATCTTTAACTGGAAAAGGAATTGAGTTCCTTTTTATGAAAGTCTGGGGGGGAGGGAAGTTGTGGCTGTTTCCAGAGACAAATTTAAATATGAAACACCAGGACAGGAGGTTTGCTCATCCCCATGCTTCTGCAGTAATTTTCGGTACCTTTTGCTTAATACTAGTCCTTCGGTCAGAATTCCTCAATAGTGCATATTAAAGCCAAAGGGGTCAGTTAAGAACAGCTGCTTTCAGCACTTATTTCTGGTTTTGTATCTAGTAGGCTTAAGGTGCTATAGCACTGTGCTAATCTAACACTTAACAACACCTGTCTGTCTGGATTCTAGATGTTTCTTTTATGTATGTTACCAAGCAATTATCTACATTAGACATAGTGTCTCTACTAGTAGCACTTCATTCAGTGAAAGAATTACTTAGCGTGTTGCTGTTGTACCACTAACTAGCGGGATATAATAATATCCAGCTGGCACTCTGGATTGGGTGTATTCCAGATGTGCAAAAGGAAGATGCTGCTCTGGTGTAAATTTCTTAAGTGATTTTGATCGTAACTGATGGCAGATGTTAACTAGATTAGCAATAGCTTGTGACGTTAGGAAAAAGCATTTCTGGTATGACAGTTTACTTTTAATTGCCCCAAAATTAAAAGATTTTTTTTTAATATAAGTTAATGAATTTGATCAGCTTTTATGTACTTAAGTACATTATTTTGGAAGTGGTAAATGTGAAAAAAAAAAATCTTTGTTCTAGGGAGTATTTTTCATTTAAAACAGACATGCTCTTTGGATGCAAGAATTTTGCCTTCTCTCTGGAATATCAGAAGACCTCACTGTGTAATGCTGCCATTGGAAACAGTTATGAATTTTCATAAAAAGTTTCAGTGTTAATAGCAACTGGAGAAGGACTTGCTATTGATTAATCTCAATATTACCCAGTTTAGTATATTATATAACTGAAACAGTTTCCTTTCTACTCCTGTTTCTTTAAAATAATTTGATCTAGCTAAATGATGTTAGTGAGTACAAATGCATTCGGTCCTCCCTGGTAATTTTTTTAATGTCACTCCCAGACCTACTTTCTGTGTGAAGATTTAAAGAAATAAATCAAAAAAGGCTGTAAATTACTCTGGAAAACAACACAGTATTGGTAAATTCCTGAATGTAGTTCTTTCAAATAGAGCTTTAAACCATCTTACACTTGGATTTGATGTGAGGCTTTATAGCAAAGTGTTTCTGTAGCAAAACCTAAGTTATGATGATTTGTTGTACCTTTAGTCTGTAAATTACCTTACTCAGACTGGAACAGTTTCTTGTTGATACCAAAAGATAGAAAGACTGATGGTGAACAAATATAGTCTTTAAAATGTCAACTACTTATTTTTTAACATTAACCTTTTTCTCAGCTCCCAAAGGAACTGTCATCTGAAGCGTTTGACAAGACTATTTTAAGAGCACTAAATCAGGGTTTTCAGAAGAGAGAAGAACGAAGACATGCTGATCTTGAGCCAATAATCAGGTAAATATTTTAATATTTTAGAAATTAACCTGCAATGTACCACCTGAAAAGCGATTGAACCAAACTAGATGACTTTTAGGGATAGAAGAAATTCTGCTACCTAAGCACAATTTATAAAGAAAATGGGAAGGCAGTGATGAAATAGATACCCTTCACTATTTTTTCTTTTTTTTTTCCTTTAAATTAAGACTATTATTAAACTTTAATGGTTTATGCCTTTAGAAGTAATCATACAATTACGAAAATATTTGTCCTGAGCAGCATTATATAGCAATGATTGGGACTTCAGCAAGGGTCTTGCCTCCTTTGTACAAGGGTGTATTGAGAAATACTAGGAACAGTAAGTCAAACCACACGTCTTCTAATTTTATGACAGGATAGAGTGAGAGACAGAAGAGAACTTGGAAAAGAATAAACAGTAATAGTGAAGCATATATAGAAAATTAAATGTAGCTCACGTGTAAGAAAATGGCCCATACCTCATAACCTGCTGTCTAGTGATGAATGTGCTTGCTGGGATGTGGGACATGTTCGTCAAATCCTGTAACTCAGAACAGCAGTATGAATTTGGGTGGGCCTCCCTGTTATTTTTGTTTGCTACAGGTATCTTCTTACATTTGTTCTTTCCTGTCAGGGTTGTTCAACTGTGTTCAAAACAACTTAAATTATTCATCAGGTTAGGTATTGTCTCTTGAGCTAGGGTACTTGTTGAGGAATCAGACACTGCTTTTCAGGCTCCTGCTCAGAATATGCTGCGGGTCCAAGCATATCAGATCTTTGGGTTTTGACTTAATAGCTTAACTCTAGCAGATGTGGAGCTGCTATGTGCCTCAACCTTCCCCTTGCCAATTTTATTTTGATCTGTAATATTATTTGTCTGTCTTTATTGGCTTGATTGTCAAGTCAAAAACTAAATCTCTGTGAACAGCTTTTGGCTAGTAAACAACATTCTGGTTTTAAATTAATAAACTTGTTAAATAGAAGTTGACTGAAGAGAACGTATCTGTAATACAGAAAGGTTTTGAAGCTTCGCTGCACAGCAGTTAAAAACCCAAGAGATTCAGTTTGAGGATAACCTTTAAACATACCCAACCATGTTATCATATGGAACTGTAATTACAATTTGCAAGCTAAGTTTTGAGTATACTGGAATGCTGTGTGAATAATCTCGTTATAACATCACTGTATACAAATGTGATTTTCTTACAATATCAGTTTAGCACAAATATATATTTACTTACGGGTCTTAAGTTGCCAAAAACTGCTCTCCCCTGCTCCGCCTCCAAAAAAATAGAACTGAGTAGTGCTTTCTGGCAAGCAATAACTGAAAACTTGGTGTCAGATGTGAAAACCATTAATTCTTGGCGTGTTTTCTTACCTGAAGTTAATAGAAGTTGTCCCTGACCTCTTGGGAACAGATTCAAACCAGTGTAGAGCAGCATTGAGAATCCCATTATCTTGGAGATAATTATGAAATGCAAATACTGACTTATAGGTGAATTCAACTTTATATTTAAGCAAATAAGTATACTTAAGGAATAAGTGCATTGTTTTGAGAAATTAAATGTTAAAAATATAAAGTTCAGTGCTTTTTTGACTCAGTCCAAGCTCCTCTTCGATTAATGTTACAGGTTGTTAAATTGTTTGAATTGGCATGGCTCAAAAGCACAAACCTTTTAAATTAAAAAAAATTCATCATACCAGTTTCTTGTACTGGCTGTACTCTGACCTTACCACTAGCGCTGAACAGCAAAGCTCCAGACTTCAGCATTTGACATTGTTTATGCTGAATGTACAATTTGAAGCATTTGGACTTCTTAAGAACTGCCTACTTTGCTCTAAAATGGTACTGTAGTAAAGTTTTGGATTCTTCCTGTGGAATATTACTTACAGTTTAACAAACTCTCACTTAAATTTCAGGCAGCTATTTTCAAATACATCGCAAGCTTTTCTGCAGAATCAGAGAGTATACAACTTCTTCCAATCAATTTCATCAGAATCTTTGCACACTCACAGTAAGAAATATCCTAATACTGTTTTATATAACAAAAAGTCTATAAAAAGCTATTCTTCCTGTCACACCTAATATGTTTTTATAATTATGTATTCACTGGTTATGTTTGAACTCCTTGCCAATGAGTAGTCGCTTCAGCATATACTCGTGATTTTGACAGTGGGAACATGCTATTAGCAACAGCTTTTCTTCTTTTCTCTCTTTCTTCTTCTCTGTACCATCATGCTGTTAAAATAGGTAATTATGAATTGACCGAGTGCAACAGTTCGGGACTTTTTCCTTTTAAGAAATCTTAAACTTTGGAACAAAAAGTTTGAGCTGACCCAGAAAATCACATCTGTTTTTTATTTGGTATCTTTTGGAGATGAAGCGTTTGTCTTGATATTTAACCTAAGAGTCATTTTGGGTATATAGTACATGAATAGTGGGATGGTCCTAATTTCAGAATGTGCGGAATCTTGTTTAAGGCATTTGCATTGCAGAGATTTCCTTGGTGGACCTCTTAAGCTACTGTGTGGTACAAATTGTTTGTACAACCTAAGCTTAGCTTCTCTGTATGGATACCTTAGGATGTGGTCTTTGTTTCTGTTGAATCTTTTCTTCTTTCAGTGCGTGTTATCCACCATGACGGTTAAAGTACTGACAGTGAGGCCATTGCCTCAGAAGTTGCAGAAGACCTTAGTAAGGAATAAGCTGGAATTTTCCAACAGACTGCTCATATGCACTTAGAAGAAAATAGCAGCATGATGGCTGACTTTAATTTGAAATGATGGGTGTGATCTGTGACAAATGTATTCTTTCCATGATCAGATAGATGCCTTGTGATTAGGGTAGAAGCTCTAGGTCATTTTATGATACTTTTTTTTTTTTTTAGTAACACTTAGGACATTCTTACATGGCAGTTGTGGAAAAAGTTAAGCTAATGAGGTCCAAGATGGTTGTGAAACTGGCTGGAATTTACTGCTGTGAAAATTCTGAAATCTCTGTTGTAATGAAAGGCTGCATGGGGAGGAAGGAGTTTCCAAAGTTCAAAAAGATTAATATTAATGATAGGCACACTGCACAGGGTATGCATATTTTAGTCTGCAGGCTACATTTAGGTAGGAAAAACTTGGAAATGCATTGTTGTGCGTGATTATAATTTGAAAAGGTCTGAAAAAGAACCAGTGCCAGGTTCCATCACAATAGACTTGACTGGGTTAGTGCAGGGCAGAAATGATCTACAGGGTAGGTAGATTAGAAGGGTAAAATGGACAAATGTCAATTCTGCAGGAAGTCTTACAGATTGTAATGTGATCATAAATGTGAGAAAATTTTTATAGTAATAAATAATTGGCTACGTGAGAGTTCATAAAGATTTGTGAGGTCTAGAATGCATGGCAGATAGGATGAAGAACTTAATCGTTTAGCCGAGAGGAGGGAAAACCTCCAATGGAAGATGACTTAAGTCTTCAAATACCAAAGAGTCATAATGTACAGAGGATGATCTGTTCTCTCTGATGGTTAAGACAGAAAGCACTGGGCTTAACTTGCTATGAGGAAGATTAGGACCAGGGTCAGGCAAGAATCTGGTGATTACCACGCAAGTCCAAAGCGTTGTGGCAGGTCTGAGGTCAAGGCAGAAAAACAAGTCAGTAGGTCAGGGCTAAGAACAGGATCAGTAAAGTACATGGCCAGACACAGGCATGGCTGCAGTGCATCCCAGGCAAGGGCCTGAGCTCAAATGTGGCTCCCAAGCCAAAGCATGGAGGTCCTGGATGAGGCCTCTGCCAGTTCTTCTTCCAGCAGACTCGTCCAAAATTGCAAAACTGCACTGTATCAGATGGGATCTTGAACGCAGGCAGATGAAGCTCTTGAGAGGGTAGGGGAAGAGGTTGCAAAGCCCATTGGTGTGGTTCAGGGCCCTGACATTGAGTTAGATATTAAGAAAAAAAAGTTTTGTGAAGACAGGTAGTGCGATAAATCCAAGCACAGTTGTTTTTCTTTCGAGAAGGGGGACTGGATGACTGTCTGGGCTAGCTCACCACAGGTGGCCTCTGGTTTTTCTAGGGTTTTTGTTTGGTATTCCTGCTTAACCAACCTGATCTCCTTTTACGACCAGGTGACCTGCCTGGTGGATGAAGGAAAGGCTGTGGATGTTGTCTACTGGGACTTCAGTAAGGCCTTTGACACAGTCTCCCACAGCATTCTGCTAGAGAAGCTGGCAGCCCATGGCATAGACAGGTGTACTCTTCGCTGGGTTTAAGACTGGCTGGATGGCCGAGCCCAGAGAGTTGTGGTGAACGGTGCTAAATCCAGTTGGTGGCAGGTCTCAAGTGGTGTTCCTCAGGACTCAGTTTTGGGGCCAGTCTTGTTTAACATCTTTATTGATGATCCGGACGAGGGAATTGAGTGCACCCTCAGTAAGTTTGTAGACTACACCAAATTAAGTGGGAGTGTTCGTCTGCTGGAGGGTAGGGAGGCTCTGTAGGGAGATCTGGACAGGCTGGATCGATGGACGGAAGCCGGTGGTGTGAGGTTCAACAAGGCCAAGTGCTGAGTCCTGCACTTTGGTCACAACCACCCCATACACCAGGCTGGAAAGCTGCCTGGCAGAAAAGGATCTGGGGGTCCTGGTCAACAGTCGGCTGAACATGAGCCAGCAGTGTGCCCAGGTGGCCAAGAAGGCCAATGGCACCTTGGCCTGTGTCAAGAATGGTGTGACCAGCAGGAGCGGGGAAGTGATCGTACTGTACTCAGCCCCTGTACTCAGCACTGGTGAGGCCGCAGCTTGAGTCCTGTGTTCAGTTTTGGGCACCACAGTAGAGGAGGGACATTGAGGTGCTGGAGCGTGTCCAGAGAAGGGCAACAAAGCTGGTGAGGGGACTAGAGAACATGTCTTACGAGGAGTGGCTGAGGGAATTGGGATTGTTTAGCCTGGAGAAAAGGAGTCTGAGAGGAGACCTTATTGCTCTCTACAGCTACCTGAAAGGAGGTTGTAGCGAGGTGGGGGTTGGTCTCTTCTCCCGAGTAATAACCGATAGGACAAGAGGAAATGGCCTCAAGTTATGCTAGGGGAGGTTTAGATTTGATATTAAAAAAAATTTCTTCATGCAAAGGGTTACCAAGCATTGGAACAGGCTGTGCAGGGCAATGGTGGAATTGCCATCCCTGGAGGTATTTAAAGGATGGATAGATGTGGTGGTGAGGGGCATGGTTTAGAGGTGGTTTTTGGCAGTGTTAGGTTTATGGTTGGACTCTATTATCTTCAAGGTCTCTTCCAACCCAAGTAATGCTGTGATTCTATGAAATCCTGGTAATACTTGCAATTGCAAGTTAGCCTGTGGTAGCATATTTTGAATGTGATGACAGTGTGGAGGGAGAGGGGGGAAGCATATCTTTAAGAAATCTCATCATAGTTCTCACATGGTTTTGTAGAATTAATTGTTGTGGTTTAAATTAGTCTTCAGTCACTATTTAGAGTTGGGGATAATGGAAATGGAAATACATTCCAATACATAATCTTCATGGAAATACAAAAATATTCACTCTTTCTGAAGGGTAGGGTTTTAGTAAAACCTATGTGGAAATAAATTCTATGTTCAGTGAAGGGTCTCTATATCTTAAATAGTAGTTGGGATCTTACACTGAATAATATATTCAGTAAGCATAATTACGCACCATGATTCCATTAAGGGGGAAGTCAATTAGCTCCCTCCTCGTTTATAATGTCAGTTATTTTAGACACTTTTTCAGGCTGGAGTAGATTCCAACAGGCTTTATTAGAGCACGATCTCTGGGGGTCTAGTATGTTCAATGCAGGCAATATTCAAAAGAATCTTCCTATCCACATTTCAAGCTCCTAAGCAACAGCTTTCAGATGCTTTTACCTGCACTAACTTGGAACATTTTGAGAGGGAAAGAGTAGACTCCTAAAGGTAGATTCATTACCAAACTTAGTCCTTTTTTTAGAGCATGGCAGTGGCATTTTTGTAACAAAACTATAAATATTATTGCCACTTCTTTTTCCATCCGGGCAAAAATTGTGTGTGAAGACCGTGTTAAGGACACTAGAAGACTCTAGCCCAAATTAGGTCTCTTTTGACAGATGAATGATTTGTCAATCAGGACTGTAACTTGTTGTAGAAGAATTCTACTGATTATCATTGGTCTCCTCCTGTTTCCTGCTGTAACACAAAAAAGATTATAAAAAAAATCTGAAGTGCAGGCTAATAGTCATATTTGTGATACTACAATCACAACCCCAACCTTTTGTAATTGCATCACAGCTTTAAAATTGTTTTGCATGCTCTTTTCTTCAAAATAAAAGTATCTCCATAGAGCCTTTACTCTTGGAGGTGGCCTGTTTTGAAGGAGACAATGGTCAAATTATTGCCACACACAAACCAGTAAATTCAGTCTCCCATTTCCCTAGCTTCCAGTTTAGTGCAAGCATTCAGGAACTGTCTAGTTGTTCAAGATCTAAAAAGTTACTACGTGAACTTTATTCTCTGCAGGTAACTTACAACCCTCTTTGAAGACGGTTAAGGCACCAGAACACTTCAAGGAGGACAGTTCAGAAGCTTCAAGTCAGGAGGAAGGTAGTTGTGCACTCAAAGGTGGTTCTTTGAGAAATTTTACCACACTCAGTTCTGGAAATCATACAGTGGACTGATTTCTTTGTTGGTACAAAGCTGGGAGATTTGAATGAAATCTGCTATGTAAATGAAGAATTTTTGTATACTTTCAGCAATTTCCATAGGAGGTTGCTGTATAATCCAAGGAGTGGGAGTGTTCATAGACAGCTCCGAGGCAGAAGTTCACAGCTGTGTTGAGCAACCAGGAAGATATACTTTACAATTTACTTGAGCCAAGATTGTTTGTAGCTTTTAACATCTTTACCTATTCTTCAGTTACCAGGGTTAGAAGTTGAGTGCAGTATTTCAAGGGTTGCAGACTGTTTTGCATTAAATGTGCCAAATTCTTCTAGCTTTTAGTTTTACATAGAAAGGATGTTCAAGTTTTCCTCTTCTTGTTTTTAACCTATGCTGCTTTTATACTCTGGACTGTTCAGAAGGACTGCTTGAGACTGTAGGGGGTATTGATTACAGCCTGAAAGCTGGTGTTTTCCAAATACCTCAAAAACAGTTCACGTGTGGAAGCGGCAGCCTAGTGGCTGGTCAGTCATTTCATTCTGAAAGTAATGGCAAGCCAGTTTTGCATTATTTTCAGTAGTGAACAAGTACAAGCTTCTGGTAGGTGGAAAGGATGAGAGATGGTGATAGGTAGGTGAACATGGGCCACTGAACACTTACACTAGCTTTCGCAGAATGACACCACTATTAACCCTGTTACGCATTAATAACTAAGGAGTTTGTGGATGATCTTATGTGCAATCAGCAATCCACATGAGCAGTTCAGACAGCTTTTTCTTATTTAAAAAAATTACCATATTCTTCTTTAGAGTTCAGAATGCACCAGTTACATTTACCACCTATTTGGAAATTGCTCAAATAGTGTTTTATATACTGGTCTTAAAAAAATAAATCAAATCTGTTTACCTGGTGAAACTACAGAAGCATTTCAGAACACCTTGTGTGCCATCTTAGTGAAGTGCTACCAGAATCTTAAAAATTGTAAACTTTTTATTATTTTTTTTCCATCATAATTTGGACTTGCATGTAGCATTGAGAGCAGTTCAGGCAGAATACTAGCTACTAAGAAGACTAAGATCATCAACAGCTGGAATTAAGAAGAGTTGCTTTTATTAAAATCTAACAGTTGCCTTAAAGAAAAGGGTAGAGCATGTCTCTAAAGTTCTTGTTTCTTGTTTTGAGGCATTATCTCTTTTTATGTCAAATGTAACTTGTAAAACTTTACTTCCAGAGTGAATTTTGAGGTTCAGAATGCAATACTTCTGTGTAAGATGTGTCTTCATTCACTATTCAGAACATGTGACAGTTTTGAGATAAATTTTAGCAGTTCAGAAAAAATTACAAAATTCTGTACTCTTCTGACTGAATCCTTTCTTCTCTCTCCATCCTTTCACACTGCGTGATAACTCAGTCACGCATTTACTCCATATGTTTAAATATTGAGGTGAGCAAACATAAACGGTTGTTATAGCTCCTATTTTTGTGTTTCATTCTTCTGTGAAACAGAGGGTAAAGGGTCTTGATTATATTATCTGTACAAACTGCTCTGTCCTCTGTGCAACACCTGTTAATTTCAGCACTGTAAATTAAACCTAGCCTGTTTAACAGAAATGTCTTCTGCTAAGTGTATGATAGTGATGGAAAGATGAATTTGTTGGATTTATCTGAAAGAGGAAATAGGAATTGCCATTGAAATTATGCTGCTTTTTTTTTTTCCCCCCCAGATGTAATGCAACACACAGCAGTTCACAAGAAACATAATGGAAAAAGTCCTGTTGCCAAGTAGGTAGTAGGATGTAATGTGACCATGCTACATTTCTGAACTTCATTTTTTAGTGCTTTGAGAGTGTTTTTCCTTCTAGATTAAAGCTTGTTTGTGCAGTTTTTGTTTGGGTGCGGTGTTCTTGTTTCATTTTTTTGTTGGTTTGGTGGGCATTACTAACTTAATCTGTAATTAGAAAAATATTTCAAAAGATAATATTTCTAAATCTGTAGGTCTAGGTCATTTGGAACTCTCTTCTTTCCCAAATTTTGTGAATCTTCACTACTTGAGTTAATGTTCTGATTTGTGTTTATAAGCTGAGTAACATAAATTTGTATTGCACGTATTTTTCCCACATGCACACACACCCATGCGTGTACTGAAAATTTCTGGTGCTGTTGATTTTAGTCTTTTCTTCAATAGCTTCAAAGATGACCTTATAGGAGAAGGTAGTCCATGCATTCCCTTGCTTAGTAGGAAAAGCACGTATACTTTTCTGGTTTATGTCCACTGTAAGTTGGAGCACTTGTTAACCATGTTAATGTAGTTTATATATGCTTTCAGCTATATGAAGTATGTAGTGTGAATTCACCTATTAATGTATTTTGACCAGAAACTTTGGATATGTTTTCACATAGTTGTGCAATACTTCCGTTATCTTAAGAGAAAAAATGGAAACAAAATTTATTGTGGTGTACAGTTTTATTCTGTGTTGTTTTATCTGTAATATATATTTATCGGGGGGGTGAGAGGTTACCTGCAATTGCAATAACTGGAATATAAACATAGCACAAAACAGTGGTGGTTACAGTTCACAGATCTTAAACAGATAAGGTTCTTGTGAAATTACTAATTGGACAACTTAGTGGTTGGTTTCTGTTTTGTTTTTTAATCCTCCTTCTTAAATTACGTTTCTTCAAGAAGAGAATGTCATAGCAACAAAATCTCTGATTATACTAGTGGATATACAGCCTACTATGAAGTCTTAAGAGTGGGATCCAAACATACTAGCATGTGGTTGCTAATAAGAAAAAAAAAAAGTCTTATTCATTGTAGAATAAAGCATACTAAAGCTGACTGTAGTTTAAGATCTATCTTTCAGGTAGGAAAGATGGGGTCAGGCCTTTCCGCAAACTTCCATGATAGAAACTACTTTTGCTAACTATTATTTTCTGTTTGTTTAAGAGCGGGGAAAATGTGTTTGCTACGTGACTGCTAGAAGTCTATTAGTCCTGTCCTGTTCGTGTTATGCATCTGTCTTCTTAAATTCTGTGCCTGCTATTTATGGATTCTAAAGAAATGGCACTGAGTGAAACTTTACTCTTTTAAATATGTATAAGACTGTCTTAGAGTCAAGACCAGTTCATCTCAAATAGCGTTGGTACATTTCAGGAAAATTTATATGTTACATTTGTCTGCCATTTGTTTTTATTCAGTGTGGCAGCCTTTCTCTTGAAAAGGTCCAAAAATTTACTGGTAGAAATGAGATTGGACATATGAAATAAAAAATTTAGTAGCATCACAGCTTACGTGAAATGACTGCAAATTTGGCAGTGGATTCACTTTATTCAGCAGGATTTTCTAAAGTGACCGTGCTTTATATCCTTGCAGTCATGAGCTCATGTCTGTATTTCAAGACCTTCTTTGTTTCTCACCATTTTCTTAAACTACTTTTTGATATTCTGCTGTACATTTTTAAAGCAGTTTGAGCACTTATTTCCAGAGGTATTTGGTAAGTAGCTGCTAGAACTTCAGCATGTCTCTTGCTTTGGAGCGAGTTAGATTTCTGCCATCATGAGAACTGAGTAACATTTCATATTGCAGTAACCTTCATGATGCAGACTGCCAACAGCCCTGAATTAAAAGGCAGTTTAAATTTTGACTTTGATATAAATTTAAAAGTGTTAACCTCTTTTTTTGGGTTTTTTTTTCCTTTTCTTTTGTTGGTCTTTTTTTGGGGGGTTTTTTGGGGTGTTTTTTTTTTTTGACATCCAGTCAGGAGCAGGGCATGGTTTTGGACGATAGATGAAAAGTTTATAGGTTCATGTGCCCTACTGACTGTCAGAACCCTGACTGGTTTTCCACCAGACTTTCTTGACTAGTGCTCTTGGACCTAGTTAAATACTGCTTCTGACTGACTGCTGTTAAGGGAAGCTGCAGTGGAAGGCATTACAAGGTCCAGACTAAGTGCTAATTGCAACTCCCCTTTTCCAGCACTACTCAAAACTAGCAATCCTGAAGGTAAATATATAAAGATGACTGTTTTGAAATTCAAACGCATACAGCTGCAGTACGATCTGTAAGTAGCCATGCGCTTCTTTTTTTAAATATCTCATGAATTCTGAAATAGGGATTACAAAGTAATTTCAGTTCTGTCGTTAACAATAAGGAAGGAGGAAGATCAATTCAGAATACATTTCTATCTGGAATATTTTCCCACATCTGGTATGTAAAAAGCAAACAGACTGTGTGCAGAAATATCTGTGCAAACTCTTCTCAAGTACTGTTTTCTACACATTCTGTTGTTCTGAATTTTGCATCAAATTATAGTAGACAAAGGGAAAAAGGAACTCCCATTTATGTTCAGATCATTAGTACAGAGCACAAGAACTCCTGTAATTTATGTCTTTTAAATCTCTTGAGAATTTCTAGGGCTTTTTGAAAACAAAATACTGTGGTTTCCCAACATGATGCAAAAATGTGTATGTTGGCAGGAAAAGCCTGCAAGTTTATTCACATGAGCTTAACTTTTGTTTTTTCCTTTCAGCAGCACTAGCAGTGCAAAATGTACTTCACTGGATAGCCTTAACATACAGCACTCTGAGCAAAATGGGGTAATGGACTGGAGAAGAAAAAGCTGTCTTGTCCAGCAGCATCCAGAGCACTGTACAAACCTACTTGACCAGGTGTGGTGTTGTTTTTTCTTTAAAGCGATACACTGAGACGTTTGAGAAGACTGTCCAGTACACATGATTAGATTTAGCTTTAAAAGATGAAGAGCCCTGCTAAAATTGTACAAATAAGTGTCGAAGTTTTGAGTTGCTACTAACTTATCTTGATTAGAAAAACCCTCATAGTTACTTCCCGCTGTCTCATATAGTTTCATATTGTGTTTATGAATTTTTAAATAAAATTTCCCTAGCAGGATATAAGTAATCGGGAAAGTCTAATGTTACTTTCTAATCAGACACTTTCCTGTTATTGTAACATGTTGTTGTCAGAGAGAATTTTAGAACGCTTGGGGAATTTCTGTGTTATTGCGAGAAACAGACTAGAAGCTGTATTAAAAACTAAACCATATTAATGCTGCAGTAGGGGCAACAGGTTAAACATATTCTTTCGATCTTGTCTATGTTATCTAAGTAACTTAAGTATTAATCTTTGTTGAAAAGTTAATAGCTAGGTGCATATATACTTTTTTGTGAGATTTGTTTCTCTTTGGTGGTCAATTTTGGTGTGAGTATAGTTGAGAAGAATAATTACTTACAAATAAAATCAGCTAGTGAAATTGGGGAAGGAAGGTTGCTCACTGCTTACATCTGAAAAACCTTGAATATTAGAATTGCTTAACATTACTCTTATTGCAGAATTTGGCTTTTGGTTATTATGTGGGGAATAGCAAGACAAACAAGAACAGTTTCCTTATTTCACAGGGCAGGGTAGTGAATGAAAATTTTCTTCTAAAGATTAAATGGTAGACTGCATCAAAGCTTGAAATATTGCAAGCTTGAGGCAAGAAAAAATTAATATACTAAAGCAGAGGAAAAGCGACTTCCTATTTAAAGGATATCCATACAGCATATTTGGACAGAGATTGTTGCTGGGTTTTCATAAATTTTATTCCTTTTCCAAATAAGAGGTATTACTAGCAGCTGGTAATAGTATACTTAGAGTTATGCAGATGCTGCGTCTTACATGCTTTTAGGTTGTATTCTAGAGTTAAGTTCAGTAGCTACCTCCAGCTTAGGGCTGGGTACCTGCTTTGTCACTATATAAAAATAATTTGTCACATCTGCTTCCCATGTCCCAACCATCAAATAATTCCACTTAAATAAATTCTGTAGCCTTCTAAGCCTTGTGATTAGTCTTTTAGTGGGTATGTGATGGAACACATTTGGTTTTATCCTTGAGGAAAGTGTGCAAACAATAATTTGATTGATACCTTCAGAATATTTGCAAGTAATTTACTATGTGTTTTGCTGATAATAGCATAAAAACCAAGACAAGGTGTGTTATTCTAAAGGCCTGGGTGCACCGTACAAGTAGTTTTTTGTATAGTTATAGCACCTGTGAGCATTCTAAGTCTTGGGCTCATGAACCTACCAGTCTAGAAGGGGTTTTTTTTGTTGGGTTTTGTGATACAAATTCTGTTGTTTGACTGGCGTCTTTATATTTTCTGTCTAGCATACAACAGAAAAACGAAGTCTGTCTACAGTAAGCAAGAAGAAAGGAAAGCCACAGCTGGAAAAGTAAGTTTCCAATGTAACCAGTAATCCAGAAAGAAAGTGTAATGCGTTCACTCTGATAAACAGAGTTTGCAGTCAATTAGGTGGGGTTTTTTTGCTATTGTGGAACAAGATTTGGCATCATGTGAAACCAGTCTACAAAAGAAATCTTTGTCTTCTGAAAAGAAGTAACTTGAAAAATAGAATGTAATTGAATGCATTCATTTCTCAAAGTATCAGTTGTCATTTAGCAAAAAGATGAACAGAAGTAGGTTCTTAACCAATACTGAATTTTTCCCCTTTATTTGAAAGTTAAAAGGTGTAAAGCTTTTACAGGTGTAAGCCTTTGACATTACACAGTGGGTGGTAACTTGCTGAAATGTTTTATTGAAGATAATTTGCACATCAGAGGACTTCAGAACTTCCTGTGGGCTACACAATCCTGTACTGTGAAGAAGTGAAAGCATTTCCACCCTTACCCTAATACTCTGCATATTTCCAAGCTGACTTTCTGTCATTTTGTTACCCAGTAGCTATATGCTTTTATATTAGTCTGGTAGATGGCTGTGTTACAGGCATCAGCTTTCAAATACAGCTTTAGAAGCAGCTGCAGCATTTCTTTTTTTGTGTGTTTTCTTTTTTAGACCTTTATTCATAGTGTTCAGTAACACCGCTTGCAGTTTAGTTCCTGGTATGTTTTACTAGCAGCCTTTACCTGTTTGTTTATTGTCTACGTTTGTTGTTATATCTGTTAAATACGCATTTCTGGCCTTGAGGCACTGCCTTGGTTTACAGTGGCATTATATGTTCAGTCATGGTTGGTTATTTGGGCCCAGGCATTTGGGAAAAAAAACCCATGAAAATTATTTACACAGGGAGAAAGCAAAGAAAACTGACTGCCGGTTGAATAACAGGACTAATGGAGTTAGAGTTGCAGCATCACAACACATCCGTACAGGGACAGCAAAAGGTAAGGTGTTTTTTCACAAGCTGTTTGTAAGAAACAGAATTTCCAGCTTTGCTGATTTATTCGTTGTTCTGCAGTAAAGGGGAAATCACAAGTCTGAAATCTGGTTTGATACAAGTCAGCATGTTGGCTGTTTAGTCTGTGCTTTGACATGCTGTATTGAACATGCTAGACTCGGTCTTCTGTACGCGGTTGGCTTAGGGTATGTCTCTTTTCATGGATAACTGGAAAAATCCTAGTAAAGCCTCCATAAGTTGCCTTATGTGGAGTAGTAGTTGCAGAAACAGTTAATGTTGGGCTGCCTCTCTATGAAATTCAATAGTCTGAGTGTGTGGAGGCCCAGCATCTTGTCATTAGTGTTCTCTTTGCAGCTCACTAGTTTCTTCAGCTGTTGTGGAATGACTCATGAGGAACCTGTATAAGATCTCTCTGGTGCAAATCATTGATGAACTGTAGTGTGTAAACCAAGTGACTACTGAGCTACAACACAGAACTGTGTATGCTACCCTAACAGGGTTTTCAGCTTTGGGTAATCCAGCAAAATTTAGTGTCTAGGCTAAGATTTGCGTACGTCAGTCAGTTATAAGACAAAATTATATTTGTGTTCCTTTAGTAAATTGAGTCTCCAAGTTTTATTACAAATTTCTGAAGGGCTATGTTACCCATTGATTTTGCTGTCTTGATGTTTTCTAAGCTCACAATATCAGTTGCAGCCTTGCCTCTCTTATACTTGGCTCTCATGACAGAAAGTTGACAAGGAATTTGCCTTTTTCTGCACCACCTGGTTGGCATAAGTGTTGAAAGGACTCTTAAAAAGTGCCTTGTCTTGCTTCCACTTCGGGTACAATCTTGATTAAGCTTTTATTCTTTCTTCTTGCCACATCTCACTGTTGAGAGTTCCAGGTGGATCCCATTCTGAATTAGTCATGTGTTTTACGGGCATTTTTTGTTACCTTGTGCAAGCAGTATTTGACTAGAACTTTAAGAATTCACAGTTAGCAAAACCAGGGCAATTTTAGAAAGTTGTAGCTAAGGGCTGCACAAGCAGAAAACATACTCTACAGGACAGCTTTGCCACATACACTTCTGATTGATTACTGTTCTTGCTGTCAAAGTTAAATAGGGAATGCTTTGCCTTTGGAGTTCTGTCTGCTACCCGCTACTCTAGAGATGTGAAACTGCCTGTCTGATGCTGTTGGCTAGTTAAGGCTACTTCAGGGACAAACTGCAACCCTCGCAGGCTGGAAGCAATTAAGTCCTGCTCAGAGATGAACTTTCTACCTGTGTGCTCGTGTACAAAAATCAAAGTGTATTTTGAGATACCCTATTGGAGACATAGTCTGAAGAAAAAAAAAAATCATGTTGCAGTCTGAATCTCTGCCTAGCTTTATATATCCAGGCTTGGTTTGAAATGCTTTATTTTGAGTCAATAACTCTTAACTGCATTGTGTTTTCTTCCATTTTTTCCTCCTTATTTTTAGCTTTTCTGAGTCATCAGTTAGTTACACTTGGAACTATGAAGACTCAATGCTTTGTGACTAGCACTGTAGACTCTTGCTTTCAGTGATGTGAGGTTGACACTGCTGCCCCAGAGTTATATTGGATATTCAAAACACTGGTTAAAATAATTTGACCAATTACAGGTTTAATCTAGAAAATTATTTCAAGAATTTATGCATTAAGGCAGCTTTTTGATGACTTATCCCAACCTGTTATATTGGCAATAGCAATAATAAATTAATAAATTAATAATTTATTAGAATTAATAAATAATAGTGTTCTAATTCTTGTCCTGGGATTTTGCCAACCAAGGTGCTGTAGATTGGTCTTTCCTTGAAGCTAGTGCCCGGCATATGTTCTGAGAGAGGGTGCATCTGTCTTCCCCTTCTACCTCTGAGGCTGGTCAGAGCATACTAGCTACATACTTGAATTCACTAATAGGATCTAAACGCACCCCGAAAGCAAAATAAGTTTTCCATGATCTCATTTGGAATTTAGAAAACAATTTTAGACTTTTTTTACTTCACCTCTTTATCAACAAAACCTGTTTAAAGAAAAAGTTTGCTTAAAGCCAGTTCCAGAAGAGTTAATTGTAAGAAGGTGTATTATTTTGATGTTGCCTGCTGAGTTAGCTTTCTGCCTTTGCTGGTATGACCAAGGAGTATTGCATCTCTTTGAATGGAAACATTTGATCGCTACCATTCAGAACAAATTATTATTGTAGTACAGATTGGTATAAGCATCACAATTCATTAAGGAACATCATTCTTTTCTCTGCTTTGCATAAATAGGAATTTTCAGTGCCGCCACCTTTAACACCAAGGATTCAGTCATCACAAATTTAGGGACCAGTCCTGACTGCCGGGAGTGGGAACGTTAGGAATACAGGGGCCAGATGGAATTAAGTAGGAACAAACAAAAATCTGAACTAGTATGAGGTGTGAGCAAACCAAAATAACCTCACTTCCATATACTGAGATTAAAAATAAAAATGCCAATTTTTATTTTTAGATCTGAATTTGGACGCTGGATCTGGTCATGATACATGTGGAGAAACATCATCTGAAAGTTACAGTTCTCCTTCTAGTCCACGACATGATGGGAGGGAAAGCTTTGATAGTGAAGAAGAAAAAGACAGAGGTTGTATTTATGAAGAGTGTGCATGAACGTCTTTATTCCTAGACTAATCTATTGTATTAATTTTAATTAGTTTCTCAGTTTTATTAGCTGCTTTTATTTCTGAACTAGCCACAGAGCAGATTTTACTTTGTGGGTTTCATGACTGGACAGTTCGCAGGCTTCTAGCAAATAGCAGGACTGTTTAAATACCACTGAATTTTAGGTATACATGTAGTAGTTTTCTGACCGTTGTGGCATAGCTCTCTTGAGAAATTCCATGAGTACAGTAATGGGAACAACTTTGGCATGAAAGGGATGGCTTTTATATTGAATTATGTGTGGCATGTGTGAGAGGTCCTTCTTTTTGTATTGACAGTTTAATTTGTCACTCCTTCCAAATTTGATTAAGCTCTGTTAGTGTCTTTCTAGGTAGATGCAAATTCCTGACTCGGTCTATGTCCTACTCTTCACCTTTGCAGATAGACACAAGTCAAAAGACACAGTAGCTAACTGAGTGGTTTTATACAGCCGAGTGATAGAGATTGACCAAGCTCGGTTTGGACAAATGAAAATAATCTCAAAGTTACTCTGAATTGGGAAGACATAACTATCGTTTGTGTCATCAAACATAGGAAGTTTTATATGAGTAAATGAGTCCAAGGCATGACTGTACTGTTTCAGATTTGTTCTTCTGACTGACAAAGGGTTTTGTCTCCACAGATACAGACAGCAATTCTGAGGACTCTGGGAATCAAAATAAAACCAGGTTTACAGGCTACAGTGCTGTCAGTTCATCAAATATGAATAAATCATCTGCTCCGATCTCTTCGGTGAACAGTGAAAACGGAAGCCTTTCAGAAGATCCTTTGAATGCAAAGTTTCAACATATTCCCTTCATGCCTGCCTTACACTGTGTGATGCACAGCGCTGCCCAGAAGCCTGACGCAGTTGTCCCGCCACCCATATCTGCAGATGGTAAAACGATGGGAATGCTTGTTACCACGCCTGTCGCTGTCTCGCCAGTGAGAGAGTCTGCAAATTCCCCTCCTGGTGGAATGGGCCCAGTGACCTCTGGGGAACCCGAGAAACGCGTTGAGCTGATGGCTTCCCCTTTGCCAGGCCAATCCCCTTTCCTTCCACACTCTGTCCAGCCTGGTAGCCCTGCTTTGCATTTGGCAATACATAGATTGAAAATGCCCTCTCCGCAGGGATCATCGGAAAGTTGCACAGTTAATGGACCGCAGCAGCCGACAGGAAACTTAAGTATTGGATCACCAAATACTGCCTTTATCCCAGTCCACAATCCAGGTAGTTTCCCAGGATCCCCAGTTCCTACTACAGATCCCATCACAAAACCTGCATCCCAGGTGGTAGGACTGAATCAAATGGTGCCTCACATTGAGGGAAACCCCGGAGCAATCCCTCAGCCTACCAATCTAAAGGTAGTTCTTCCAGCAGCTGGTCTCTCCACAGCAGCACCGCCACCTCCACCAGCTTCATACGCTTTGCCAGGTAGCCCTCATGCTACCAGCGTGTTGCCCAACCAGAATACAAACGTGCTAAACACTGTAGCGACTTCCTCACCACCTCAGTCAGCTGGTTTAGGTGTTGGTCAGGTCCAGTCCACCGTTCCTCCCGCAATACCTACACATACGCCAGGCCCTGCCCCTAGCCCGAGCCCCGCTTTAACACACAGCACTGCACAGAGTGACAGCACATCCTACATAAACGCTGTTGGAAATAATAACACTAACGGGACAATGTTACCTCCGCAGCAGTTGGGATCTGGTCCTTGCGGTTCTTGCGGACGTAGGTGTAGCTGTGGGACCAATGGAAGCCTTCAGATAAATAGCTATTTTTATCATAACCCACTTCATGGACAAGTCTACAGAGTTCCATCTTTCTTCACTCTGCCATCCCTTTGCAATGGCAGCTACCTCAATCAAGCACATCAAAGCAATGGAACACAACTTCCTTTCTTCCTGCCTCAGTCTCCATATGCAAACGGGCTTATGCATGACCCGGTGATGGGGAGCCAAGCCAACTATGGTATGCAGCAGATGGCAGGATTTGGAAGGTTCTATCCTGTATATCCAGCACCTAACGTAGTTGCCAACACAAATGGGTCGGGACCCAAGAAGAATGGGAACGTTTCATGTTACAATTGTGGTGTAAGTGGACACTATGCGCAGGACTGTAAGCAGTCATCCATGGAGGCCAGTCAACAAGGTAATCATGATAACTCCCAGCGGACTTGCTTTTGAGTTTAGCCGTTTCTCTTTACCTTCCTGAATGTGCTGTTCTGGTCTTGCAGAAAGGTGTGCGTGTGTATGTTTTGTGTAAATGGTTGTGCACTAGTGACCTGCTCTAAAACTGCGAAGTATCTTATCTCTGCCTGAAAATTTTGTAGAACAGTGCAAGGGAACGGGGTTCGCAGCGTGAAGTTGAAAATGGGAATGATTCAGAGCTAGGAAGTCAAACTGTATCAGTCCTAAATTGTCATTCTTTTTTCACTGGTTTGGTTTTGGCATTATGTTGAAACTTGCATGTGGCTTCAATTTTTCCATTCCCGTTCAATGGGGTTTTTGGCGAGAATCCATTGGCAAAAAGTGAATGGTATCAATTAATGTCTATGGTATAACTTGGATTCTTAAAACTTGCGTGAATTTAAAAAAAAAAACCAAAACAACAGACTGGCCATTTGATAATTTTAACTTTTCTAAAGCTTACCTTTGCACAATCAGCCATCCTTCTGTGCCCCGTCACGCAATACATAAATGAAACATGCTTTAACTTTTCAGGCAAGTTGCAGCAAAAAGGCAGAAGCCAATTGGAACTATTGTATGCCATTTCTCTCTCCATCTAGAAGAACTGGGGGAAAATGCAGTGTTTGCATAGAGCATAAATTATTTTTGATTCTTGGCCTGTGCCCGTTCTGACTTTACTTGTTTGGTCGGACAGGAACAGAAAAGACAAACCTTGATGGGTGTCGTCTTTTCTTTGCATTTTTCCAGTAACGGTGAAGTCCTGTATCTGTGATCTATATCTTTTTTTAAAAAAAAACAACTTACAGTTTTAGCAAGCAGATGAAAGAAAATAGTATAAAATCTTAGGACCTACTTTAAAAGGACTGGAGGATGATAGTGCCTTTTGAAGAGCATGTCCATTTTGATACCTTGTAGTGGTTTTGTAATCCATTTTAATTGTGAGCAGTGACTTAGTAGTTCTCTTTCCTGTTTTAGGCACTTACAGACTGAGATACGCACCTCCCCCTCCCCCTTCCAATGATACCTTGGATTCTGCAGACTGAAACAAGTAAACATTGCCTACTTAAACTGAAGCTTGGGAAATTGGGGGAAGTTGTGTGTGTGGGGGGGGGGGTGGTCTTGTGTTTTGGGACATTCCCGGTTCTATATTCTTTTGGAATTTTTCATTGCTTTTGCACCTCTGTTCCATTCAAAAGAAGAAAGCTGAGTCCCTGGTCTCCTCCTGGTTCTACAAAAGGCTTGCGTAATGCATGTAATTCAAACACACAGCCAAACAATCAAAAAGAGCATTCGAACCATGCTTTTGCACTGAAGACTTGAGACATGTGCAATGTTTACTGCATTTTTTTAAAAAAAAAAGTCCTCTGACCTCTGACATCACTGGTGGAGCAGCCATATGGTGAAAGAAGAAACTTGGTCATGTTCCCCACCACAATCTTCTTCCCTCCCTCCCTGTTCTCCTTATGCTGCTGTTTTTTCTTTCCCTGTTTGTCCACATGGATTCATTGAACTTGCATGAGTGTTTAGCAATTCATACAGACCCTGCCCGTATTCTAAATTAATGCTCATGAATTGAGGGGAGATGTTCAAACGTCCTATTAGGGGAGTCCAAAGGAACACACAATACTGTATGTGTACTATATCTGATAATAATACATATACACAGCTTTTGAGTCCCACATAAATGAAAATACATAGAGCAGGAAGGGGCTGAAACTGCGGACTGGAACAGATTTAGAAAAAAAGAACGAGCTTAAATTGACAGATTTTTCTTCCATTGTAGCTTTTTAGCCTGTATGTTCAGCAACAAAGGTGAAAAAAATGGTATGAATGTTGTACTCAGTGTGTTTGCATTTGTAATGAAAGTTGACAGCATTTTTTCCTTTTTTAAAGCTATTCTACATTGTGTCAACACAGAATGAACATTACTTGATTGAGTATTTTTTCCTAAACTATTACAGTGTTGCATTGTACTTAGAATGTAAATGTTTTATTTCAAACTGAACAAAAGCTATGGTTTTCTACAAAATAGTCAGGTATTAGTATTAGAACCTGTCTACCAAATAGCAAAGTCACTATTTTATAACAATTTACCACTATGCGTAATTACGGTATAATGTGAAAGACTGAAATGAGTGTTAAGATGGTATTAATCATGTCAGTATCATGAGTAAGTAAGTTTAATGCTGCTGTATTTTTTATTTTATTTTTAAAAGCCAATATATGTACTAAATTGCTTCCAGGTAATATTTGATTTCCTAAAGTGCACTGAGGTTATCTGGAAGATGAGTGTATTTTTTGACTGCTGCATTCAACACCGGTGAACAACTACCACTGTATATCCATAAGGTTTGGCATTCCTCACAGTTCATGGCAGAAATGTTTTTTCTTAAAATCAGACCTGGTGTCCGGTAGAGGGATGAAATAAAATCAATCTTTGGTTCAGCCGTCTAATAAATTGCTAAACAAACAAAAAACTTGAAGAAAAAAAAAGCTTGATTACTACATTTCTTCATAGGTAGCATTTATATTTATAGCACCAGTGTACATTTTGAAACTTTTTTCTTGGAGGGGGGGAACGGGGAGGGAGGTAGATGAAAGCTTTAATTTAAAAAAAAAAAAAAGTTTAAGTAGTAAATGAAAATTATTTTGATTAAAATTTTTATTTGATCTGGGTATTTTTGGACCACTTGAAATGAATGAACTGCGTTTGAGTTGAAGTGAGGGTGTTAAACCACCAATGGACTTGTATTGTGAATTACCTGCCAGTTGTACTTTATGGAACTTATTTTATGATTTAAAATACTGTACTGTAAATAGGAGGTATGTTACCTTCTCTTTATTTGTATGTTTACCATATACTTTGATATTTGAAATGTACTGGAAAGGTCACTTATATTTCTAGAAGAGATTGGATTTTATGCAACCTTTTTCCTTGAATTAACAGCAATAAAAAAAAGAAAAAAACGTACCTGTGTGCGAGTAGTGTCCTTTATCACTGGGAGCAGTGAAATAAGCGTGATGCTCTGCCTCTGGCTGTAGGGCTGGGATGGCAGCAGGTTTTGGCAAGTTACCGTTTTGGCTGGAATCTGTCGCTTTTAAGACAAAGCTGAGAGTATTTGACTTAAGTTCAGTCTTGTGTCTTGAAGTCAGGATACTGTCTCTTGATTTAAACTTCTTTTAGATGGATCTCTTGGGAGGAAGAGGATGACCTTGTGTGGTGGACCCTGCACTTTGACCTAAGCTGTTTCAGAACAGTTAAGCCTGTCTTACGTTCCGATGGCTACTGGATTTGGGCTAAAACCCAGTTTTAAACGTCTTTTTTTTTTTTTTTTTTTTTTTGACTGCAATGCAAATAATGTGTGTGCTAGTCACGTAGTAACTGGAAAGTGAGATCTTTCTTCCATCTGCCAAAATAGATGGAAGGACAGCAGGAGTTGCTGGGAGTAGGGAGGAAGCTTAGAAATGTCCAATTACAGCAGAAGGCTCTGATGGGAACGGAGTACCCGAATGTGCTTGGCTGGTGCTGAGAAAGAGAAGGGTACTAATTACTCTGTCACCTCACTTTACGGTATAGACGGTGCTTCTAATTCCTACTGCTTAGCAGCAGCTTATCTACAGAGCTTCGGACCGAAGGCTGTCTTAGATCCTTATCCCAGCTTACTCCCCAGAACAACCTACTTCCTGAGAAACCAAGGAAGTGGCGAGAAGGCTCAGAGTTGCCAGTGAACCCAACCTCTTTTTTCTTCAGGCAGCTCCCATAGTAACGAGGGGGATATTGAGCCCAGGTGTCACGCAGACATCATACAGCTTGCATTTCTGCAAGCGTCTTGTGTCCCGTCCCTGGACACAAGGGAGCGTGTGCATCTGTCTGAGGAATTTGGGAACTGCATGTTACTCTAAAAATTAAATCAGCCACTTACTGCGGCCATCTGAGTTGCTGATACTCTTGTTTGCCTGCATGCTGCAGGCAACCCTGACTTTAGTAGATCCTGGTTGCATCTATCAATTAAAAAACTTCAGAATGCATGCCCTCTGGCATAGCAAACGGTATAAAATGCCTCATTCTTCCCCTGATGCTTGTTTTGCTGGAGACCTAACAGCACCCATACCTAGCTGTCCCCTGGCCGCGCCACTGCGATTTGGGTGATGGGCTTCAACCACAGCTGCGGTTCAGGGGGGAGATTCTCTCTCCCACCGAGTGGCTTGGAAACAGTTGAATGCCCTAAAGATAAATGGGAAAATCCCATGAGCTGGTTGGCCCGAGCAGCTCTGCAGGTGGTCCAGGAGCGACTCCGAGCACCACACTGCTCCTGGTTTGCGTTGCCCGCTGCAGTGCTGCTGCAGGTGGAAACCTGTTGTTGGTACGAACAGTTTGGTTGCTAAAGCTGGAAGAAAAACTGAAGGATGGGGCGGGCATGGGCAGGACTGGGAAGATGGGAGCATAAGGGAGTGCGATGACGCACACCGCTTGCTTATGGGTGAACAGATGGCCCCGTTTTCCCAGCTAAGCAGCCTCGGGGTGGCAGCGGTGGCCTAGCGCCTGGATCTTGGCTTAGCTGATACTACTGAAGAGGTGAAGGAACAGGGGGCGTATGTGTCGTGCCAGTAAAATGTGTAGCAAGATAGACTGCCAATGGCGAAACTCGACCGGTGCCAAGCTACGCTAGTTGTAGAGAGGTGGAAGTACCATTGTAATGTGTTCCAGTTTTGCTCATGGCTGCCTCCAAAGATGTGCTGACCGGGACCTCCTGCAGGTGCTCTCCCAAAATAAGGTTGCCTAAATTCTGCAACCCACAAAAAAGCAGCTTTGGGCAATATGGCTTCCTGCTCAGGGCTGGTAACTATGGCTGCTCGAACCAATCATCACCACCGTCTCGTCAATGCTTACAAATACTTAAAGGGAGGGTGCCAGGAGGAGGGGGCCAGTCTTTTTCCAGTGGTGCCCAGTGATAGGACAAGGGACTATGGGTATAAACTCAAAGACAGGAAGTTCCATCTGAACATGAGGAGGAACTTCTTTCCTTTGAGGGTGGCAGAGCACTGGCACAGGCTGCCCAGAGAGGCGGTGGAGTCTTCGACTCTGGAGACATTCAAAACCTGCCTGGACGCCATCCTGTGCAACCTGCTGTAGGTGGACCTGCTCTGGCAGGGGGTTGGACCAGATGATCCCTAGAGGTCCCTTCCAACACTTAACATTCTGTGATGCTGTGGCTCAAGCACAATATATATATAAAGGGCGTACGGACTGCGCTTGTGCTTGCAAGAAAGAAGAAGGGGTGTCCTAAAGGTGTAGCCCTGAGTTTAAACGAGGGCTAAACGCAGCGCTGTCTGGGTTCGGCAGACGGGATCCAGGTACTAACCGACAGTCCTGTGCTCCTCCGAGAAGGGAGGAAGGAAACGCAGGTCTCAGCGCGTTGTTGCAGGGAGAGCCTGGTGCCTCGGCTGCTCAGCAGCGCACAGAAACAGGGTTCCGGCTTTGATCCAGCCTCTGAGCTGCAGACGGCCGAGTTCTGTACGTTGCTGTGTATTGGAGCAGGTCAGAGATCAAAATGTGCAAGCGGCTGCGTTCGGTCAGGCCAAAAGTCCACCTGGGCCTGCGTCCCGTCTCCAGCAATCATCAGTAGCAGGTATTTAGGAACAGAGTACTGTTCATTTAAAAAAAAAAAAAAAAAAAAAAGTCAACTGGTGATTTGTGCAAATGTGTCACCTAGCAAAATGCAATGAGTCTCTTAAGTCCATATTCACAATAGGTGGCAGCATAACTCTGCAGGTGGAATATACGGGAACTTCTGAGGCACCATGTAAGATGCTGCAGTTTAGTTTGGTTTTAGCATCTTTGCGCCATCACAGTGAGCTTACTCGGGACGTTTCTTTGGCTTGTGAATGTGTAGTGTGAGTTTCTGTAGAGTTTTCTCGTTTTTATATGTTTTCTGACATGAAGAGCATACTAATTGTTGTCTCGCAAAAAAATAAGCATGCTAAATGCATATCTGAAGTATTAAGTATTAACTACCTAGAGCTAAAATAGCCCTGATCTCATAGTGAAGACCCAGAGAATTGCAGCCACATGTGAAAACTCTGTCTTAAGAACCACTGAGCATTAGAAATTAGTTTAGATACTTGTATTCATACAGTGAGGAACACATTCTGAAGTCCACACAGCTTTTTTTTCCCCCTAATTAGAATAATTCATGAGGGAGTCTTGTTATCTTTCAGGATAATTTCTCTTATTTGTCTCTCTCTACTTAGTCTGAAGGTCCACGATGTAGTATTTAACATCTGATCAGATATTTATCTGGAATGTCTCATGCTCAGGAACATGTTTCCAAAGAGATGGAACAGAATAAACCCATTATTTTTAATAATGATACATGCTCCCTGACTAGCATAAAGGGTCACTGTTGTCTGAATGGGTCAGTAAAACAATGTACAAAAGCACAAGCTGAAAAAAATTGCTGAACTTGGTAAAAGGATAGAATAGCTGTATCTTAACCATTAGTGCATACATTTTAGACCTCCCCTCTTTGATCTAAAATGGCTATTTTAAATGACTTCTAAAGTATGTTTTTTTCCGGAGGCAGAGGATGTTGATGACTGATAAAAAGTTAAGAATTAATTCCTATGGTGCTAATTGGCATGACTGGTAAAAGATGGGGATTGCTGCTTCAAAAACTTCTTTGCAATTTAATTTTGTTTTTAAAGTACTATTTAGGGACTCCTTAGGAAAAAAAATAGTAGTCTACAGAATAAAATATTATTTATAGAATAAAATATTATGCTTACATTATAGTCTTATTTTACACCATTCGTAGTTTGAAAATTAAACCATGGTGTTTCCAGCAGCTTCAGATTTTTTTCCTTGTTTTGACTGAAACTAAGTTTGGAAAATGATGGTTTGTCTAGGTAGAGTAGTCAATATAACATATACAATTAATTGTGTTGCTATCAACTTGCTCTTTTCTTTTTTTGTTTAATTTTTTTTTTACAGGATATGCACATGCGCCAGCACAAGAGCAGATAGCTTAGCAGTGGCAAGACTTCTGGATGAAAACTCCATGGGATTTACTTTAACTGCTCCTTAAAAACCAGATCGGCTCTGAGGTGCATATTGACAAGGACTTCTAGGTATTTCAATCTGAGCGTTTAATCCAGGAAATCCTGGCCTCTGTCAACAGGCAAAATGAGAACCTCGAATGAAAAGATCAATAAAGCCTGAGGAGGGGAGGGGAAAGCAACAGCAACACCAAAAAAATACCAACGAGTATCGGGGTGTGCTTGAGGTGAGACAATTTTCACACGTCACTCAATTTCTTCCTGCAGCTCGGATCCATTTCATAGCAAAGGGCTGCAAGAAGTGATTGCATCTATTTGGTACAAAACCAGCTGAATTCTGCGTTTCACCGCAGCACAGTTTACCAAATCAGACATGTGATAGAAAAGACATGGGCACTTCCAGCAACCTCCAGAAGGCTAACTTATGTGGACTTTGAACAGGCTATAATAATACATTTAAAACCTTACTGCGTTCATCATTCCTAAGGCTACACAGAGTTGTCAGCTAGCTAACGCACCTTTAGAGTGTTGTCTCCCTTTGATTTGTTTTCCATTTTTAATTTATGCATTTCCCTTTTTTTTTTTGCCCCTCATCTTGATTTTGCCCTGATAGCCTTTTAGAGTCTCTTTTACATGCATGCTAGAACCGTGCACGTGATGGAGGGCCATTTGAAATACTTAAATCAGTGGTATGCAAACTCCCAAACAATAATACTGAAAACTTGCTAATCCAAAATAAAATAGGCTGTGCAAGGGGGTAACTATTTCAGTGTGAGCCCATCTCAGCACCTGCCATTGTGAAGGCAGCTAAATGGGAGCTGGGACTTTGCGTTGCACTTCGAAACCACCGCGTTTTTCTTCCTTTCTAAGGAAGGGTATCTTATTTCTAGCGAGTTCTCAGGTGGAGGAGGCAGAGAATGGGATGTTAATTTAGAGTTAGACAGGAAAACAAATGTGCTTGGCTACTGTACAGTTAAAGCGTGATGCCCAAAGGCTGTCACGCCTCCGGCGCCACTGGAGAGAGCAGCTACCCTGAGAGGTCACATAGCTGTCCCTTTGTCCAAGCCAGAGCTGCCCAGCCACATTGCTAGAGACTTAGGACAGTGCCTTCCTAATTTTCCTTCTTGACCATGGAAGGGAATGCTGGAATGCTTTTATTGCCATCTATCTCCAGCAGGTTCCTAATGCCGGTGGCCACGTGGGACAACCGGAGGGACCACCGTGCTTCTCCACCGCCGAGCACAGAGCTGGCAGTTCGGCAGAGGCAGAGCAGTTACCTGCCCATCAGGGCTCTGCCTCCCGGCTGAGGACAAGGGGGCCACTGCCCGAACGCTGGCGCAGGGTCTTGAAGAAAGAGGATGCTGGTGTTCATTGACCGAAGTCCTCTTTGCAGGCACCTGGGTGACCTCCGTTTTCGTTTGCACCAACGGCCCCGTCGTTTCTGGTAAAGACGCCAGAAGCAGGAGGTGTTCAGCAGATGGAAGATCAGCTCTCTTCAGCAGCCACCATCCCGTGGCTCACGGGTTCTATGCCACCCTGCATTCGGCTGGTGGTCTGCCCCGACCCCCCTGCCCTTCCCAGACCACCCCAGGTCCCCTCGGGCAGGGGGGTGCCACCTCTTGGCCAGCGGCAGGTGAATGCGCCGCAGTTAGATGATGGTTTTAAGGCCAGTTTTGATTTGTGCGGTGGGTGGGGGCATGCAACGTGCTGCACGCCACGGCAGAGGAGCGGGCGCTGGCACGGGGAGCCAGCGGGGACCGGGGCTGCCCGGTGGTGGTGGCGGTGGTGATGGTGGTGCGGGCTGCAGAAGCTTCGTTTCCAAACTTCAATCGTTTCTGCTTTTTTGTTCAATTTTAAAAGCAAAAACCTTCCTGGCCAGTAGTCTTCTCACAAGCAAGTACAGTGAGGTTTGGGAGGGAGTACGTCAAGCCAGCCCAACAGTACCCATAGTGTATACAGCCCAGAGTGGGCACCTGGAACGTTTAGTCACTTACTTGAGCGCTTCCAACACCCACCCCACCCCACCCCCAACCTTCTTGATTTATGCCTTAAAGTTTCATCTTTCAGCTCTTCAGTGCACAGCTTTAACCAGTTTTAGACAACTTCCATGTTCAAAAGACTTCAGGCTTACTCAGGCAGAGGGAAGGCAATGTGAGCCCTCTCCCCTCCCCGCTGTGCATTGTCACTCACCCCCAGTTTTTTCAGCATTTCTTTGTTTGGAAATGTATCTAATTTCCTTCTGAACTCTTTAAAGCTCCTTACTTCCATGACGGACGCGGGTAACGTATTCCATATGCTGGCTTCCCTTTGGTGGGCAAGCTCGTCCCGTCTCTGTCTCTGATGGAGGGACATGCCAGGCTCCTCCTGCTGCCACTTGAAAGCTGGGAAGCGCCCTTGGTTCTTTAATAAAAACAAATAAATTTAATTTTGCTTCAAACACTCTTGAGCTGTACACAGCGTCGCTTTTCTCTGCTTAGGTGTTTGCGTATCGTGTCATAGTTGTTTTGCCCATGCCAGGATATTATTTTTACAGCTGGTCCTGGCTTTGATACAACGGAGACGTGAGAGTTTAAGGGCGGGAGAGGGAGGGATGGCAGGGGGTGGCCACCACAGCTGTCCCCCATCGTCCCTGAGCGGGGAGCCCTGCTTCACCGGGGGGGTTTTTTCAATAACGGAGGAGGGAAAAGCAAGACAAAGCTAATGTGAAAATGAACAGCCGGCATCATCAGGGCTTTGGGAGCCCTCACAGACCTTAATGAGCCTGCCCAGCCTCCCCCAGGACCTCCTCCCACCCTGCCCTGGGGCCAGCAGCCCCAGTTTAGCTCAGCTGGGGGCTCTGGTGCCTGCTGGAGCCATGCTGGCCACGTGCCTCATCCCAGTTAAGAGCTGGATGGGTCTTCCCAGGTGGGTCTCAGATGCATGTTGCAGGTGTCCCCTTCTCTTGCCCAGACCCCCTGGGTGGACCCTAGACCTGCCCCACCACTGCACCTGTTCTGGGGCTGTCGATGGACCTGTGTCCAGCCGCTGGCTCTGCTGGGGGGCTGCAGGGTGGCCGGGGTGACCAAATAGGGTCTGGTGTCTTGCAAAGCTCACCTCTCCATCTCCTGTGGGTGCCTCCTGCAAAACCCTTTCCAGGTAGGTGGTGGTTTCCTTCTCACTGGTTCTGTATCAGCTATGGGCTACAGGACAGTGGGTGGCAGAGACAGAGGTCATCCGGTTTGCAGAAGACACCATTTTAAGTGCTTGATAATTGCAGCAAAACCAACGAGCAAAACACAGCTGAGGAAAGGGAGGAAGAGATGGAAAGAATCAGACTAAAATGTAGCTATTAGAGCCACTAAATATTGTTTATCTAAGGCTGGTTCAGGTTCAAATTCAGTCCCGGGTACTCTTGAGCCGACTTCTGTCATGCCACAAATGGAAAGGCAAAGCAGTGCGGTGCGGGCTGTGCCGGCTACGTCCCGCCAGTGAAGCAAAGCGGGCTTTGCAGCTACGCTTCTGTGCAAGTATTTTTGCAGCGGCGCAGAAGCCACTAAACTGTGTGGTTACGGATTTCACAGCTCATTTGGGACTTGTTAAAATAAGGCATTACATAGCGTGCCTGAGGGAGTAGGGACAGGTGAAAGAGGGCAGATTTCGCTCCGGACCACCATTGCCTTATAGGAGAAAGAAAAATACATTTCTCTAATGTACCGGTACCACAGCCTCAGCTAAAAACTCATTTGTCAGCACGCGGGGTCTAAAATGTCACTTTTTCCTCCCTGAGACAAAAAGCAGCAAGAGTCCTGTGCCTTACAAGCATGAACGCAAATACATTTGGAGTGAGGGTGGTTGTGTTGCCAGAGATGTTTCTAGCTTACGAGCTGCTTGTTCCCAGTCTGGGGCTTTTCCTGCCCTTTGTTTTATCTGTTAAGAGCAGAGTGGCTCCAGCCAGGCTCTCACAGGTGGGGTATGTGGGCAGCACCTGGGAAGAGCAATCTGAGCTCAGCTGGGCAAAATTATTCAAATGAAAGACAAGGTAATTTGTCCCTTCATCTCCCTTTCTATTGTGCTGCTTCTGTTGGGTCTTCTCTCATCTTCGGCCTCAAACCCTACTGTGCTACCACCTCCTATGTCCTTCCTTGTCCCTGTTCACTTCCAGTGAGGCAACAGGGTCAGCTGCAAAATCCCTTCTTCCAGGCCTGCCGCTGGGTGTGTTGGACAGTACTTTCTCTTCTCCAGTTATGCCATTTTCCTGTGGTTTCCCTCCGTTTCATCCCCTTGAGAATGCTGTACGCTGCTGTTTGCCTCAGGGCGTCCTCGAAGACCTTGCTCTATCCTGTTTTTTTGGATTTCGCTGGCTGTAAGTTATTTCTCAGAGCTATCGTTTTGTGGTTTTTCTTGTGTGTTGTTTATTTTAGTATCACGTTACGTTAGGATGATGTCATGTTTTGGCTTGAAGAGCTTTAAAAGTTCAGCAAATGTAATCAGGGACAAGCTCACTCTCCAGATCAATTTTCTTCTGAGCATCAAGCGGATTGGCCTTGTCTTCTCATACATGGTGAGCATCAGTTACAGCAGGGAGACAAGGCCCACCTGTGACCAGGGCACAGGATGTTGGACAGGAGTGTAGGTGTGGATTCTGTCTCTAGTGGGACGTAGGTGGAAACTCTGGCACAGGCGAGATCATCCCTTCAGCGGTCACTGGAGCAAAGTGGGTGGCAGGAGGACAGCTGACCTCTAGACTAGCACGGCATGAGATGGATGTATGTGTGTATTCAGGACACTTCTGCTGCCCCCGAGACCAAACCAGAGCTGAACTTGGCTGTGTTACAGCCCATGGGAAACGCGAGGCTCACACCTGACCAGTGGTGGAGACCCCACCTGGCACGACAGGCAGATCTCGGTGGCTCTGCTGTGCCCTTGGCCTGCTTGGTGTGCCTGGAAATGGGATGTTTGTCCTCCCCAAGGTATTTGGAGCACCTGCTTGGGGCAAAGGACCTCTGAAGCCACCATCAGTGTGGGAGGTTGAGTCTCTCTTCCCTTGACAGGTGTATCCATCTCTTCTATTAAAACAAAAATTCGACAGCTTGGTTTGTGAAGGCAGGCTGAGAGTGCTTCTCCCTTGCTCTAAAATTTCCTGTCCTCATGCAGAAGCTCCAGCTGAAAACAGAGCAGCAATAAAAATCTCTTAGATGAACGTGTGTAGATGAACTGCAAGCTAAGAAATGAGGTTCGCTCTTGCCCTGCCCTCAAGGTGCCGTATGGCTTTTGCTCCTGTACCTCTTGCAGCTCCCACTGCCGGGCTCGGCAGCTCCCAGTGAAAACCTGTGAGGTGGGAATATGTCTCCATCTCCTGCCTGGACCTAGCCAGTGCTGTGAGTCCCACAGGCCTCCGCTGTCCCCCAGGGCTATGCTTCAGCTGGTGGCCTCCCATCCCACCTCTGATATGGCCAAGCACCCTCTGCAAGCATGCGGAACAAGATCTATGAGACACCCCCCTTCTAGATTTATCATGACAATTCCTTAATAAGCTGCTGTGTTCTCCTGTCCTACTTAACGCTGTGCTCATTATCACTGTAGATGGGGGACTCTATTTGGTAGCCCACGCATCGATGTCCAGCGCCATGTGAGAAACCTTGGCACACTCCAGGAGGCCTCCAGCCGCCTCTCCAGACAGGCACACATCTCCTCTATGTCTTCAGCCTTATCTTCTATCCCTGTGTTGCTGCCACAAGTGTCTGCCGGTGATTGGCAGTGAGAGACCCCAATGCAGGCAGCTGAAGGAGGCCCTTGCTGCACGCCCTTTATGGTGGAGGCAATGGGCAAAATTAACAATTATCAATTGATTATCAGATTTTGTCCTTTTTTTCCCCCTCTGTTGTTCTAGCCACAAGCGGAATAGTACCCAAACAGAGGCACATCTACTGGAGTCTGACAGCCGAGCTTGGCACCAGTGTTTCTGACAGGATTCCTTTCTCCCGCTGGTGCTGTGCGCTCCCATTCTGTTTCTCTTGCTTTTTCCTTCACTTTGGACATGTCTTGTCCATCACGGGGAGGGTGCACACAGCTCCGTGTCCCGCTCAGAGGGAAAGCCATCCTGTTCTGCATCCTGCCAATATCCGGCTGTGGGGATGTTTGTGGCACGGGGCTTTTCCCTTCTCTTTTTAAGCCTCGAGGATGTAGCTACAGTACGTAGAGGGGTCCTAAAAATCCAGTTATTTGAGCGCTTAGGAATTCTCTCTATAATTACTTCCATCCCTCCATGAGACATAGAGATGCTTTGTCCCCTGATTGTAAACAGAGGTATGAAGCTGAAGGCATAAATCACGTTGTCCGCAACAGGCGTTGGCTTTGGGAGAAACTCAGGCGACCGAAGCCCAAGGCTATGTGCCTGCTCCTAAATCGAGCCTGTTCCCTGCCACTGGACCCCACGCAGCTGTCCCCTCTGCCCCACCACGCATGGTGACCTCCCCGTGCTGCCTCTTGGTCACCTGCCCACGCTGTCCCTGGGACTGCTGAGGGGAGGGTGCAGCTGGGCTCCGAGGGCAAGGGATGCTGCGGCGTGCGCTGGTGGTGGACCCGGGTCCTCTGTGCGCCTCCTGGACCTGTGTAGGTACAGCCCTGCCTCCTCGTTGTGTGGGGGGAAGCACTGATGAGTTATTCTGTAGGCAATTAGGCAAAACTTCTGGATTGGTAGCCCTTGTCCTTATGGTTGATTTCAACTTCCCACACATCAAATGGGAATATCATGCTGCTGTGACAAGCAGGTCTTGGAAATTCTCGAATTTTGTAGGTGGTAACTTCTTGTCACAGGTACTCAGTGAGCCAAATAGAAAAGATGTCTTCCTAGACTTGTTGTTTGTGAATGGATGAGGACCCATGGGAGATGCGATGGTAGGTGGCTGTCTTGGTCACAGTGATCACGAAATGGTTGAGCTTAAATTTTCCAGTGTGATGAGAAAAAAGGACATCAGAGTTGCTACCCTGGAGTTCTGGAGAGCAAACTTTAAGCTATTCAGGGAGCTATTGAGCAGAGCACCCTGGGAATCTGCTTTTGAGGGCTTAGCAGTCCACGAGTGCTGGTCAGTCTTTAAGAACCACCTTGTAGAAGCTTAGGAGCAGGCAATTCCATTGTGCTGCAAGTCACAAGAAAGCAGCTGGAAAGCCGAGGGAGTAAGTGGGGATGGAGGACCACCTGTGCTGGAGCTTGCATGTAGTTTGGCGCTGTGTGAGCTGCTCTCCCTCATCCCAGTGAGGTTTCTGCTCAGAAATCTGAGACAGGTGCTTCAAATACCAAAATGAATTCGTTCCCTGCCTTAGACCCATCACATCAGCTTACTCCCTCATCGCTGTATGTGTCGACACAGCTGCTGAGAGAGGGTCAGTGCACCCACCTCAGCTGTACCATGGGTATCGAATCCGGCACCTTAGTTCCCTCTTCCTCCCTCTGAAACCTGAAATAAGAAAAAAATAAAGGAAAAATAAAAACAAAGCTAAAAAAAGAAAAAAAAAAGGGAAAAAGGAGCTGCTTTGTAGACAAAACTGACTGCTCTCTCTTAGTGCAAGTCAGTGGTGGCTTCTGCAAAGGCTTCCAAAATGTCTCCCAAAGAGCTATGGGGTTGTGCCTATAGAATATACGGGCAGCTCCGCCACATGCGTAGTGTGAGATGCAGCGTAGGTTGTGTGTGAGCTTGGTTGGCCAGAAATAGAGGGCAGAGTTAGCCCTCGCTGTGCGGAGCCTTTCTGAACAGGGAAACGAGTACAACAGTAATTGGCTTAATTTCCATACTGTCTCCAGTCTGCCTCACAGAGGGATTTTAATGCTTTTCCTCATGGCGATTGCTCCTGCAAGTCCTGGGTTGGTGATTTTGTGAGCAGGAGCCTCGGCTTTCATTTGCTTCCCATACAGGGTCCCTTCTCCAGCATAACCCCCCCTGCTGCCAGCACCACTTCCTTGGCTGCGTGTGGTCCTTTTTTGCCGAATCCTGACGCTTTATTTTTGGTTAACATCAGAATGGAGCTGTGGAATAATTGCTCTTTCACTTTCCCCTTAAATAGGCCACGCTGCTCGTCTGCATAAATGTTCTCTTCATGCATCTTGTCACCCTGCCTCACGGGCTTCCTCAGAGGGGAAAAAGGAAAAAAAAATAACCCACTTTATTTTTTTTAAAAAAGATGCCTTTTCTTCCTGGTGAATTGCCCTTGCTCTGTATGATAGCCAGCAATTGGCCCCAAAGGATGAATGCTAAGCAGCTTTGCCAAGGTGCAACTCAGCTGTAAGACATCCCATATATCCGGGGCTGTCCTGGAAGACCTTGAGGGCAGGGGGATTGAAGCCGGGGAGGGAGGGAGGCCACCTCGGCAGCTCCACCCCGCTCAAGCGCTCGACCTACAGCCAAAGCCAGGTTTTAGCCACTGGTGCGCAAATCCCAGTGGTGGTGACACGGGAGGAGGCGCCGCGGACGCAAGTCAGCCTTCTCCAGGATGAAAGCCTTTGCTGTGGAGCTACTCAAAGGGAAACATCCCGAGGCTGACATATCTGCTGGTGTGCACCGGCTGCGGCTCCCCAGGCCGGACGCGTGCCTCGGCTCGCCTCAAACCTGCAGCCGGCACAGGGCAGGGATGGAGGGAGCCCTGGGGGAAGGGTCGAGAGGAGCAAGACGGGCTTTGCAAAGCTGGCCGCAGCGCCCCAGCCCCGCTCCCCCTTGCCTGCCCGCCTGCCCAGAGGCAAATGCCATCATCTCAAATGCCATGGGACTTGGCCGCGGAACCTGCAGAGCTCGGGCTCTGCCATGAAGCGTAGCGCCACGCAGTTTTCCCTCCTTGCTGAAGCACTTGCCCACTTGCCTGCAGAGATCGCACAACTGATCGTGTCCAATAACGCTTTCGCGACCAGATTATTTATCAGAATAAAAGCCAGCTCAGCCTACAGCGCTGGTTAGCTTTTATCGCGATGTTTTCCCTGATGCCCACAGGCCACCCTGAATGAAAGAAACGTGAGGAAGACCAGACCGTGCGCCACGCTCCACTGAAGCCTGTCTTGTTCTCGCAGAGCCAAGGTGGAGCTTGGTACAAAAAAAAAAAAAAAAAAAAAANAAAAAAAGAAAAAAAGAGTAACTTGGACCACAGGGGAAAATAAAGCACGTGGAAGAAGGGGGATGCACGTGGGAGCAGCGCCCATGGCCGGAGGGGCGAGGAAAGCGGGGTGCGAGAGGAATGTGCCTGACTCTGCACATTCAGAGGAAAAAAGGAGTGGCACAAAAGCATGACCTGAGATTGCTGCCGCAGGCTGTGCCACGCTTTACAGGCACCGAGATAAGGGCGAGCACAGGTTTTTGTGTTTTAAAATGGTGAAGAGGAGTTAAGAGAAGTCCTGAGACTCCAGTCCGAGACTGCAACCTCTACCATCACCAACAGCTCAGTGTAGACTTCTGTTCCAGGCTGACCTGGCTCTGTTATAGAGGTAATTAGGCTGGATTTTGTCCTCCTTCTCTCAATAAAGGGTTGTTCTGGAGCTTCTTGCTCTGACAATTAGAAAGCAGATAAGAAGGTGGGAGCAGCCACGCGGGGTCAGCTGAAGGATCCTTCTGAGTATCATATGTCCACCATTAGTCAGTCGCATACTTAAACAGGAAAGGCAAAATCTCTCAAATTAAGGGAAGTTAGAATATAGCCAAACGAAACAAATTATCAGCCTCTCTGGAAGAAAACACACAGTATTTGTGAGGCCACGTTTAAGTGTGCCGTGTCCAGTTATAGGGTCCTTGGTACAAGAGGAGCATTGACACACCGGGGCAAGACTGACAGAAGGCTGTGGCACACCAGGAGAGGAGAGAGCTGGGTTTGTCCAGCCTGAAGAGGAGAAGGCTGAGAGGAGACCTTACTGCTGTCTGCAACTACCTAATGGCTGCTTAGAGGAAATACAGAGCCAGGGTCATCTTGGAAGTGCACAGTGAAAGGATGAGGGGCACCAAACAGAAGCTACGTAGAAGGAAGTCTCAACTAGACACTAGGAAATAATTTTCACAGGGATGGTGGTCAAACCATCTCCCACGGAGATGCACAAAACTCTCCCAGACAAAGGCTTCGTCTGACGTTAAAGCTAGCTGTGCTTTGAGTTGGGATTGGGCCAGGCGGTCCCTTCCAAACTTAATTATTGTGTGACTCTTCTGTTTTGTTTATAGCTACACCTGACTTTATTATTTCATTTATATATATACTTGTAGTTCAGGCCACTACAAGAGTAATCACCGTTGTCCGTCACCTTGCATAAGACGACCCTGTTTTCACTTTCTTATAATGTTATTGTACAGCATTTGTTTAAGTTGAAATTGTCGGTGAAGCTCTTTGTGCTGCATCTTTTCTTTCAGTACGTTCATCTCTTTTCCTTTGCTGTTCCAGTTCATGTGCTCTGACCCTTCCAAAGAACAAGATTCCTGAAAAAGTCATGACCAAGAGCCAGGTGGTGGCTTGGAAACCAGGCAGCATCTCTGGCAGATGTGGCTTACGAGGCTATCAGGGGACCAATGCTCCAGCTATGCAGATGATCAAGGTCCACACTTGAGCTCAGCTCTCCTTTCCATAGTGGTCTAAGCATGAGCTTCTCTTTTCTGGAGGGTGGTACCGACAGCCATGTGCGGGTGTTTCTGAGTACCAGCTGGTGTTGGTGGGAGCCCTGCTCCGCCACCTCCAAAATCTGGCCCTGACCCCCAGGGTTTGGTGCCCAGAGGATGCCCATGAATCACTTGGTGGCTCTGTATCCACACACAGGGGGTGAAGTCCAACCTCTCGGTCTCAAGAAGATCAATCAGGCAGTTACAAAGTAAGATGGGACAGTAGGTCTGAAAGGACGGACACAGGTCCCGCAGGTCCCTCTGCCACCTGCAGAAGGCCGGTCACTCCGAATTCACTGCTCTCTGAACTCAACTGCACCATGCTTGGTTAAAACGTCTATGCCCTCCACACAGCCCTCTCCGTGCTGCTTTAACTACGTTAGGTGAAAGCCATATTTCAAATGAAGCTGGTGGGGCTCCTGGGCATGAGCAAGCCCTCTGGCATAACTGTCCATATTGTTATTTTTGTAGCCTGTCCTTTAATGCTTTAACGCAGAAGGCAGCACTTAAAATGGACAGTCATACCCAAAGGACCATCACTCTCACTTGTGAACCCTTCATGAACCCAGGAAAAAAATCAATAAGGACTTTAGAAAAACCAAGCAAATCATATTTCAACTCCTCTGTGTCAGCAGATCTGCAGAGCAGGTTTAGGGTTGTTTTGCATCTGGGATAAGAAAGAAAATAATAAAAATTGCAGTGTAGGATTCCCTGTAGGGGATTGCGTTTCATTTAAAAACTTTAAACAAACACGGAAATCTTAGCATAAGCTTCTTGAAGAGTAAGTGTTCTGGCATGAACTTAGGAAGAAAGAGCATAAGGCTGGGACGTGGGAGACTTTAGGATTACTGTCTTCTTTACCACTGTGCCACCTGCGGTGTGACCATATACTGCTTCATGTAAGCCAGATCTTCCAGGCTAACTTCTGCCTTCCAATTTCAGTGGGAGCTGAGGACTTAAATACCGTTAGAAGATCTGTTTGACTTGGTTTTCTCTCTTTCATTGCTGCCTGCTCACCTTTGAGGTGTTGCAGGAGCTCTAGGACGAGGACTGCTCCCTACGTGTTTGTAAAATGATGAGTTCTGATCTTTGTGGCTCTCCTCAGGGGCACATTATAAGGAGTTGAGTGGCCACAAACCGATGTCCCCACTTCGGCCGTGTCCGGCACTACTGACCACGGTCTGTGACTGTGAAGAGCGACTCCGGTGTCAATGACCCCGGGAGGGCTATGGTGAGGTGCAACCACGGGCTGCAGTGAGACTAAAATGCTTCGTCACGTTGTGTTGTGAGGCTGGTGCTGGAGCCTTGAGCCTGCTGGGAGCAGCCAGTGGCAACGCCTGTCCCCGGCATGCGCAGCCCCGCTTCATCCATGGCTCCGCACCCTTGCGTGCATGCCCACGGCACGCATGGGAGGAGGTACGTAAGTTAGGTGTCCCTTCCTTTTTATTTTAAATGAAATAATGTGAGGCTAAGCTTGACTGGAATAAAAGAAACCCACCGTATCTGGCGCCACGTGCTCCTGCTGCCGCTGAAGGCCATGGAAGAGTTGCCACTCGCTCGGTGCCTCAGCCCAGGGCAGCGCTGGTGACCCCCACCTGCTTTTGTAGAGCGGCGTCCGGCCCCATCCCTTCTCTGGGCAGAGCAAAACGTCTTGTGTGGCGACACTCCTGCCGACACCAGGTGCAAAGGTTGGCCCATGCACAGGCATGGGCAGCGAGGGCGGGTTTTCTCCTCTCCTTTGATGTGACATAAATGGGAAAGACCCAGGGTTTATGAATCCCAGGTGGAAAAAGTTAGGAGTGGAAAGCAGAGCCGGCCCTGAAGTCCCAGTCCTGGCAGGTGATTCACTTTTTCTTTCACAAGATTCATTTTGGGCATGGGACGTATGGGATTTCGATATCTTAGGACAAGGTCTGGTTGTCTTTCCTGTGTGTAAAATGGCACCCACCCATGCAGTGCAAATACAAAATCTAGGTGGTCGTGAACCTACTTCAGCTCCTGACCTCATTTTCCTCATGCTGTGCGGGAAAAAGAGGATTATTCCCTGTTTGCCCAAACAAGCAAGCGGTGTTTGGTGTGTGTATCTGTACACAGTGGGGCAGGGAGAGGTATGTATGGTGTACAAATAAGCTCGTGCTTGCAACACAGCTTTGACTGCACAGTTGTATCGCAGACGGAGGTGACACCAAATAATATTGTGTAACAACAGAAGGTTTTTCCAGAGTTACACAACGGCTGGATCCTGCACTGGAGATCAAGGAACTCCGACTAATTGATTTCAGGTAACGAAGCACACCCTAGACACTGGAAACTTTGTACATTACATACACACATCCCCCTCACAGAAACTCCCCTGACATAGCTGACAACATTTTAATTTGTTTGGCATCACAATTAATGTGCTTGGCATAATTGAGGGAACAAAGATAATACGCCTGAACTAATACTTGCTGTCTACTATACTAGAAAATGCAAGGCATCTAACAGCCTTTCACAGAGGTCCTGTCTGTAAGCGACAGGGAAAAAAAGTCAAAGCAGCAGCAAAATCCCAGCTAAGAGCATCAGGTGATGGTGACATCTCAACAAAGCAAACTTTTACACGTGGTCACAGTGAAGCCTAAATTTCCCACTCTGAATAGCCAGGGGAAGCAATCCCTGCCAAACCTGGCTTCCCCAAGATCTATGAGACATATCCAGGGCCACTCATGCTGCCTCAGGAGCATGTCCGGGGTGGGGGAAGGAGGAAAAAACCCTAAAAAATATTAGTTGCTCCTATTTATCTGGCTTAGAGAAAGGGGGACATTTTAGAAGCAGTGCCCTGGTGAGCTCTGGCTTTGAATCCTTTTTCCATTGCTTCTAGAAAAACCCTGCTATAAATCCCTTGCAGTCGCAGCATCTTGGTTATTTCTGGGAGACAGATGAAGTTGCCATCTTTTGAGATACCTTCTAGGGGACAACCGTCTCCAGGCAGAGGCATCTAGACCCAGCTGGGAGCCCCACAAGACCAGATTAGGAGAGTTGAAGACTTTTCCCTGCATAACGCAAGTTGCAAGGCTTTTAGCAACTGCACCGTAGCTGCCACGGTCAGTGTTGGCAGCCTCTCCCCCTGCTGCAGAAACAACCCTGCAAGGCACCACTGGTGGAAAATGCAATTTGGGGTTTTCTAAGACAAATGCAAAAAAGCTTCCAGCCCTTAAAAAAAAAAACCAACAAGGGTAGGATTACACAGAGACCCAAGTTACCCTGTACTGCAGAAAAATCAGAAAATTATTTCTGCCGCGCATGGGAAGCCAAGGAGATCCTGGCACCAGAGTCAGGTGGGGAAAAAAAGAACAAGAAAGAGACCACACTCCTAGGTGAACCCTTCAGCCACAGATTTCAGACTTAAGCCACCAAATGCCCTGCTAAGGTGATGTTCGTGAAGGTAGGGGTGTCCGCTGTTCTGATATGAGGTTTATTTCCTCGTTGGTTTTTTTTTGTTTTTTTTTTTAAATTTTAATTTAATTTATTATTTGCCTGTGGAGCAGTAGTGTGAAACTCGTGCAGATATTATTAATTGAAAATACGTGTCAGGACTTATACATTTCTGCAATAAAAAGAGAAGTCAAGAGTTGTCTTCCATCTCAGGAGAAGGTTCATGTGAAGTCATGAGATTTCACATCTTGTTTGCAGTCCGTGCATTTTATATCAGCTCCCCGTAATTAAATTAAGCGCACTGCATGGTTTTATAGGACAGCCTGAGCTTTTCATAAAACGCCTTGGCAAGAAAGAATTTTTCTCAAGATATACAGTGAAAACAGCAAGGGTTTTTCCATAACCACCAAATAATTGTTCTAGATATATCACTGTAGCAAACAGAACCCGTTCTCTTTGTATCTTTTGTTTCTTGGTAAACACAGTGCTCCCCTGCAATGTGGAACATTTGAAAGGCAAAATCTTGCGATAGAAGATGTTATCTGAGGTATTTTTGTGTTCACAGGGCACATTACTGACAGTTGCTCTGTGCTTCATGACAAGCTCAGAGAATAATAAATTACCAGGAAAAATGTTTCTATTCCAAAAAATGTGTTTATGCCCCTCGGTCAGAAGCTGGTGGTACTTCTTAAAGCTGGTCAAAAGAAATAGTTGCCTGCATGTTTTGTAAAAGTTTTGAACCTTTTTTATTTCCCTGCGTTTCTTTTTTAAACTTTTCTTTAAAAACTTTGCAAAAACCCTTTCCACATCCTGAGATCTGAATTTTTCTTTTAGAAGAACCACCAAATGCCAGAGGAGGACGTTACCAGGATTTACGACATACCAGTCCAAATCTGCTCTCTGCTTCAGGCAGGCCAAATTCCCATTAGCACTTGAGGTTCAGCCAGCCATGCGATTCTTGTTTTCCTTTTTGTCCTTTTTTTTTTTTGAGCTGATTCACCGCCTCTGTCACCCCCACACACTGGGTCAGCTTAAGGACTGTGGCAAAGCGCGCGCAGTCGCACTCTGAGCTGGTACCCAGAGGAACAGCTCAGCCTGTTCTGCCGGGAGCGGGAAGCATCGCTCCTGCTGCAAAAGAAGTTATACCATCACATGTGTTACAACTGGGATAGAGAGGTTAGAAAACCACTTTCAGACAGCGCTTGGTGCATGGGTACAGTCTGCCTAGAAGAAGGGTAAAAACGCCGGCGTCATAACTTCTTGTCTCCCTCATTTTGTTCTTTTCAAACCCTAAATGACCCAGACAGGGGGAAAAAAAAAAAGCGCCTGTGCTTTGCTCACCCACAATTAGGAAGGAAACGAGTTCAAACTGCGTGTTTGTGTGTGGCCAAGGGAGGACTCGTGATCCCCAGTCTGCCCCCGAAATTACTCCTAATAGGACTAAAGGGTGTTTTGCAACCGGGCTCTCGGCAAGCGATAAGCTGCCGTCAGAAGGCGCGCCTGCATACTACCACCAAAATGCCAGCGTGCTTTTGCATGTATCATGCCATTGTTATTATAATGGAAAATAACTAGCTGTAAACAAATTATATGACTTGATACAGCCCTTTAATGAGTTTAGCTGCATACCTAGTGGTAGGTAAAAGGTAAAACAACAGCACTAGACAAGTCATTTCTGGACCCATTGCAAGTAATTGGCAAGCGCAGGCATCCCAGTTTTGCAATCTCGCTCATCTTCGTTTCCTTCGAAACCTACATCTTCTTGCCAGCGTCAGTGTGCTCCGGCTTCTTTTTTGAAAAGGTTCGCCTTTACTCAGCTCTCTCGCTCCGGCTGTGCTTGCGCAAGCGCCGATAAATGTTTAACTCCATTGATACTTATAGCCTGGAGTAAAAGAGAAAAGCGAGTCTTCCGTGGACAGGGATTAATATTTTCCCCTAAATTTTCCCTTTTAATTATTAAGTGGGGAAATGAGGGTTGTGTTTGCCTAGACGTGCAACTTTTGCTGTGTGCTTCGCAAACGCCTGAAGTTGTCGCTGTCAGCTTCGCGGGGCAATTTTAGCAAATGGGAGCCCGTTTCGGAGCCTGTCCCTCCCTGCTTATCCCGCTGGATTTTGTAACATCCCCTGTGCACAGGGAATCGCTTGGCAGAGTGCTGCGGCACGCAGGGATCGCGAGGAACAAAACTGAAAGCGAAGGGATGCATCGGGCGGGCACCTGTTGGTGCCAGACCCTGCGAGTTTGGGCTGCGGCAGCCGAAAGGTGTGCGTGCGTCTGGCAGGCGGTTTGATGAGGGGGGAATTAGGGGCACAACGACAAACTGGGGGAAGTCCTCGGGAGCCCCAGCGCCGCTGAAAAGAAAGAGGAATCCACGTAGTCGCCGTGCAAAGCCGAATGCCTGCACCCAGGATGCTGGGGAAGCGAGCCTGGCAGTGGAAATGGTACCCGGCGCAGATTTAAGGGGTGAGGCGAGGCAGCTGGTTTGTGCCAGGTCCTTCTACCTAAGGGTTCAGGTTGGGCACAGGTCTTGGCATTACAGCCCAGCCTAAAAAAAGGGACCTGGCCTCGACTGCTGTGGGCACCGTGGGGTGCGGAGGCACGGCCAGCCCAGACCGTGCTGCGTCTTGCTGGGGGCGGCAGGACAAAGCCCGGCGTGACGCCACGTTTGCTGGCTTTCACCTCCCTGCGAGCCTTAAAGCCTTTTCGAATCGATAGCCCGTTCCCTGGCCTTTATAGGATGTTTCCTTAGCCTGTTTCCTGGTGCTTTGGGGAGGCAAAAAAAAAAACCCCAACACAAAACGAACCCAACCAAAGGCAACCCTCCAGCGCTGCGGCTTCGGAAAATTACGCTGGCTCAGCTGATCTCACCAGCGGGAAACACCGCCTTCTCCCAGAGCGGTGCCTGCTATCAGCGGGTAAAAAAAAACAGAATAAGGAAAGGGTGGAATAAGAAAAGAGGAAACACACAGAGTGTTTTACAGCAAGAGCTTACAACCGTTTACCTAGAGCAGCAGCGCCTGCGGCAGCCCATGGCATAGCAGGGGCCGGCTGCTGGGACTCTGCTCGTGGGCAGCTGCGGGTGCCTTGGAATGGGGGCGAAACCCTCTTCAAAACCTGGCTTTGCCCGTGGCGGAAAGGCAGGCACATGCACCGTGCAACACGTAGGTCAGGGCCATGGGTCAGTCCTGGGCTGCTCTGCAGGGACTTGCGTGCCGGACTGACCAAGTTGCGCAAAGCGAAAACACGTCAAGATCCCGTATAGCCGGCCGCCGTTCGTATTGCCAATTAAATATCTGATGAGTGCTAACTGCCTAACCCACTTCACCCCTCTCACCTACCGTGGCGTCAACTGGCTTTTCACTGTTATTGATGCATTTTGAGGAAGACGGTGTCTTGTAACGAAACAATGATCTTAGGTGTCAGGAATGGAAAAAAAAAAAAAATACAAAAAAAGAATGTAAAACAGAGACAACTCTAGGAAGAGGGAAGTGGTGTGTGGGCAAAGGAAAAATACAGATTGAGTGGCAGGACACTGTCACCAGTTTACTGTAGGGAGGAAAGCAGCGATGTCTGGGGATGAAAGCGTATGGAGAATCACATTAATTTCCTATCCCCTCCTAAAAAATATTTTGATTGCACCCTGGAAACTGCACACGCATGAATTTTATTGATACAAATATGTGGGAGAATTGCAGAGGAACTTAATTTTATATGACATTGCACATTGCAAAATTTTAAAGTTCCGTACTAATTCAGAGTATATCTAGTTTTAGCACCATAAATGGTGAAGGACCATGAACCGTGAAGGAGAGAGAAAAGGGGGTGCAGGCAGGATTCCAGATGGCAGAAGGGCTTTTACATGGCGGGCATCTCAGGAAGGTCAGTCGATGCAAGGTTCTCCTCATACCACTGAGAGCAGAGATCACTGAGCCAAGGTGCTCTCTGGCCTTGTCAAAATCAGGGAAAACAGTTGACGATCAATAAAAAATAACCCACAGTTATATTGGATGAAGCCCCACAACAGCCCTTGCTCCAGTATTTCAGAAGTCGGGGTTCCGTTTAGCCAAGTGTAGGTCGCCTGAGAGCAGCTGCTCCCACATCTGGGGGTGGGTAGCTGCAGTTCCATCAGCAAAGAGCCATTTTTCTTCATTATTAACAAAATGTGGTTGGTTTTTGGGTTTGGTTGCGGGTTTTTTTTGTCAGCCAAAGAGAAGAAAGAAATGGTGGGCAAGTGGCAAAGTGCAGCCACTGGCCTTTTCTAAAGATGATGTGAAATACTTGCAGTTGGCGTTCCTGTTACCCGCTCCCCGCCTCTCCCTGTGCTGCCTCGGGGGTGTCCCTGCTCCCCGCTTCCAAACTGCACAGCAGCTCCCGCTTTTACCATGAGGCTGAGCGCCAAGTTTCCTTTGGGCTGATTTTCGCTGCCGTAGAAGAGCGTTTTTCACTCTGAACTGACTCCTGTCGATGCAAGTGGCGCTGTGAAAAATCAGCCTTGTCCGTCTCGCGAGGTAGGGTGGGCATCGCGCGCCCGGACAGACAGACGCATCTGTGCCGATCTGCGGATGTGCGTCCCTGTTGTGCTGGCTCTGGGAGCAAAGCCCGGGCCGTGCTGTTTCTGAGAAACCCGCTGATTTATGGCTTTATTTTATTTATAGTGATTCACTTATTTGCTCTCTAAAAGCCCCACCTTTTATTCTTTAACTGTCGCCGTCTTCCACCCCCAGCCCACGAGGGAAGCGCCTGGGAAGAGGAGACCTGTTGAGCCCAGAGGCAGCATGTACAAAGCATCGCCCCAGCATGCAGGGGCAAGAAAGGGCCAAGGCGTAAACCGAGATGGGATTAGCAAGGGACAACAGGAAGGCCAGGTATCATTCTGATCTCTACTCACTGGAATAAGAAAGCTTTCATCGCTTTCCTTTCTGTTGGAGAAGTGTTTAGTGCCTTTTAGTTTCTACTTCTCTTCCTGAAAACACCAGTTGCACGTGGGTGGATAATGCAAATACCAGCAGCGCCAAAGGGTGAGAGAGGTGCCTTGAATGAGGAAGGGACAGGGGAAAGAGTTCATGCAGAAGTTAATTATTTGCAAATTGGTAGCTACACTTCGACCTCAGATACTTGAAGACCTGGCTAATGACACCTCTGGGCCACGAGTTGTAAGACTTGATGGAGGGTGAGTCAAACTGTGACAAGTGAGAAGGTCAAATAGGGCGGCTGCCTTTAAAACTGGGGAGAAAGGAGAAGACGGGCACCTTTTTTTTCAATGCCCAGGAAAATACTGGAGCAAATAATCGAATGGAGTAGTTCATACTTGGTGATAAAAGGAATGAGCACTAAATGAGCAAAAGCAAATTTATTTCCTTTTCCAGCCAGTCACCAGTCTTACAGAAAGGAGAGAGGCGGTAAATGTCATGTATCTTGGCTTCTGAGTACTTTTGACAGTGTCTCCGATGTCATTCACGTCGTAAGTAAGCTCAAAAGAGAGATTTACGAGAGGGTGACACAAATCTTGTCGGAGAACCGTAGCACGAGGGTGAGCAGCAGCACGCGAGGTGGTGAGACGTACCAGGAACATCAGGGCAGGCTGGTGCCAGGGCAGGCGCCGCTCAGCACCGTCGCTGGTGCCACCGAGGGCGGCAGGGATGCCACGCTGGTCTGCACCCCTGCCCCGTGGGGTGGGACAGGGAGAAACGGAGGGTGCAATTCAGAGCAGGGACAAGTCCGTACGAGACGGTGCTGTCAGGCAGGAACGATGGACGCATCCGGCTGGGCAACAGGCTGGCTGGCAGACGGCTGGGCAGGATGCTGGCTTGCGAGCTAATGCCTGGGCACACTGTGTTTCTGAGACAAAGGCAAACGTCACGTCGGGGCGTACGAAGATGTATCTTGCAAGGCGCAGGCAGAAGCCCTTTTCCTCTACCCTGCAGGGGCAGAGCTGCAGCCAGAGGTCAGGCAGTCGGTTTTGGGGTATGGCACCCCGAGAAGGAGCGCAACCCATGATGTGGGGGGCAGCCATGGGTCTGACAGGGGGCCTGGAGAACATCACCTACGGGGAAAGACCAAATGCACTGCAAGTTGTTCTGCCTGAAGAAGGAAAGAAGAGTATTTCAACAGGCGGGGCTGCAAAGCGGAAGAGAATTACTCTGCTCTCTGCCTGTGGGGCAGCATGGAAATTTCTCATTAGTCACTGGGAAATAATTATAACTGATAAGGGCATCGAGGCAGAGGACAGGTGACAGTGATGGAGGTGGTGGAGCCTCCATCACTGCATATCTTCAAAGACAATCTGTCAGAACAATGTGGGTATAACTCATATATTATTATTTACATTATACTATAAGAAATGTTTTTGTATGATATATGTAATATTCCTAAGTAAGAGACAGTAAATGTCCCAGGGGGGCCCCTTCCAGTCTGCGTTCTTTACCAAGCACAGGCCAGACTGAAATTCTATGCGTTACCCAGCATTTGTAGAAGAAAAATCACCCCCGCAGAAGGCAACATGAACGCCCAGTGGAAAGCATCCCCCACTACAGTGCACTAGCGTGTGCTCTCCAAGCCGTGGGACACCCCAGCTTTGGGGTGTCCATCAGAGGCTCCAGCAAGTCGAGACCTGTAGAGAGTGAACCACCCCTAAGTACTAAAGCAACACAGGCCAGGGACCCTGCAGAAAGATTTGCCTATGGATCGGGGAGGTAAACGAACCAGTATCGGTTTGGATTTGGAGGTCTCAGGGCAAGCTTTGCACACGCTTTCAAATGCACACTCCTTTCTGAACAAGCAAACATGGAGTTCAAGTCCTTGCCTAATCACAGGACTCCAGTAGCTGGAGATTTAAGAGAAACAAGGAAATTTGTGACTCTTGCCATAGCTGTGGCTGTTGGACGTGTCTGCAGGTGTCTCTTCACCTGCCCGCGTGCCCAGTGTAGCCCAAATTTCAAACTTGTTATGGAGGGTGGCCTCAGATGCTCCAGTTTGCTTCTAAGGGGCTGCTGGCAAGAAGAAATAAATTCAAAATCTTTTTAGCTGTGGCCTATGCAGCTCTGATTTGTATGCCACTACAAACGGTGAACTACATTCTAGGAATTACGCTTTGAGCCTTAACGTCTTCCCCGGCTAATGAAAGGCATTTTGATAATTACGTCAAGCATAAGGGAAACATCTCTATAGTTACTCAGTAACTAAGATACTTTGTCAACACAGAATTGACAGGGTTCTTATTGCCTAGTTAGTTACTCAGAAAAATTGAACCACTTAGAACAGAGGCATTCAATATATTCTATTTACTATGCTGCATTTCAGAGGGATGGCCGTGGAAATCACTATGCTTTAACAGCCCAGAGTTTGTCATGTTTGAATCATGGTGGAGTCCCTTTAGGAAAAAAAAAAAATAATGCTTGCAGGGAAATGTTTTATACATGCAAAGTGTATATTATTGGACGGAGAATTAAACTGACTTAGTGAATAAGAGGACACAGGTATGGTAAAGTTAATGATCTTCAACTCCTAATTAAATTCTAAAGACATGCACCGAATTGCAGGAACCTACACCCCCGGGAACATTTGAATGCCCCTGAGTTTATCCAAGTCAGGGTAAAAAAAAAAAAAAGGAAATTTCTGGTAAATAGGGCAGAAGAAAGAGTAAAGGTTATTCACAGAGGCCACCTCTGTCTCCGGGTTGGTGAAGTCGCCTCCTCCTAAGCATCAAGAAGATGAAAGCTGAGCCGTGAGAAAACAGCTATTTAGAAGGATCCATTTAAACACGGATGCTGGCATACTGCTAGGAGGTTGGCTCTTTTTAATGTTTCGCTACTGCCTTTTATTATACATACCGTTCTCTCTCCCCCCTCCGTTTCAAAACGAATGAAAGAGATTAGCTGTGACAAGCAGCATGGGGACAGCGTGCCCGTAAGAGGTGAACCCTTAAAGTATGAAATAAACCACAGTATTCGATATTCTGCTGTTGGATTTAATGTGGATAATTAATTGTTGCTGTTTTGCAAGTGGAACAAAGTGTGCAAAGCCACAGGCCCAAGACAAGTGGCTTGATGGGGCTGGAGGGAGGGGGAGGAAGCCACCATCTCCGCCGCCGGCCGGCGAGGATACCTCCCCTTGCCACGGGGGGTGGCATAAATCATCGCTGCCTTCTCGCAGCTCGCCATAACCGCACGCTGCCCCGCAGCTTCCTGAGCTGACACACACCTTCCTCCGCCCCAGCGGCTCCCGGATCGCAGACACGGCCTCCGGCTGCCTGTTCCGGCAGCAGCTCCCCCCTTCAGATGGATGAGCTGGGGTTCCCTTCATTAAAACTCCCTTTAATCGTCAGCGAGCACAGGGTATTATGCAAACGAATTTCACTGAAAAGGGGGGAAAAGAGGAAACTGTAGGAAAAGAGATGACAAGCTCCCCTGCTGCTCTGAAGCAACTCCCTTGCTCTTTCTAAAGTAGGCTGCATAAATATTGATCTAGCCAGGATATGCCCTGCATTCATTTGCACAGACATTATAAACGTGCTTAAGAATGAGAAATCAATCTTGGTTTCCTGCGCGGTAAACATGTACAGCCAAGAATGCGCACAGATAATGCAAATCATGGCTCTCAGGCTTGCCATTTAAACATCGAGTAGGAAAAGGTGTTCCTGAGGAATGCACGGGAAAAAAAGATCTTCTTATCTGTTTGTTTATTTTCAAGTATTTCTATTAATCCCTATAATCCCATTTAAAACACACTCCCACTCCAATTGGAGTTATAATGTATCATCTAACTGGTTTTCTGTATTTTTCCTGCTGAATTTGTTTTTAGGTTGGTTTCCCTAACCTTCTCCAAGCGAGGCAAGGTATAACCTTAGGCACTCCTATAACTTTATTGCTCCCTCTGCCATTAGCCTTCTGTCTGCTCGAGCACTGCAACAGCGCAACTGGGAAAATCACATCATTAGGTTGCAAAAGCAGCAGAGCTCCTGCACTAGAGAGCCACGGGGTGGCTTCTGAATCACTGGGTGATTAATAATTAATACATAATTGTTGGATAATCTGTTTAGACAGTCACAGTGTAGGAAATTTATTAGTATTTTCTCTGGAGAACACTGCTACTAAAACAATAAAATTTTAACAAGTCCCCTCTTGTTATAATCCTACTGAATTACTGAAGTAGTGCAAAGCTGCCTCATCTTGCTATACGTGGTAGTGAAAGATTCTGCCTTTTTACCAAGACAAGTGTATGTGTGTTCATAAAGTAGAAGATGTGGAAGACCTTAGGTGACAGAGATAAGGATTTGCATGTTCAGCCGCATTTTAAAAGAAAATGATTCAGCTCTTTTTTAAGTATCTGATTTACTTTGCTTGAGCTACCATTTGGCCAATTCCTCTGCCAGTCAAGCCAGTTGGCTTGACTCATTATTTTCATTTTTTCCCAACTTCGTTTACGCATTCTAAATTGCATACCCTCTTTGGAAAGTGTTTAAAATGTTTATGTTGTTGCAAAGAGAAAAAAAAGCCTTTAAATTCACAATGCAGGCTCCCTTTTCATAAACATAACTCCAGCAAAAGGCGCTGCAGTAAATGAACAGAGTGGGCTTTAGATGGTGAAAATGGTATGTTTAAAGACTTGGCAAAGGCAGGAAGAAAAAATGAGTCAAGTGATCTGTATTTCTTATAATTATTTGCCAGGCTGACAGAGCTCATCACCGTTGGCCTCGAAATGAAATAATTGTCATGCTGCATTTCAAAGCTGTGATTCTGGAGCTGTGGGATGTGTCTTTCTGTTTCACAATGTCGTTATATACGGAGATAGATACTCACCTGCACTGTGAGGGTGCTGAACATAGGATATTCCTGCGTTACACAAGTGTGGTTTATTTGAACACTGACCGAAACATGCAGAACTTGGTAATTTATCAACTTACTCTTGGTGACTAATGATCCTGTGTTAAAACATTGGATATTCTTACAATGGGCAGATACTCCCTATTATAAAACATGTTTTGTTCAGCTGTACATTCTGTGTGATTTGTGGCTACGCTGCAGAAGCAATCCAAAAAAGACAAATTTGCTTATTGAAGGTAGCTGCCAGGCTCTACGACATGGAGGAGCAGAAGCAGCAGCTTACAAAAGCAGTGTCTTCCAACAAAATGGTTTCAGCCAAAGAAATGGAGCTTAGAGAATACTGCAGTGTTACAGCTGAAGTACTGGGATAATTGAGCATGTAACATCTGCTTGAATGTAGTGACACCAAAAATAAGCACTTCTGTCTGTGTTGTTATTCCTTGTTAAAGCAAAGTGTAAACATGTGACATGACCCCAGCACATCAGGGAATTTGAGAACAGAAGCAGCTTGCTATATCACAATTACCCTTCCCCTGGCAAAGAAGGAACTTTCCCAGCAAAATTTTAATAAAGACATTGTTTGGGTTGCTTTCCACCAACTTTTATGAGAAGCAAAAAGTGATCATGTACTTAATTAACCCTTCTAATAAAGGATGTCCTTGTATCTGTTTTACAGCTGGAACAAAGGGTTAGGGTTAGGGCGTTTGCTTGATTTTTGCCTTATAGTAAGAAATTGTGTTGAATCATTCCTGGGAGGAAAATAGGGTGGGGGAAGGGGGGGTTAAAAAAAATATTTGGCGTATTATAAGGACTAACTTTCTTAAGAAATTGTTCAAGATTTTCCTTTTGTTGCAAATTACTATTGAGTTTGATTAACCAGAACCCTTAATTTGCTTATTCTACTCTGTTGTGATTTCCCCTGGTTTGAAGCAGTGGGGAGCCAATCCCAGCCCCTGTCCTGTAAATCCGCTCATAAATACATGCTGCTAGTTTCCCTTCCACTGTATAAACACAAGGGAATATTCAATTAAGTTGAAAGGGGACACATTTAAAACTGAAAAAAAAGGAAATAATTTTTTTGCACAGCATGCAATTACTCAGCTGAATCCCTCCCTTCCTAGTATCATCACAACCAAAATCTTAGCAGGATTCGAAAGAGGACTGCTAATACATGCATAAAAATAAAGGAGCTTTGGAAGGGATTTACACTCTTGTGCTTCTGGGAAGAAGCCAGCATCCAAACACTGCAGTTTTGGGAAAAGGTTCCTGAGGCTGGTTATCCCACACCATCTACCATCACGCTTCTTGCATCTTTCCTTGAAGTATGTGGCAACAACCACTTTGCAACAGGACTCTATCCACAAGGACCAGTAGTCTAATCCACTGATATTCCTGAAAAGATGTAGGTAGGAAATCTTACAAATTATTTACAAATCATGTCTATAACTCAACTCTTGCAAAAAAACCCAAGAGCCATTGGTTAGGTATTTGGCAATCTGTCCTTAAGTCTGTTCGGCAGCGACCACATTGACAACCGATTTCTTGCCGCGTGACTCAGGCTGCTAATTTCAGCCTGTCAAGACTTGCCTCACTTAGGTTTTGTGCATGACGAGGCCCTGGCCGACGTGACCTCACTTTGACGTTTGCCCTGCTCTGAGAAGGATGACTTCCAGAGGAGGTCCAGAGGTCATCCACCGTAATGCACCTTACTTATTAATATTTCCCCTCTGCAATGAGATGTGTTCATTCTAAGTCTCTTATAGAGGCTTTCCAAATTCCTTGGCTCCCTTCAGTCCATGCATCCCTTCAGGGCTACACATTGGTCATGGAGCAGCCTGCTGTTGTACCTGCCTAGTCTCCATCACTCCACGATGACTCTGGAGCAGCGTGAGTGCTTCCTTTAACAGCTGTTCCATGCCACTGACAACAAGAGGAGAGTCAGCAGAGCCTTTCTAGCCCCTGCTTTCCACATGTTCCTGCACAGCTCTCCTGAGAGCTCCTGAGTCTGGCTGCTGATTTTGGAGAGCTACACGCTCCATCTGATTTGGAGGAGCATTCATTCTCTCAGAGTAAGCAATGAGCAGGCATGCCTGAAGGTAAATGGTCCCTCAAGGCAGCAGAGCTCTGGCTAAAGCACCAGAAAACAAAGCGTCACAAGCCGGGAATGAGCGGATACTTTTTGCAAGCAATGCCACCACGTGGGGGAATGATGTGGTAAATGGTTTTCCGCCAGTCACCTAAGAATCCACTGCAGGTTCCTTGTACATCGTGGTATCAGATACGGACAAAATATAAAAGGGCAGCCAAGAATGGCAGGACACAAAATATGTGGCTACCACACAGAAAGACACGCAGCCCAGCTGTGCTAAGTCATGACAGATGTGAACCCTGCCAGCAGTCCGTCTGCAAAGGCTGTGGAGAAGACCTCTACGGCTAAGGCTTACTTGCTATGCTACAGATCAGCCACGTCGAGAAACCATCGCTGCTGCTTGGGTTTTTTTAAAAGCCTGATAGCTTACGGTCGCGGGTACCAAGCTAGCTCCCTCCCTCCACCTTCTTTCCCCTGCAAGGAAAACCTTCCCAATGATCTCCAGGTAACACCTTTGCCAGAAAACCCATGCTTGAAAGCTTTGCTTCCCGGCAGTATTGAATCCCAGACCCCCGATCAGTGCTAGACTGATCTGTTTGGTGTGGCAAAGAAATGTGTCAGGTAGGTGGAAGCTGAAGTTTGTGGGACTGTTATGAAAACAGCTTATCAATACCTGCTGGCAGAAGCAATATACCTAAAAATCCATCTGACTTTCAAAGCATGGCATTTCCAGCTGCGCGGTGGCCACTGATGGGTTTTCACTTGTTCATAACCTGTCTTCTTGAGAGGCCAACAAATATTTTAGCAACAAGGTTTGTCTTGATTTGCGAAACAGGTAGGTCACGGGCCCTGAGAATCCTGGAGAGCATCCTGTCAGTGACAGTGCCTGGGCATTGACGTGCTTGGGAAAACTAAGACCTTATTCTGCTCTAGCAATGAGAATTCACATCACTTTGGAGAACCTGGTTTATCCTTGCTCTGACTGGAGTAGGTGGAGTCTCACAGAGCATTCAGCTCTGTTCTTGGCACTTGCAGAACAGCAGAGGACACCTCTGGAAAGGCAGAAGCAGGATGATGCTGCCTCTGAAACGATTTGGATGTCAAATAACTACATGTGACTGTAGTTTGCTGTGCCCCGGCCAACACCTGCAAAGCTGACACAGGTTTTCACCTCTGCGAAATCTGGATGCTGAAATATCAGCTAGTCCCCCCTTCCTATGGCTTCCCTCCCCCCAGTTCTCAGGTCACCTTCTGCACAGCCTGACTGAGAGCACGCAGCAGCAGGGCCTTAGAGTGACCTGGGTTACTCTATATGATCTACCGGTGAAACAGTGGACTCAATTTTCCTGCAAGTTTTGTTTAGCCTCACCCACGAATACCGGGCTCATTCCCATCGTTCCAGCGTATTACTAAGAGCTCTCCTAATCTCATGCAAGAGCGTGGCACAGCCCTGTGACTACGCAATCACAGCTGAAACGGCCGAGCAAGTGAGCAAGGGAGGAGTGGAGATGTTAAGCATTTTTGGTAGGCGCGCTCACGTGCAGCCGCCTGCACGGAAGTCAATGGGCATTTTGTCACTGTAGTAGCTCATGAAAAAAATCCCTGCTCTCCTAGATTTAACTCCTTCTGGTCCGTTTCATCAAAGACAGCTCAAATATGTTCCCTGCTGATCTCCTGAAAGCCCTTCCCTGCTGATCTCCTGAAAGCCCTTCTGAGAGGGCTGCCTGGGGAGCTGCCGATGCGACAGTGAGCTATTTTAGTATTAACTTTGAGGTTGGTCCTGATTTTAATTGTATGAGGCTTTATTTTATTAACCTTCTTGGAGGATTTCTATGTTTACTCTTAACAAGATACACCTTTGGTGCTGAAGAAATAAAGTTAACAAGGTTCCTTCAAAAGGCATAATGTGCGTCTTTGTTTATACTTCCAGTAAATTACTGTCAGTGCAGCTGTTGATAGCACTCTGTACTAGGATAAATCATCAGTAATACACATTTTGAGAGTTTAGCTTCCACTACGCTATTCTCACTTCAGCGCTTACGCCATTCACAAATAAATAACACACATTTATGTGATAGGTTCTTACTGTACTAAAGCAATACCTGAGATTCTTAAGGTGTAATTCATTTTAATGCAGGGCATTTCCATTACCTGGCTGACAGTGCAGCTCCAGTCATCCCGGCGCACTGGAGTGGTCAACACGCCGTGCTGAAGCAGCAAATACAAGTGAGTAGGGGCATGAACATTCCAAGCCAAGTTTGTTGCCAAACCTACCGTATGGCAGCAACATATCCTCAGCCTTGCATGAAAGGCCTTTATCTACAGCCTTTTAACAACAGACAGTGCCCTCTAACATATTTACAAGCGAACTAAAGGGAGATGACTAACCTCATGAAAAGCTGATACCAAAAATGTCTGAATCTCCTGGGTCACTTCAAATATGCCAGACATGCTGTTTACAGCTATATATTATGTAAAACCATTGCACTCAAGTCACTGTGTTGGCTGCAGCTTAATGAATCCACATTAATCCATCTCTGTCAGTCGGGATGAATACTGTACCTCGAGGAGTTGTGGGGCTCTAAAACAAAAAGGGCTTAAGACACCATATGAGCATGAAAGATAGAAAGAAATAATTACAAGGAAGGATTTATAAAGTTCTGGAAGAGAATCTTTTAGTGCGTTAATATCTAACAGGCAATGAAACTCTTTTTCTTTAAAAAAAAAACACAACCCACAAACAAAACACGTAGCTTAAAATGGAAGAGCCAAAGACGCTGTAAGAGGATTAGTGTATAGGGGTTGCTGAGTCTACTGGCAATTACAAGGTCTGGCTTTGCAGTATCAACACAAATTAAAAACAAAAATCTGTAAAATACTGCTTTAATTTTAACACAGTATTTAATATGACACTAGAATATATAACACAGACCTGTAATCAAGCTGGGTAACAGAGCTGGCATTTCTTTTTCTAAAATTCTTCTCCCTGCACATGGCTTTCAGCAGCATGGTTAACTCAGTGTCAGCTGCCCGTTACCTGGAACAGCAATGGAGAAGCTGCTATTTACTTCCATAAATTGCCTTCCTCGTATGTGACAGGAACAAAAAGGTTGCGCTGGAGAAGAAATTCCCAAATTTGCTAAGGCTGTTCCACTGTAATGCTAACATAACACAGCCTGTGCGTGTCACAGCTGAAAACACGTGTGTAATTGAAGGATCTCCACGTCACGCCGATGACGACGGCTTAGGAAAACCTCACCTTGCTGAAAACAGTACAGGTTAACTCTACAAGAAACTGAAATTCAAGTGGCCGTTTACTTCTAGCGAGTACGGCTACGTGTCAGCTGAATGACTTAACGATGGGATTCTGCATCCAGCTCCAGACCCTCCACCCAGAAGAAGCCGGGACAGGACTTTTATTCAGCAAGAAGGGAGCTTCAGAGCCTGGTGCTCCATTTTCGAGACACAGGGACCTGAGTTCTGCCCATTGCCTTGGGAGGGGTTTAATGTGCAACCAAGGATGTTCTTGCCTCTCTTCTCATCTCTTTGTAATATGGAAATAGTTACACTTACCCACGTTTGTAAAGTGCTTTCAGGTGCACTGCTGAAGAACATGTAGTAGTGTCAGTATTACCTCTAGGGAAGTGGTTTTGGAATCAGAAATACAGATCAACCCTTGATGAAAATTATTTAGGGGGCTGTAGGTACAAATAGCCTTCATGGGTAACACGAGTCCAGTATTCCTGAACATATAAACACAAGGGCAACTGTAAGATAATTTACAGCCTAATTCTATTTCAGGCATCAATTAATGGAAACTTCCCAGTTCAAGGATAGTTCTTAATCACATGCTCAATCTAAGAACACATTTAAACTTAAGAGTTTCCCTGTATAAGCACCGTCTTAAATCTTCAGTTCCTTGTTATCTGCATATCAAATTTGCTCCTACAGTTGTGACAGTTGCACATATGGCTGAGGGATACAGGTGCATACCTAGCATTTTAAAAAAATCAAATTAATCCCTACTGATAAAATTAAGTATTATTTTGAGAACACTTTCCATATGATAACGTTCAGTTTCTCATTACAAAAAAGGATATTATTATGTTTAATTTGAAATGGCCCCTTTGCTCATCCGTCTCCTGGCCTTGGAATTACTTGCACAGTGGCAAATATTTTGTCTTTTGCTTCCACATTTTAACATTGAAATAAGTCTCTTGCTTCCTTGTCTGTAGGGAAATTCTCCCTTACTAGAAAAACAGGCCACTGAAGAAGAGAGCTGAGTAAGCTCCCTAACATTTTGCAGGGTTGAAGGACATTAAATTCCTTCTTTCTAAGCTCTGCTCCCACTTTCACATGTTAACTGGAATCACTGATTCATACCTTCTTAAAACACAGATGAACATTTAACAGCACCATTGATGATGACTTACAGCAGAGAAAGTATAAATATAGTCTTTCCCACACTACTATTTCTCAGCACTCATCAATTTTGATCTGGAACTGGCTTGTCAGTCAAGTTTTCTGTAGTCAAGGATTGGGGATTAAGCAATTCCTGTTTAATGAGGGCATACTATTCTGAAATGATATCTTTGAAAACAAAACCCAAACTGGGTAATCTTTGCATATTTGATAGAATTAAAATGTTCTCTTTGAGTATGGTTCATGGTAAAACTGAGCCTACAGAGACTCTGCACTCTTTGTACTAATCCATTACAGCGGATATTTCAGAAAAATTAGACAGTACTAGGAAGCCATCACTGAATTGCCCAGCAAAATATATTAATCGCAGCTAAACCAAGGGGTTACATGAAGTGAAGTGGTATCATGTGAACAAAGAACAGTACAGAACTGGCAGTAATATGAATCAAATCTGTACCTGGTCCTCTTTTCTACATTGGCAATGACAGCGTAAGGAAAACCACAGACATCGGCTGATGCCCATAAACTGTCCCTTCCCTTGTAGAAACACCTAAGAACAGCACAGTGTATCCCCCAGGGCTTTACAGGAATTTGTGAGAATGAGGGGAGGCGCATTTCAGAAGCAGCCAAACAGGCGTTAACATACTCCAAGCACCACCGCAGTTATTCCGTCAGCTCCGCGGTCGCATATGGCAGCCTGATGCCTCCCTGCCGTACCGGTAGCAGCTGCCGGCAGAGATGTAGGCAGCAAAGAGCACAACAGCTCCGGCCTCCGTGAGGATTTCAGCTCAGCTTTGGTCTGCTCTGTTGCTCAGGGGACCCTCTGGCTCCAATAACTCTGGATGTAACATCGTCCACAAAAGTCACCTTGTGGTTTCAGGATCTTCTGGCATTTTCCTGCCACTGTCTGTGGGAGCGTACAATTCCTTCATTCCGTACAAAGTTTTGGTATGGAGTCATTATTTGTAGTAGTCTGTGATAAATTACTTTTTAGTCCCTCATTTTTTGTTGACAACTCGTATAATCAGAAAACTCTTCCTCGAGATTGCCAGATGCTGGTCAGAAAACTGCAGATTGCAAACCCTCCCGTTTCATTTTACCTCCCTTCCAAACAGCCGCCATCAATCAAACTTTAAAAAAGGGAGACGCGTGTTTCGCCCTTCCACTTCCTCCTGACAAACATCAATTTCATGAGCTCCATTCCCATGCCTCACAACAGCAGTTAATCCCTATTGAAATTCACAGTTCCAGGAGAGTTTAAGAGTATCTGTCAGTTACTGGGAAACGGAGGATAGCAGTTTTCGAATAAGCCTGAGAGTTCAATTTAAATATGCATATACTCACAGATTTCAAGCGCGCTTCCCTGCATAAAGCAAAAATAACCAGGCTTGGTACCGCTAACATTTGGAGATGCTGGGCCACTACAGAAACTGCCACCTCCTATGAAGAGCGACAGTGCGGTCCCTTTTTCCCTTGTGGCGCAACCCAGGGCTCGCAGAATGCTGGGAGCCTCATTGCAGCCTTCTGCTCCTGAACAAATTTCACAGGGCAGTCGTAAATCCAACAATTTTTCCACCCTCAGGACTTCAGTACCCCTACTTTGTTTTTTAATTGCGTGAAGCCCTTCACTAGTAAGGCCACTGGCAACGCTGAGTTAGCCGGGCGAGAAGGAGAGCCAGGTCAGCTCCGTCCCTGGCCGCTTCTCAGCGTTGTGTCGCAGATGGCGGCTGCGCTGTGCGGACTTAGAAAGCTGCGGCATAAATCCAGAGCTGGAGCTGCACCAGTCCACCCCATGGAGGATCTGACCCAAGGCTATTCAACTGACCTTAACTGCGTGTTCCTGCGCTACGCGGACTATCTTGCCAGAGGAGACAAAAAGAGCGTGTTTAGTCTGTCAAAGAGAACACGAAGTCTGCCAGGGGAATATTATTGCTGTCTGTAAGTACCCTGGGGGTAAACGCTCTGGAGTTATTAAAAAAAAAAGAAAAAAAAAAAAAGCAGCTATTTGAGTCAAAGGGCAATGCAATGCTGGCATGTGAGCAAAAGGGTACCAGACGGCCCGTGTGTAAAATTCAGACAAAAAATTGGAAGGGAGTTCCCAGCAGGGAGGGCAGGGTGGCCCTGGGACGGTCTTGCAGTTAGAGCAGAGGATAGATCAGCTCAGCTCATTTCAGAATGTTCAGCTTGCTTATCTACCGTGTTATAGGAGGACCTCACGTTGGATGCGGTACCTCCAGCCACAAGGGAGAAAACCAGCTATCCCAGGACACCTCTCTTTGGTACTGTGTTCCTAAGTAACATTGGAGAACCTCTGTGTGCTGGATTTTTCCTGTGTGTGCATGAACATTCGGGTAGTTGAACAATTTGAGAAAAGTGGAGCTTCTCCAAAGAAGAGAAGGGCCGGAAACGGTTTTCTAGAAACTCTCTTTTAATTCAAGTCTTACCGTTAGCGGCGATAATGTCCCTAGAGCTTGTTGTCTCTGTCTTCTGAGTGTGTGTGTTTGCACGTAGAGTATTTCCCGCGCACATTTAAATCAGGAGACCTGGAGTAACCTTCGTGAAGTAGGTGGCGTGAGTGTGGTGCAAAGCAGTAGAAATAAACCAGAGGGGACGAAGCAGCCAGAACCAGAGCTCCATACACTTGGTGCTGCGCTTCTGCGGTGCGCTGCTACTGTCAAAGGAGGTTTTGGGCACCAGTTGAAGCCTTTAGCGGCCAAGCGCTGCCGTCATCTTCTGTCAGTCCGTGCTCTGGATGTAGTCCTGGCTCTCTCGTGCCGCAGGAATTCCAGAGACACTCTTGCTGGTGATTGCAACTCCAGATACGGGCCAGCGAACTGCATGGTCAGACCGTAATTAATTTACAGATCGTTCAGTTCGGAAAGTGCGTGGTTTCCATATAAAGGTTCGTTGTTACAAAAACTTTTAAAAGGTAGTCACGCATTTCCATTGCAAGTTCCTCGGGGAATACCTCTGTTTTCTGTGATGTGTTTCACTTGCGTGTATGGGGTATGAAGATAGTAATGTGGAAGCGTGGAGGAAGGTTTTATTAGGAGGTAACGTTTAGTTTTATTATGGTTCTGGTGTATTTATGGTTCATATATTATATGTATGCACTAAAAAAACCCACCAACTAAAAATAATGTTTCACCAAGAGTTTATCTCAGGATTCTCAGCGATGATTTATCTCCCCTAACATTGACGTAACTGGTTAATTGCCCAGAACTCCCACTTTATTGCAGTCTATAGCATTTTTGATGAGTATCTGGCAGGATGCTTCACTGTGATTGTACAAAATGTATTAAAAAGGAAAGATCTCAGGCGGCTGCAGCCCTACCCGACCAGCATTACAGAGCTAAAACATCCGCCAGGACAAGAAGAGATTTCGCTGGATAAAAAACCATAGTATGGTGTCCTTACAGTGCAGAAACTCACTGTTTCACAATGCGAGTTGAGTGTATCCGATCTGATTGCAATTTTCCTTTGCAGTAATTAATTTAAAAAATAGGTTGGGTTTGTTTGGTTGTTTTTTTTTTTTTTTTTTTTTTTTTGGGGGGGGGGGGGGCTTTTTTTTTTTTTTTTTT
>VZSF01007301.1:1076650-1148577 GCA_013398295.1 Chionis minor
CCGTTTCCAGTGGCGTTCGGGGTTAAATCGGCCTTAATCTCCCGCTTTCCCTCGCGCCGGGGATTGCGTGGGGATGGCGGCTCGCAAGCCGTTTTGGAGCGCTTCGCGGGATGCCGGCAGCTCTCTCCGGCTCCTTCAGAAGGGGAGTGGAAAAGCTTCCCGGCCGTTTTCTATTTTTTTTTTTGCTCCTGAAAACAGGTTGCGACCGTGCAGGGCGTGCGGATTCCTGGGCTGAGCACGGTCCATTCCTGCAAACGAAATCCTCTGCTTGGCTTTTCGTGTTGTTGGCGCTTGCCATCGGTTTTCCCGTTTGCTAAAAGAGTAGCAGGACTTCTCCGAGAGACTGAGGCAGTAAGCAAGGAAAGCACGCCAGTACAGGGCATAGCCTTTGGAAACAGGGTAGTCAAAAACCTTTGTCGTGAGAAGGCAGAAGCTTTTTAGTGCAGCTTTGCTGTTACGACGTACAGAATCTGGGGAGTATTGGGTGGAGAAGTTAGCTCCCACGTTGTAATTATGCAACCTTCTGCAGTTTTAGAGAGGTTTAAAAATACCTTGTGTGCCAGTCGAATAGGTCTGTAAAAAATAACTTACTGTAATCTTGGAACTCCCTAGGTTTTAACTGTCCTGTCCATCTGTCCAAGCAGGAGAAGTTGTTTAATGTCAAGCAAGCATTCAAATACCTAGTTAACTTTTGCTGTGAAATAGCTAAATGTGGTATCCAAAGATAAGGTCACGCTAGCGAAGTAGCAAATGCCATCATCTATCCCCTTTCCAGGTTGGCTGAGCGGAGTGATCTTCAGTGAACCGTGAGAATTCAGTGTTTTAACTCTGGAAAATACAGAGATTCTTCTCTCGGAATTCCGCTGAATGTCAAATAGAGGCGGTAATGGCAGGGTGGGAAGGAGAGCAGTATGCTAGATAAGTGCCCTGCTTTATTCAGAAGAGAATGTGGGAGTGGTGGCAAGTGGTCAGTTCAGCTTTTCTTCAGATTTCTTTGATTGGTTGTATAATGACCCTGGCATAATGAGTGTAGAAGTAGTATTTGTTCAAGGGATTGACAGAAATAGGTTAGATAGGTTGGGGTTAGAAAGGAGCTAAAACATTTTTTTTTTTTCAGATGATGATGGTGGTCTGTGTATTTCTCCACGGCGCTGTTGACGGTGGAAGTCAGCAGCTGATGCTGGAAGGGGTGTTGCTTCCTTTATTTCCAGTCCCACTGTTAAGTGGAGATGCACAGGCACATTTTAAAATGGGACAACCGTGTGCCTCCTTTCCTAATGGGATGTGTTCTAAAGAAAACACAGTGAGAAAACGTAGCTAAGTCTTACACACAGTTAAGCCTGTTTGCATGTCATTTTTATGCATTAAGTGATTAATTCTTTATGTTAAATACGGATGTTCCAACTCTGTTTTATTTCAGTGTCTCAACTTGATTGCAAACATAGCTCATGCGTTCTGGACTTCCTTGTGCAAACCTACTAAATAGAAATGTATTTCTGTAAGCATACATGGGATTAAATTAATGCAAATTTCTTACGCAAGTTCGTATGCTAAGAAGTATGCCTCTGTACTTCAAAAGTGCAGTGTTTTTTGAAATCCTTATCTCTTTGAGGGGATCTGTGATTAACATCTAGAACACCTGTGATCAGGTGTTTGTAGCAGAATGGTTGGAGCATCTAATGTACCAGACCAGCCAAAAACAGCTAAGAAAATATTACTGACATGTAATCATGCTGATTTTATGTAACTGTCTTGGCAAGTTACCTCTGTTTCCTTATTTTGTCTCTCCCCTCACCCTGAAGATGAAAGGGAGGGAAGGAGAGACACTTGAAAAGAAAACACATCAAATTGAAGTGGAAAGGGGAGTGGAGTTTTGGCCCCAAAGTTAGGGTGTTTTGCTTAGGAGAAGTACCTTTTTTATAAATGATCCTCCAGGATCATACCCTAAGGAAAGCTTTAAAACAGTGATTTCCTGTTTGCCTGGGACTTCGTTGGTTTAAGCAGCCTGGCTTGTCCCAATGGATAGAGAACCACTAGCATCTCTATCCCTGTAATTTCCTGCAAGCTGTCTCAGTAGGATTTGGTGATCCTGGTCTTGTACTGATGTAAAATGGCATAAACCTAGGCTGGATTTATTGCATTGCTTCTAAAAAGAATTCTTTCACCTAATCCTGGTGGAGTGGGGAGAGAAGAAGAGAGCACAGTGGTGACTTTCGGGCTTTTTTATTTCTGGGGAGAGACAGTTTTAAGACTGGAAGATTACTGTACTGAAACTTAACATTACAAATTCCAAATAAGATGATACAGCCAATGATTCTATGATTCTGTGATTTTTAGTGATTACTGTAGGCTGGTAGTTTCTCTAATTATGGAATCTGGAAAATGCATATTTAAAAAAAAATTGCTAAGAGAACTGCAGAGAATCAGGATTTTTTTGCTATGACAAAACAGCTTTCCTGATAAGTAGCAGTCCACAAACATTCTGTAAATGAGATACCTGTTCTTTTAATACAGAATTCCAAATCTAAAATGTCCCGAAACCAAAATGTGACGCTAGGAAGGTAAAGGTGCTTCCTGTACATCGCCTTGGTTTGTTTCAGAATGTGGTTAGTGCATCTTTATCTTGGTATCTCCTCTCCTTTCCTCACTTAGAATATGAGTGTGGTTGATTTCTTCAGTCTCTTGACTCTGAGCATTAAACAGATAATGCCGTTGCTAAAACAAAATCCCCTACAGCTTTAAGGGTCTGTTTCTACTCCCTCTAACATCAGTTTGAGCAGAATTGGGCATTAGTGACTGGTCATGCATGTCAACTTTTCTGTCTGTTGATGCCTATCTCAACAGAAGATACTGCCCTTAGAGTTTGAGATACTTAATCTCTGTTTAGAAGGATATAGTTAAATAGCTTTCTGCTGAGATATTACATTACTGAGTTATGGAATTGTATAAGAATCCATAGCGCATGATACTGTCGCTGGGAGACCGATTAGGTCAGACTTACTAAACTATTCCTAAAACCATGAGAGTGGCTGTGATCCAGAAGGCTTCTTGCAAACAAGTTATAGTATTCCTTATTGCTCTGTAAAAATAATTTTTGCAAAACAGAAATTGTCCCAGTGGCCTTGACTTCTCTGTAAGTTGCATGTAGAAGGAAAAATGGACTAATACACCAATCTTATAATTTAAAAACTGCAAAACTGCGTATTTCTTTTGAGACTTTAGATGAAAAATAAGCACAAGATCATATGCCGGGCTGTGTTCTGGAGCATCTGCATGGCAAGGAGCATGAGTAACGTGATCTTGGTCTTGAAGACTGGTTCAGTACAGTGGACGTTTGAGGCTTTTTTGTTTTACTACTGAAAGGTGATGTTATTTGCAATTCTGGCACTTGGCCACCATTAAATTCTCTGCTCTTTGATGTGACATAGGGCTTCTGCACCTGCTGGTGTCATCAAACGTATCGCTTTTCAGTAGATGGTTGCCTATGGGCAGAATACTAAGAAATGCCAGATGCAATCAGGGGTGTTAATTTTGCAACTGGCTGTCAGGTTTTATTTGGGACGAGATGCTTTTTGCTCACGTGACCTTTTAGAAAGCTGTGAGGAGAAACAAATCCAGCTTTGTCTTGAAGTTTGTGAGAAGAAATGTTGGTCTGTCCAGTGTGAAGGTAAAGGTGGAAAAATCTAGTGTCGGGATCAGTTGCAGTGATCTAAGCAATTATTTGCTTGGTTGTTTAAGAAAAGTATGCTTGGTAGTTGGGGGGGTCACACTAAGACTTCCAGCTGTGTGGATGGAAACATGGTTCTAGGTGCTTACTGTTACGTGAAAACACTGTAGGCCTGGCAGCGCTGAGCTTTGTGGAAGGTGACATGTATTGACTCACTAGTGCCTTGTTGTGCTACTTGGTGAGTAACTCAGTTCAGCTATTTAATACATCAGTAAACTCCATTTAAGATGACTAAGTACCATTTAAGGGAGGGGGGGGAACGTGCCAAAGACAGACTTGCTTCTTAACTGAGGGTAGGAGAACAGCTGTGCCGTATAGAGCTTCTGCCTGTGGAGCACTGACTTAGTTCTGAAATCCACTATCTTACTTAACATGAAAGAAGTTAATTCACAGTCATGTGAATGGATTTTTTTTACAGATGTAATTGGAAGGGGGAGGTCTCTCTGAACTTGTCTGAAACCAGAAGGAAAAATAATCTCTGCCTAGGGCTGCTGTTCTCTTGATTTTTTTTTTTTTTTTTTTCCTTCCTTTCATGACTTGGATGTATGTTCTTTTACCTTGTAATCATTTCTGCTTTGGCAGAAGTGATACGTAAAACTTGCCACTTTGGGAGACTCTCTCATTTCAGTTAGGCGGTGTGTTTAAATCCAAGCTTGGCCCTTGGCGGGACCAAAGTAGTGAAATTTCTAGTGCTGTTCTGCAGGAAACTTAAAAATGGCTACAGTGCCATTGGCTTGCTCCACCTGTCCATGTGCAGAGCTGCTTGCTTGTCTCCTCGCAGTCGGAACGGGGTCTTTCTAAGGTAGGCGGCCGTGCGAGGCTTGGGACTGGGAGGGCGCAGCCGCCTCTCCTCCTGCCCAGGAGGAGCCCTGCAGATAATGCTGGAATGCTGGTGGAACCGCAGCTGAGCTTTGGTATGTGACAGCTGTTAAGGACAATGGTTTTTGCAACTTTTAAATTCTGTTGTGCTCCTGGCTGGCATCCATAATTTAAGTACCTGTGAAGTACCAACATGCGAGATCTCACTGTGATGTACATGAGAGTTACTATATATACTAGATATGTAGTGCCTAAATTGGTGCATCCAGGAGCTGAATTTCCTCACTGCTGCGGCACGGAGTCCAGCATTGTCTCTCTTTGCCTGCCCTGCCACCCCCCCATGTATTTTGCTACTGTCCCTCTTTCCATATCTCACTGGATATTTCCTTAAAAATTTTTCTTTTCTTTTTTTTTTTAAACTGTGCATAAACATCCTCTTGGTGATGGAACTGCTGATATACCTAAAAGCCCTTGTGCAATTAAAACATCCATCTGTTCTGTTAGGACACTGACAGACTGCTATGCATCTAAAGCACCACATGGTCCTTGGGAAAATACTACTTAATAGTACAAAAAAAGAAACATTCGTTTGAAACAGTGTTAGCAACTGGTATGTGCTTCTTAAATGCGAATACTACTTTGTGGTTTTATAAAACAATATAAAGAGATTTCTTTGTTATCCAAGTGATCCTCTGGAAGAGAAGCAAGTATAAAATACCATGTCTGAGAAGGTCAGTTTGAAAAGTATATGCGTACATAATTCCGTAGAATAGAAGCTTAGAGAGAAAAATCCTGAAAAGTGCTACTTGTTAACACTCAGATATTTAATTTGAAAGGAACCCATACCTTGCATACTTACAGCTGTATTTCCCTCTGTGTTTAAGGGGTTGTCATTTTGCATTAACTATTTAAGTTATTAGTATCTTTAGGGGAAAAAAGAAAACGAAACCAAAGATGGACTTTCTGTTTGCCTTGGACACTTTGACTTAGTCTTCAGTGTTTAATTATTTCGCTGCTTATGGAATGGGGCACGCCGGCATTTTAGATCAGATAAATCTGCATGTGTACTTGTTTTCAGCTTCCCTTCACTCAATTTTGTTGCTCTATTTTAGAACTCGTGCTCAAATGAGGATTTGCACTCTGGGAAGTTGAGACAGCCCTGTAATAACTTGATTCTGTGACCCAGAGAACTGAATGTTGCGTTTACCTTTGCGGGTTTTTTTTATGATAAGGTTTTTTGTTGTTGTTTTTGGAGGGTTTTTTTTGGTGTGGATACAAATGGAATAGACTTTGATGCTTGGAGTCAGTGGCAGTTTGCGTGGTGAAACTCACTCAAGTAAAAGGGATGGGGGGGAGTGTACTAAAGTCTCTTGTTTTGTAAGCATCAGTATCTTGGCCATGCCATTCCAGCTTACTTTTTTGTTTCTCAAAGATGTTTAAGAGAAATGCAACCAACCTTTCTAAACAACTAGAAAGTTTGACACTCACTGAAAAAATGCATACATCTTAACTTTTTCTAAATTTGGCTCTAAGACAGGAATTCTGAAACACTACGCCCTTCGCAAGATGTTTAAGAAACTTCACAGGAAGGCAAGGTCCTCATTTTTATAATAATAATATCTTGCTTGTGATAATCATCTGTGAGACTAGAAACCTAAGTTAAAATTCCAGTTTACAGAGTTCTGTATAGATTTGAGGTAGTTAAGCTCCACAAATTTTGTCACAGTTTCTTCATGCTTCACTCAGAAGTGCCTTGTTTTATTCTTCGTGTAAATTTTGTCCTCCAAATAGCTTTTCTGGACAGTTGTTAGCTGCAGTATGCATTACCTTTTTAGACAGAATAATTTTTATGTTTTTCACTATAAAATAACTTGTATTTGCTGTAGAATATTTTTTTCCAATTACGCTGGCCTTTATCCAGTATGATATCTTAACATAGAGATAATTTTCCAAAAATAACTAGTGGCAAGTTCTAATTGAACATTTTCCCACTGATTGTTCTTAAATACCGAAGCCGTCTTAGGTACTGGAGAATTTTAAACTTAAGTCTTTTTATTTATGTTATATTTTAATAGACTCTTAATTTACTTTTTCTCATATGTGTGCTATATGATAAAATCTTGCATGCAACAAATAGACATCACTTGCCTGTTGGAATGCAGCAGCTGTCTGAAGAGCACAGAGGGGATGTATGTGGGTTATAAATGAATAACAATATTGTGTCCCCCTGAGATTCTATTCAGGATTTCAGGTAGGCAAAATTAATAGTAAAACCAGTTTTCCGTGGTGTCCATGCTGGCACACCCATTTTGGTGTTTGCTTTTATTTAAAAAGAAAGCCTTAGCAGTAATAATAATTTGAAATTTTCTCTTTAAAATACCACAGCTGTGGTCAACCCCCTCCATACCCTCTGCCACTGTCATATAAAGTCATTTAGTTACGTAAATTGATAGTGCAAATTCTTTATGCCAGTCGCCACAATCAGGAATTTGTCTGCTTCCCTGTTTAGCTAACAAGCTAGTCTGGACTCCTTGGGTCTGGTGGCTGAGACTTCCTGCTCCTGTGGTTGAGTATAAAAATGCATGGAAGAATGTGAATGTTGCAGAATCTCTCGGGGAGGGGGATGTGTGTGTGTGCGCTGCCTCCTCCCCCCGCCCCGGTTATTTAGGGGGCAAAAATTTTTCTTTGAAGAAAATTGCGTTTAAAAATGGCAACTGTTAAATCAGGAAAAAAGACCTCCTGGAGTGAAGAGTCATTTAGTTTCTCAACATGGCATGGTATTTTTTGAAGCTTTTTCTGTCAGTGGGCAAGTAAAATTTCTTCCAGCTGGCTTTGACTTATTTGGAGGGATGCTGAAAATACTCCTTGCCCAACTAACTGTGTGTTCTTTGATTTGACAGCTAGGAATAACTATTTACATATTGATGTAAAATACTGAGTTTCATGGGATTTTTCTCTCCAGTTTTATCTAGCTTAGTTCTCAGTGTGGACGGAAAATGAAATTATGTAACTGGACAAGATTTTTAAAGTTTAACTCAAGATTTTTTTTTTGTGGGCCAGAGGTAAATTTGGCCGTTTGCAGGGTGTTAATTGTTTCTGATCTTGTCCAATGGCAACAGGAATCTTCAAACCAACTTCACTAGGCTCTGAATTGTATTAATAATTCTCAAAACCCCATAATAGCCGCGTGAACCGGTTCCTCTCATCTGCAAGCACTCTAAGTGCCATGCCAACTTATTTAAATAAAGACAAAACAATGGGCCTTGGTCCAAGGGGTAACGAGGAGCTGGAATGCCTTTGAAGTTCAGGACCCTAGGCTGTAGGTGCCATTTACATAAACCTCATTATGTAATCTGAATGCAGTTTCTCTTCCTGTTTGTTTGATTTACGAATCTTTGTGTCCAAAGAGAAAGAGATAGTAAGACATGTAATTAAGATAAGTAGCAGGCCACTCCTTTTCTGAATCCGTGCTCTGGTGAGGAGAGAATTTTAGATGCAGCATGAAGGGTAGAACAAAACTTGTGATTCAAGCACCTTCAGTGGATGAGAATAATACCGACTCCTTCCCTTTGAAAAAGCTGCATGCTTCTTTAAACAATAACTATGCCTAGTTCAACCTATTATTTGCTTTAAAATAAATGGTACAGAAAAGCTTGAAGTTCTTACTAGCAATGATTTTGCTTTTGTATAAGCCACGGATGGCCTTTTCCTAAGCAGGTCTCATCAGTTTTAAAGCTACCTTGAAACTAATAAAGTCTCTAAGCGAACAGTGAGTTTTCTGATTGGAATTGCGTATAATGACAGTTTGATGTTCTCAAACGCTTGCTTTTTGTTCCTGTCTGATCCTCTCTAACGTTCCTTTAAAGCAGATAAGAAGTAGTAACACTGGGTTTGTGATAAGAGTCCTGCCAGCAGCAAAGCTAGCTACATATGCAGTCTGCTTGCTCGTAAGATGACTGGTCAGATCTGCTGGTGACTTCTTAACACCAGTTATTTTATGATTATTGACTTAAATTGTGAGTGACGGAGAAATGTATATTTTCCTTCTACTGTGTGTTACTTAGTGGGACAGACCTCTAGGGGACAACAGTCTCCGTTAGCAGTCATTTTATTTATGAAGCTTAATTATATCTAAGGCAACCTAATATCGTATGTCACTATGGGCTTTCTGCATCTATGTATATTTGTTTTCATCCTATAAAGCATGCCTGTTGCAATAAAAAAGTTAATGACAAAAACTGTTACAAATGAAGTGGTGGAACCCCTGGAAGAAGGCTAGTACGTGTAATGTACTGAAGTAAACAAGCTGGGAGCTCTTGGTTTTTTCTGGTACCTGTAATACAGGGTTACAAACACAAAGGCAAGATAGTTTGCAGGTTGCAAACAGCCTGTTTCTCAAAGTGAAGTTAATCACATATGTGTGGGAGATGCAATTTAACATTTCAGAAGTACCAAAAGGAGCTTGTTGAAAGCTGTGTAATATGTAGTGTATGAAGGGTATTTCTTCCTCATTTCAGTGCTAGAGTTCAGGATTTTTAATGTACTGACTTGGTAAAATCACGGAGCTCATGGTGTGGTTGTGTGGATTACAATTGCAGTGGTTAGAAGCAGACCTGAGTTTATATCCTTTCAGAGCAAGCAGCTAACTTTTCTGTCTTGGGTGTCTTAGCCAATAAAAGAAAGGACTGGCTGAAAATGGGAATCTGAAGAAGTAGCCAAGCTCTATGAAGTGGCTGTGGACATGTCTTAATTTTCACCAAAAAAAAAAAAAGTCCCTTGTCTGTATCAACCAAAATAGAACCTGTAGTCTGTACATTCCCTGGGAATAAACGGAAGATTAATGTGGTACATTTCAGGCTATTAAATACAGAAAGCATTTACATTTCATAACTTCCAGAACAATGGTATCATCTGTATGAGTATATTCATTCCCTTTAAGATTAGACTGTAGCACGGAGAACTGCTTGGTTTGTGTCTCTTTAATCTTCTTAATCAAATGACAACTTTAATTCCTGCTAATACGAGAAGAGTACATTATTTTACTTTAGTTTGCTTTAAAGATTCCATCTTGGAAGTGTTTCTTGGAAGAACTGTTTTGGAATGTTTCTTTTCTGAGTCAACGTGATAAAAGATACTAGTTTAATTTGCAACTTCCAGCTTTTTCCTTCCTAATGAAAGCCAAGAACAAAAATATGTTGGTCAGTATTACTAGTTATCATAGTACAAAGATTAAGACACTTTGTAGCCTGCAGTGGATTAAGTCATATTCCTTCTGTCAGTGTCAGAATAAGTGTTTCTCTGGAGAAAATGGGCTACTAGAGCCTTGAATATATATTATATTTAATTTGCAGCACTGGGTGGGGTGTGATCCTTTGTGGAGTGTGAGCAGTTTCAGCACCTCTTGCTGCTTCAGTTTTGTGTTAACAGGAGGTGTATTTTGTGTTCCTGGCAAATAACTGATATTGCTTACACTGTGGAAAAGGGGAAACGCAGATTTGTCGCCTTAGTTGTGAACAGTACTGTCTTGAGACTGTCAGGAGATCAACTGTAGATCCTTTTAGCCTAGAATATACAGCTATACTCCCCCCCCCATTTTTTTTTCTTCTCTTTTTCTCTCCTCACCTGTTCTTCCCCCCCGAAAGTCACAACACACAGCTAAACAAATTGCTGTGTCTGTGTATGTTGACAATGTAGGATCAGGCAATGATGTAGTTGAGAGATAGAAAGCAGAGTCTTAAAGGGCTTTAAGGTGTACTCTACCTTTATATTATAGAAACAGGCATGTGAAAAGTTTTAGGTTTGTTTTTTGTTTAAATAGAAAATCCCGTGTCACAGGTATGTTCTTCACACAGTAGTGCATCTCTTGCGAATGTAGGATTTCAAGAGGCAAAAGTTGTGGCCTACATAATATTCTCAAAGTGCTTGTCTATAAGAAGAATTTGTAAACTGGTTATGACAGAAAGAAAAAAGGCCAATCTTGCACAGTAGTAAGAATTATGGCTGACAGTAGAAGAGTTCGTGCTGTTACAAATTTTGAACGTAAAACTGGATGTATTGAATCTTTAACATCAGACTGACTTGTAAACAGTGGTATTATGTGAAGCATATCTGTAAGGCTTATGCTTTTTAGGAATGTATACAGCAAACGTGGAGGAAATTCAGCATTTGGCACTGTTCTCTTGCTTGCTCTCATCAGCTAAGCTAGGCATGATCAACTGGTCAAGTTAAAAAAAAAATTGCAGTTAGCAATCATTGTCTCTTCTGAATTGTGCAGGAAGTGACGCTGCTGAGGAATATGGTACAGGTCAAGTCTAGTATTCTCTTTTAGTCCTGAAAAAGGATGGATTCCCAGTAAGCATGTTCTGGGAACTCAGCGTGCGGATTTCTGCCCAGGAGAGGTTTGCGTATGGGTACTTATCACTGGTAAGTTCAAGAACAGTTGTAATTTTGATAGGGGCCCATTGTTTTTGCACCTATACATTGCCTTCATTCTGTGAGGTTCTTAACCATGTTGCATTTAAAGAATTGGTGAATTGCCTTTCCAGATACGGCATCATTACTTCGAGTTTGTTCGGATGCCGTGCGTGTTGGCAAGCCTTAATCAGAGATGTTATTTGCCACTCTCTTCAATAGGTCATTTGGTCATTGTGCCTTGGCACTCTACAGGTTTTTGGTGGCACTGGCTTTTTTCACATTCAGGTTTCACTTTTGCTCAGCTCTTTATTGCTCATATCCACTAATTTTTCTAAACGTATAGGGCATGTACTTTTTTGAAAATCCTTTGAGCCTTTCTCCATAGACATGGCTACACTGCTTTACAGCAAAATTTGTGGTTGTTCAAAGATGGTCAGAGACTAATGTCTAACTTTTATACCTAATGTAGATGCTGTCTATAACCAAACAAATGCTGTGGCGTAAAGTTAATACCCACTAACCTTTTCATAGCAGAAATGTCTGAATACAGTGGTGTTTTCATCCTCATAGCGCAATATCCTCATGTCCCTAATGAAAGATTATGCAAACATTGTCTTATCATTTATACATAAACATCTCATTTTGTCTTTTTGGATTCTCTTGAGCATTTGCTTCTCTGTGCTGGAGTTACTGTTGTCTTTTTGGCAACTCATGCTTAGGAGAATATACCCCCTTGGGACTGTCTGCGGGCAGGCTTGCCTGGCTTCTTTGCTTTGAATGTGAATATTTGTTTGCTTCCCTTCCCTTGGTGAAAAGCATGGCATTGGGTAGTTAGAAGTCTCATTAAGCCGTGTTGGCATGGCTGTTAATCTGAGCATTTCACTGTGGTTTGAACTGATGGAGGGCTGTCACCTTTCTGGCAAGGTGCAAGGATGAGGTGCTGGTACTGGTAGAGGAATGGCGTGTAACAGCTCAGTTCCCAAACTGTAGGCAGGGCTAGCTGAACTCTTAAGAACGAGTACATCCTGCTGTGGGTTACTTTAATCTTTCCCACTATGTGCTATTCTCATCCTGTCCACTTTCTTGTGTGTATGTGAGGCAGTTGAGAGATTTGGTGAGCAGCAGAGCTCTCAATAAGAGGAAGCTTCTTTGGTTTTTGTTTCCTAATGACCTGTAAGGCAAATGGCTGAGTGAATTGATTCCTTGCTAGTTATAAAGAGAGGGGAAGACAGCACATGAATGGAAAAAAGTAGTGGTTTTGTCACTGGTTGCTCGCTGTACTTGCTCTTAATGTGCACGCTTTAATTTTTACTGAAGGCAGCTGAAGTGAAATGAGGATTTGAATGCTGACGTGAGTGCCGCTAGTCAGGGGTTGAAGGTACAGAGGTAAATACAGTGGTAGCTTGCTTGCCAGTGTCACGAGTTTCCCAGCGAATGAAGAGCAAAGGTAAGAAAAGCTGAGGTGATAAAGAAGCGCGGTTTGTCTGCAGACTAGCTGGTGAAGACTCTTGCCTGCAGGTAGAGCAGTGCTCCACCACCGTCGCCAGCTCTGCTGGGTGCTGGCAGAAGGATGGTGGTGATATCAGCCGGAGGACAGGGAGAAGGTTCGGCCGTCTCTGGGGCTGCTTGTTCTGCACAGGCACTCGGGAAAGGATTTCTTTCGTATGCTGTCTAATAGATTCAGCCTTTTATTTTATAATATAATTAAATAACCAAGCCTTTGTGAGGCTCCTGAATTCCTTTAATTTAGCGGCAGCACAGAAGCTGAATTCGGAGCATTCATGGGCCTGTACTATCTCCCTGACTACTTGCCAGGTCTATTCATGCTGTTCTGAGTGCAGGAAGTTCTCACATTCATTGAGGGGTGGGGGTGGGGGTGGAAGGCGTTGTGTAGTTGGCTTTTTTCTTTTTTTTTTTTTTTTTAAGCAAGGGAGATGGTTATAAGGAAAATTCTTCAGCGATTCCCTGGGACCAATTTACCAACTGTTAATTTGTGAGTAAATAATGGGAACAGTTTATACACTTGGCAGCTCTTGAGTAAGAGCAAAGAATCATGAGAAGTTCACAGCCCACAGCCTCAAGATAGATGAATACTTTGGTATGTTAGGATTTGTCTGAACAGGGATAGACCGGCACTTCTTTGTTAGCACATGTAACCTCATATATTCTGAAGTACTGAGTTTGATGAGGAAAACTTTACTCTGGCATGTGGTAGCTGGCTTCTTATAACTTGCTCAAGTTAAAAAATTCTTTCTCGAGTTTTAACACTAGCTAATATGTTGGTGTTCTTTTACAGAGTGTTACTAGTGCGCTCTCAAGGAGGGCATGAAGACATGTATTTGCTGCCTAGTAAGGGGGAGGCTGGTAACAGTGGCATTCCTTTGCTTCAAGGCAAGGGTAGAGATACAGAGGATGAGAAGGTGAAACAAAACTAGAAAGCAATGATTAAATCAGAGCTAGTAGACAGGAAGTACAAAACGCTTTGCAAACTTGAGCATTGATTTCACTTCCCAGGAACTGTCCCACATCTCTAATCTGTGGTATCTAATCTTTATAACTAGATACCACAGTGAGAGATGTAACTAACGTGTAAAGCACAGAGGAGAAAGGAAAAGTGACTCCTCAGTGTCTGTTTTCTGCTGATAAAACTGACGCATTGTGGGAGGTATGCAGCTAGCTGGGGTGAGTATAGCAGGTATTTGACAAGATGCTTTTCCACCAAAATGAACAGGATTGGGCTAGTACAGTGTCTTGTGCAGAACTGGTATTCACTTGTGAACTTCTGTGTCTGCGTCCTCTGTTGCAAAATGGGAAGAGGAGTGCTTGACAGAACAGTGGGCATACAACATTTGGTAACTGAGAGTGATCAGGAAAGTCCATAGCTGAATGTTGAGGGTTTTTGGTGGTGGGGGGTGTGTGTGTGGTTTTTGGTTTTTTTTTTGTTTTGTTTTGTTTTTTATCTAGACAGCGTGAGCTATATCTAACAAGTTCCATCTGGAAACTGAATAGGAGGTGGGGAATCCAGAATTTGTCTCTCTGGCTGTAGAATGCGCTGTATCCTACAAGTACATGGTTTTATGCTGGGGTATAAAACTTTCAAGCCAATGCACCCTTACAAATAACATTTTAAATTTAGATTACCTTAAGGCTAAGTAATCACTTTTATAGGATTCCGCCTTTATTGGAATCCTAGTTTGCCCAGGACTTAATGATTCCCCTGCTTTGAGACTTAATTTGCTACTGTGGTGTCCTACAACTTCCTGTTCTGAAAACTGAAATGGGTTTTTGAGTTGCATTCCTTCCCTTTGTAATTTCTATCATTCTGTCAAAGCATTGCTCTTTGACAGGGAGTATTTGGGCTCTTTTTGCCCTTTTCTCTTTCCACCCTCTAGCTTGCAAGTTTTAGAGATCAGTCTGAATTCCTCTCCAAGAGATCAAAAGTGTTGTGAATGAAGTAGTTTTCTTAAGGTGCCATAGTTTCTGGAATCGTGGTCTGTTAAGAACATTTACATATGGATTATGGCATGTTACCACACATGCAACTGTGTGAAAGTAATGCCAAACGTCTGGATTGTTCTAGCGAAAACAAGGAAACAAGGAATGTAAAATTACTGCCGTTGGATAGCCCCTTCATATTGCTCACTTTTTTTCTTTACTTTAGAACTAGGAGTTTTGATTTCTGTTTTGTATTACGAGTAATGGTGCTGAATATCTATGGCAGCTTTTTCCTTTTAAAACAGCTTACCATTTTAAGCTATAAAAATACTGCGACAGCTTTGCTTTTTACAAGCTTATATTAAAAAAACTTCTGCTTGCCTATATGTATAAAATTATATATTTTATGTAAATTTTTAATCTATTCAGAGTTTGGAAGGTCATTACTTTAAAATTATTTTGTGAACACGATTTCATAACCAGACTAAAAAAAGTGTATGGTAGCACACATTTGCTTCAAGGTTGGTATTGTGGTGTTTTTTTTAACAGTTTGTGAAAGTCTTCAGCAAAACCAAAGATAAATAGCATCAACTATTCCAGACATTCTTGAGTAGTGGAGGAGTATGTCAGTTGAGGGAAGGTTTACAAGTTAAAACTCCTGTTGCCAGGCAGCCCAAGAAGTGAGCTGGCATCACTTGGAAATGAGAGCAAATTGTGGGTTGATGTTGAAGCAAAGTGGACAATACAGAAAATGAGGAGAAACTTGACTGGTTTTATTATCTTGTTTCTGCTTCCAGAATACAAAATATTAAAGAGAAGATGACTATCTTTAAAAATCTAACTGTATTGTGAGTAAGAAGAGAGCTGGGCTACATGGGAAGTGTAATTCCCTTCTCTTTTTTATTACTGTAGCATGTTGTGAGTTAATGACTGCTGTTAGGAAGAAATTCTTTACTCTGAGGGTGGTGAGACACTGGAACAGGTTTCCCAGAGAAGCTGTGGCTGCCCTATCCCTGGAGGTGGCCAGGCTGGATGGGGCTTTGAGCAACCAGGTCTAGTGGAAGGTGTCCCTGCCCATAGCAGGGGGGTTGGAACTAGATGATCTTCAAGGTCCCTTCCAACTCCAACCATTCTGTGATCCTGTGGTTACAAAATGGGCTGTTTGACCACTTGTAATTATACTGTCGCTCCTCCCATCTGTAAGAATTGTGAGTAGATGAATGCTCGAGAGTCATCCTTTCTCCTGTAATGCCAAGCCCTTCTGTTTAGCTTCTGGCTTATATAAGCAAATTGAGAATTTGCCACAAGATGCTTTGTGCGCGATAGTGCCACCTGTAGGTATGAGTCTCCGTAGGATTGTGGTGTTCCCTCTGCCTTTCTAATCTGATATTAGGGACCCATCACACGGCTAAATTTGCAGGGAAGGATTTACGGTGTGGATGAGCTTTACACATAAAAATGTCTTGTTTTGTAACAAAAGCCACTTCTTACTTGTTCCCTTTTCCCGCCATTGGTGGGGTAGGATTTGCTCTGTTGAAACATATGCCTTTGTAAGATTAAACCTGTCAGTGTGTGTGCATTTAGCAGAATGTTGTAAGATAATAATTAATGCTGTAGCCATCATGTGAATGGAAAATATTTCTGCAAACATGTCTATATATCTAGATACTTAAGAGGATAAAATTAGGCTTTGGAATTTCCCTCTGGTCCTGTTTAACTTAGTCAACTCTTAGACACACTTTTATTATGGTGATAATGGTTATCTGCCATAGTTTTACTTTTAATGTCAACGTTGCACTGTCCTTTGCAAGAGTGTAATGTGCAAAGCAGTAGCAGTTGGTGCAAATCAGGACAGTCAGATGGAGGTTATGTTGTTATGTTCTGTCATCTGGCAAGTTTCTGTCATTTCTTCAGTTTCCTCCCAAGTTTTAAAACCGGTGGTTGTTGTGTAGCACCTTTCTTGAAAATGTTTTAATGCTTCTACTTCAAACCTTGAAAGTTGGAAAGTATAGTATTACAGGCGTATATTCATTCACTGTTTTTTCAGTGTTTGCATTTTATAGTGAGTATAACAGGCAGTGGTTTAGCTGGGACTCTGAACTTCTCCTAGGATTCTTGTGTACATACAGGGTAAAACTTAACTCTATAATCTTACTGATACAACAGTGCTGTTTTCTTCTTTTGGTTTACATATTTCTGTGGGGGAAAAAACTGTAGGCAATTCTAGTGGATGCATCATGTCGTCTGCTTTTATTTTTATTTTTGTAAATTATGTTTAACTCTTGCTTAAGTATCTTGAGAAACTATTTAGGAAAGCTTGAGATGAGAAACTATTAGAAAATTCGCTAGATGGCAAAATTTGTGGCACCTGGTCCTTTCCCCTTCATATTGCTGAAAATTGTGGGCAACATTGTTTTACCAGGCACATTTCTTCTGTAGCTCTAATTTTCAGACTATGAGGGGGGAGGAAATGGTGAATTGCTTTTTCTCTCTTCCCTTTCATTTTGTTATTTTGTCTCTAGCAGTAAGCATTCCTCAGAGTAAGAAAGAGGTAATGCTATCATCTTCAGGAACTGAAAAGTAGAAAAAAAAATGAGGTGACAGGGTAGTGTTTTTCGATGGCTGCCTAAGAAAGAGGAAACATGATAGTTTGACAGAGCGGTGGCAGCCACAAGCGAGGTAGATTCCAGATGGCATGGATAAAGCAGAAGTGCGATGAGAGAATAGTCTCTCTAGGCTGTGCGTGTTGTTCAACTTTGCTGCAAACGTAAACACTGAAATCCTTTGTCCCAAGAGTGCTGGCGTGCAAAGTTCATTCTGCACTGAAGCTTTTCACCCAATGTATCTATGATATGTCTTTCTGCACCGAGTACAAGGATTCCTGTAAGTCGCAGGAATACTAACAAAAAGCTAACTTCCTTGCGGTACCTAAGGAGGAGGAAAACACGTAGCAGAAGCATGTTGGTCCTCGGGTGACTTGTCCTTTGTAAGCACTGTTTGCATGGGGGGGTGTCCTTGCGTCACGTTTGGTGCAGCTGCCTGTTGTATCGCTGTTCCTGCTGCCCCCGAGCTCTCCCCAGGCTCCTCCTGGCTGGGATTTTCTGTAGCGCATTCTGAAACTGCTGGGCACGTGTCCTTCTGTTCAGAGTTCTGTCTTGGAATTTGGGGGAGCAAACTCTTCCGAGGTGGAGATTTTTATTTTCTTCCCCCCCCCGGCATGACTCTGACATGATGGGAAGTCCCAAAGGCAGCAGCCTTTTGGTTTCCGCAGTGTGCGGGTGGCCGGTGCTGCACGCAGCAGCATTCACCTGTCTTCCAAGGAAACATTCCAGTGAATGGGCTGGGCGCTACGGCGTGCTGCCGCGCGGTTGTCTAAGGCGGTCGAGCATTTTTTCCATTTTAAGTGACTTCCGTCCGGAGCCGCGTGCAGGCTGTATTAACACAGATGTTTGTGGCCTTGGTTTTGGAACTTACAATAGTTGGCATTAGCAAGTTGCTAGGCTAGATCATCTAAAACTTAAGTGGCCACAAATCTCTTGTTTTAATAAAACCTTCTGTTAGCTTCTAGTTTGGAGTGTGATTAGTTGCAAGAAGTCATCGGAGTGCTTTTCCAGAGTCTTAATTTGCTGAGGAAACAAGTTGTTGCTTGAAACACTCAGCTCTTCCTTTTACTTCACTTCTGCTTGGAAAAAACCCTAGATTTGGGAACTTAAAGAGTCTAAATGTAAAATTTAGAAGAAAAAATGGAGGAGGTGGGAGGGGGTTGAAAGGCAGAAACTTCTTTCTTTATCTTTAAGCTTTATTTTTGTCTAGCTTCATAACAGGCTAGGTAAACACCACTGACCAAGTATGTTATTCTAATTTTTGTACACTTTAAACCTTAATCAGACTTCAGAGCGTTGCTTTCAAGCTCAGAGGCAATTATCTAGATTACTGAGATTAAATATTTGTGATTGTTGGATTTTTACCACAGCTTGTTTTGGCTGTGTGTGCTTTCCTACTGCAGAAGGAAAAGAATGCAGTTATATAGGCAAGGGCATTGCTGTTGTAGTGGTTCTAGGGGCAGATAAGGCGGGATGCAGAGAGCAAATATGGAACCTTCCAGGGGGTGGGGGGGCAGTGTCGTGCAGGCTGCTCTGCCATCTCAATTGCCCTATTGCCTGTTAAAAATTACTCTTTTTTAAAATTAAATAGAAGAACAGATCATCCTTTCTTTTTTTTTTAAATAGTGCAGCTTGTTTTACAGCAAGGGAAGGGTTCTTGACTGTTTTGTTTTTCAGTTGTTTCTGGAGAGATGATGTGTGCTGTTCTGAACTGTGCTGCTCTCGGAGGCTCTGGGGAATCTGTCAGTGCGCAGCTTTGGAGGAGTCTGACCCTTGAGTGCCAGCGGGCTGGTCTGGGATGAATGAGGATGAAATCTGTTTCCTTTCAAGGGATTTCTGTACTTAAGACAGCGCTCTGTTACATGTCTTCTAGAAAACTTCTTGAAGCAGCTGCTTTCCTAAGGCCTGGGTTTGGGTGAGGCTTTTTGCTCACCTCTTCTGGATATCCTTTAAAAGGAGAACATGCTATCCTGTGCTTGCTAGGCTGCTGGGCATGGTTAAGGAAAATGCGTGTGATCTGTGAGTTGAAGAATCTTGTTACTGTTTGTTACCTCTTTTGGTCGGTAGGAGTAAACAAGAGTGGGATAAGCCTTTTGAAAGTGGGATCTTGCTTTGTCTGAGTGAGTGAGTGTACGTGGCAATGCTGGCTTGGTTTTTACTGCGGTGGTGCATGTAATGAGTCTGTGCTCTGTTAGCATAGTCTTTTTTTTCCTCCCTGCTGTGGGCTAATATGCAGTATATTTTTCAAGATTGGCCAGTCTTTATAATGGATGGTACCAGAATTCTGTATCAAGTATTCCGCCTGTCATTGAGCTTGATGCAGTTGATCTTACATGTTTGTGTGTGCCTGATGCTGCTCACTAGGGCATGGCACTTGTAGGATTGCCTTCCATAGGAAAGTTCTTCCATCCTCATCTCTTTAAGACACTGAGCCTGAAAAGCATGTTTTCAGTGGTCAGATGTGTAGTGTTCAGCAGGCAGTGCTTCACATTGTCTCGTTTTTGCAGTGTTGGTACTTGGAGGCTACAGAGAATTTTTGGAAGGAACATAAATGAGTGTCAGTAGCGTTACCTGTACCTGTGGATATCTTCTGCATAGCTGAAGAAGGAATAGTGGTGTCTACCTGACCTCCTGTGCGTGTACATTTTGTTATTAAAAAGGTTCTGTATAATGGGGACTGTAAAATCAGATGGTACTGATGTGACATCATTTTTAAAACACTTTAAAAATCTTGGTTTTGAAGTATCTTAAGTGAGGAGTTTGCCTCTATCTTTAGCAGTAGTTGAATTCTTACAGGCTTCTAACTTAAGCCTTCTTAAAAATAAATGTCTAAATATTTACATGATACTTTTTTAGTTGAATTTCCTCCTATGTCTCCTGCTGCATACTGTTCAATCCACGTATTTCAGGCTATAGTTAGTAATATATTGAACCTGTGCAGTTATTCTATATTAAGTATGATAATGTGGTTTTAGGACTAATAAATCTAAAACTTTAAACTCTGGGCTCCTTTGACCTAGTGTCTGGATGCTGAAAAAAGACAAGTTGCATGCAGTTCAGTGATGAGCTCTCATAGCGATACAAAGAGACAAAGCTACAATGCAAAATTCGTTGGGTCTTGGCTTCTTGAAGTTTGAGACGCTTCTGTCAGCTAGGCTTTTTTGTATAGGAATCATAAATTGTGTATAACAGCTGCGTGTATAAAATATCCTTTTTAGAGCAAAGGGAGCTGCATCAGTATGATGGGTAAAACGACCTTGTCTTCCTATTTTTAAGAAACTTATCAAGGAGAAAATTTATGTTCTCTCTCCTCCTTCCAGGTGCTGGGTAGTCACCTTGCACAGAAGGTTTGCTAGTTGTGTAATTAGTGTTTTGAAATATGTTTAACTGCAGAAGGCATTCTTAGTTTAGAGTATTGCATGATGTGTTACAGCTCAAGAAAACATTTTCAGAATTCTTAAATGACAATTAAAAATGAACTAGTGGTGTGGAGGAGTTTAAAATAAAGACTGCACTTCTAAACAGAAAATTTGAAGGTTAAGCCTGGGTGCCCTAACTTGCATAACTTTTAAAGACTTAAGCTCCAGGCATAAACAAAACAATCCATCCTGCCCTTCTCCAAAGTAACACTTGGTGCAGATTAGAGAATTGCTTTAGGGTAACTTGCACAGTAGTGGTAGTATCATGTTGACATATCTGCTGGTGTCCTCTGGATTGAGAGGTCAGTGGAAAAGACTCAAAGGTAGGAGAAATTGGTATGATATTCGGAGGCTGATTAAAACTAAGCATTTTGTACTTCTGCTTGTACTTGTTTGGTTCACTTGGTTTCTCCACTGTGCAGATGGACAAAAAATTTGAGAAAGTCCTTTTGCTTTGTGGCGTGTGTTTGTTTTTCCTAGGAGACCCTTTGAGAAAAAGGTTCTTCTGGCCTGCCTTGCTGAAAAAGAAAGCAGAGCACCAAATAGAAAATTATTCTGCAGGAAGAGAAGTCATCTCTTTTAGGTCTTTTGGAGTTCAGCTAGATATCTGTGTGGTATTTGTGGCACAAGGATTTTTTGGAAACCTATAAAAAGACTTTTATTTTGGTCAGGGTTACCTTGCTGAGGTTTATCTAAAATTCATCAGCTTAGGCAAGTTGACTGGTTACTAAGTGGTGTTGCTGTATAAAACAATTATGTAACCCCTTTTGCAAGCATTTTCGTTGACATGCAGGTGAAACGCTCACATGGAGAGAGTTGACTTCCAGACTAAAAAGTGTTGTTTGTCCAATGCAAATTTTAAAACACAAATTTAAAATAAGTTGTTACGCTAATCAGATGTGTTTGCTCAAATTTAATGCAAATGTATCCTGAGAGATTTAAGGTTTTTTTCTTCTTTCTCTGTCTGCATTGTAGCAGGAAATATGTTGGGGTACTTATATGAGCACTGTTGCATATATTCTGTGCTGCACATTCCACCAGAAGCATGGTTAGATAGAGAATAGTCTACTTGGTTAACAGTGCAACAGGGTAACTTGGGCAGCTATTTTTATAGGAGGATTGTATGCATTCAGACACGGTTTTGAAAGAAGCTGGGTGGTTTTGTTTAAAACATTGCTCCAGAACTTCATTGCCCTCCCTGAAACTCACCTTCAGACTGTAGCCGAAATGAGTTGGTGGCTGCTATCTCTTTGTTCTTATACTAAGATTCTAATGCTAAGAAGGCAAAATGTTTAAGCCTGAAGACTCTTCTTGGGTGGGAGGAAAAAAAAAAACCCAACAAAAAAAACAGGAGAAAAGAAAAAGAGATGTGTGTGTTACATTGTCCGTTTAACCTCACTCATCTCCATGGTGAGCTCTATTGCAAAGACTAGAAGGAAATGCTCTGCTAAGACAGTATTGGTTAAGGTGTCTATGTACAACAGGGGAAAAGAAACATGTCTTCTACTGATCCCCTCAGAAGTACTGCAGGTAGTGCCAGTTCCCGGTCCTTCTCCTTGAAGGTGGGTGACTGCGGTAGAAAGGAACGCTTCAGGTAACGGAGAAAAGGCATTTAGAAAGTTGGTGGGGGCTTAATTTAGATACTAGCAAAATGGAGGTTGGGGAGGATTTGATCTAAACCTAAATGCTTGGGGCTGAATACAATCCAAAACTCAAAAGTGCTTTCATCCCATCTAATACAATGTTGTTTCAGCCGCCTCTGAACTGTGAACTGAACTGAAACATAAGCAAAATAAATGTGATTTGACTCTGATGTAAGTGAAAGTTTGTTAGGAGTATGTCTGTCTCAAAAGTTTCTCAGCTACTTGTTGTAATGAGATTTTCAGAATTAGCCTGCCTTGGAGACAAATGAACTGCAGAGGAGAAAAGTAGACATTAGTTTGAGCATGTTATGCTCTCTAGCAGATGTTAACATCCTCTCTCAGTGCTGCATTGCTGCTTAGCATTTAAGATATTTCCCATTTAAAAACATGGTTTTCAGTTTTTTTCTGGTAGAGAAGTGAATCTGACGTTATTCTGCTGTCAGTGGGAAGAGTTTTAACCCATTAAATGTAGCTTGATTATCAGCTAGGGATTAGCAGACTTTCATGAAGAAAATACTTTCTTCAGAGGAGAACATGCTTTCTTGGCCAAGCATAGGAGTCAGATACCTCCACACTGAAGACTGAAGCAAAGTCATTGGGATATAGGCTGCATCAGCCTTATCCTTGCGCTCTCACTGAATCACCTGCTCCGTTCAGCCATGGGCACACATTCCCTTTGGTCAGTCTTTTGTGAGTTACGTAGCACTAGAACTCTATTTGTTGCCCTTGATGTCCCTTGCATCCTCAATTCCAGTTGAGCTTTGGCTTTTCTAAGACCGTTCCTATAAGCCTGGGTAGTGTTTCTGAGTTCCTCCTTTGGAGCTTTGTTCAGGACTTCCTTGCTTAAACAACACCCCAACTACCCTCCTTTTTTTATTTTGTTAATGTCTGCTTGTTCTCTTGACTATGTGGATGAACTGTGCTTGTGCTTGGAGGGTGCTGCTGCTAAAGCCATGCCAGCTTTCCTGAGCATCCCTGCCCTTCAGAGCTGCCTGCCAGGGAATTCTGCCTACCTGCTTCTTGGATAAGCCAGTCTGCTTTCCTGAAGTCCGGGGTCTGTACTCTGCTGCTCTCCTTCCTCACTCCCTTCAGGATCCTGAACTCCACAAACACCACAACCACAGTCACTGTTGACTGCTGTAAGCCCAGTCAGCTCCTCTTTGGTGAACAGTAGATCAAATGGGCAGACGATAGCAGTATGCTTGTTGAATGTTTCCTGAAGTGACTGGACCTGTGAGGTCAGATTTTATATCTGAGTTCTTTTGTGGGTGTTTCTGATGTCCCTGTTTGAAGAAACAGCATTAAAAGCGTTTCAATATCAGATTTGCACGTAGAACATTTTTCTGTAACTTCTGACTGCTGTCATAGATTTACTACCTGCATTTAGTAGTTGCCTTCTGTTCTGTTTCTTTTTGCTATATATACAGGAAGTAATTGGTGACTAATTTAGTGTTCTGCTTACTCCTCTTTCTCCTATCCTCCAGTGTAGATTGCCTTTTCTGTAACAGTGGGGTTTTTTGGGGTGTGTGGTTTTGGGTGGTTTTTCGTGTTGTGTTTTTTATTTTTTAACCCATTGATCTTGATTAGCTTCAAGACCTTGTTTGGCCTTTTCATTTTGAATGGTTGGGGGAGGAACAAGGCAGCATATAAAATTTCTTAACAGGGGAGTGTTGTGGGGGCAGAAAACTCAATGTTGTCTGCTGTGTTGGTATTGGTAGCACAGTCTTGGTTTCTTATACAATGTCTAAGGGCATTAAAGTGGTCCAGAACTACTGTCCTGGGAGGGAGAACTGGGAGGGTGACTTCCTGAAATTTAGTAGTAGAAGGGGGAATGTGTGGCACCCTGCCACTGTATTTAAAAAGAATACGTAAATAAAAATGGTATACATATATATCTATGGAGGAGCAAAAATACAAATATAAAACTGCTATGTTAAAATCTGGTACGTTTGGTTGCCTTATTAGTGCTTACGTCTCTGATCTTTTTGAGGTACCCAAGAACATGTAATTCTCATGTTGCGGCCGATACAGCCTTTTATGAGGAGTAAGTTATACAGATAAAGAGGAACTTGGGATACATTGGACATCAGAGTTACAGTGAGCCCACTTTAGGAAAAGGGGACGAAGGTTCATTTCATAAATACTTATATAGGTGTTAATAATACTTTATGTGTTTCCTGTCTTTTACCATGATTTGTCTAATTTCTTTTAACTTTTTTTATGTAGGTGTCTGCTGTCTGTAGAGGGTGATAGGTTTGGTGACATAGACAAGCCTGTTGTCTGCAGGTACAGAGTGTTAGTTCTCTCATGAACAGAGGTGATGGTTCAGCTGGCTGGGGAAGAGAATGGGCTTAACTCAGGGAATGAAGCAATGCAGGGCCAGAATCTTCAGGCAATGCGTGACATCAAACTGGTTGAGCCAAGCTGGAAGTGCTTTCTAGGCTCAACTTCACTTTCCCTTCTTTCTCCTTTTTCTGTCCTGTGTTTTGTGGTGAGTCTGGTACTTAACAGCATCAGGGTTTGTGTATCATTATGCAGAATATTCTCTGCCCTTTCCCTTTCAAGCCAGTAAAGGACTGAGTTCTTCCTTCTTCTGGAAGCTTGTTTCTTTTTAACTTGGGTTTTCCAGACACTCATTGGAGGAATGTACTGTGGCGGAAGCTGTTTGTAAATGTAGAAAATGGTGCGCTGCAAGAAGGCATGACTGTGGAAAACCAAAAGAAGTCTTTATATAGCAGTGGATCTCCCTTGTTCTCATGAGCCAAGTCTGCGTTATTTTGTGCTCTAACTGTGCCTTTCTAGTTGTTTTTGAACAGAGGTTACATAGGTGCTTTATCACCAGTACCGTTAAACTCGTGTTTCTTTCATTAGGAGTAAGCAGGCTCTCCTTTTGTTCTTTTGGTTTTTTTTTTCCCCCACACACACCCCACCCCCCCTCCCCATCTCAAAGGCTTCATGCAGCATGATTCTGCACTTCTGCAGTGCTATGAACGTAGTGCCTGAACTTCGTGTAGCTTGGCTGGGGAAGCCGGACAGGCCTTGGGACGTGGGATCTTTTAGCAAGGGTGATCTCTTGCCTTAAAAACTTGCTTGCAGGAACGATGTCTAGGGCTATTTCATTCTTCTTGTCCACCCTGAGTCATTGTGGTGGCAGGGTGAGAGTCGTGCCTGGATACTCTCCTAGAAGGATAAAATAATCTAAAAGGCTTCTAAGGATCTCTGGATAGTTACAGGTATAGTTGCAGCTAGCAGATATCTTACAGCAAACCTCTCTCTAATGAGGCTCTTCAATTTTTCTTCAAAGATGGAATAAAATGAAATAAATTTTAATATCTTGTTTCTGTTGGATTCATTTGATACTTAAAATGTTATCCCTTGTTACCAGTGTGACGGGGCAGATGCATACATGAGGCTATCCATCCAGGCGTGGACTCAGAAACGTTTCCAGCTGGATTCTAAATTCTGTTACTTTCATAAAAGATTTATTTTAAGAGGGACGAAACTAATTGGTGGCTGAGTGATGACTTTGGCCAGCTGAGAGAGTGAATTTACTGTGTAAAGTATGCTGGGTGAAAAGCTCAGGAGTTGGAAGGAATTGTTCTCATCAAAGGTTAAACAGAAGGGGTCCTGCACAGCAAAGCAAATGGGTGTGACGCTTGGGTTTTTGAAACAGACTTCTCATAAATAAGCTGTGTGTCTATATGGAAGTTGACTGAATATTGTGCAGAAAGAATTGGAGACAGAATTGGGCAGACTTTTTTGAGGCTCTTCCAAGAATAGAAAGCAAGAGGAATACCATTTGTATGTGTGGAGCTCAGGGGAAAACGGGATGCTGAATTAAACACCTCTAGCTATGAGGTGTCTTTAGAGTTCTAAGAAGTACTGGCCAATGGTGGGGCTTCTACCCTGGTTTCTACATGTAAGTGCTATCTAATAATAAAAAGAAAACTCTTAGATTGTGAAAGCTGAATGTTAGAGAGAAAATTTTCTTTCCAGGTTGCTAATGTTTATATCGCTGAATTGGAAGTTAAACCTCTTGTGAACTAAAAGTTAAGATTCATTAGCATTTCTGCACAGAAATATATTTTCTCATCCAAGTTAGTACATATGGATTTGTGCAAAATTTCTTTCAAGCTGTTTTAAGCAAAACTTTCTATGTTAGTAGATTTGTTTCTTGATATTTTTAGAATATGGTGTTCTGCCTTTAAAAGAAATTAACTATTTCAGAGTTGAAGAACAAGTATCCCAAGGGGATTCGAAATAACTTTGTGGAACATTGGCAAACCTCGCAAAAGCATTCTGCTGCTTTTGCAGCAATAATTTGAACTGCAGGGCTCATTCTCCAGCACAGGACTGTTGTAGGTCCTCTCCTATTCTGCAGCTGTTTTATTGAAGTAAGGCAGTTGAGCGGTATGCAGTGAGTCATTTGTATATTGAAGTTCGCCATGGCTTTATCCGTGGCAGCATCTCCTGTAGAGCTCTTGTTCTGTGTTTTTTCTACTTAAAAATATACACAGGAGATAAGTTTTAATAGCAGAAGCTTCAACTGGAGATCTAGGCAACTGACTGCATTCTCCCAGAAAGCACTGCATCTGAGAGGACTGTTTAAGATGACCCTGTTGGGATATTTTTTAATATATAAGATTAGTAGGGAACTGCATTTATTTTGATGACTTTCCATTCTGTGAATAGTATCCTTGTCATAAATGGAGGTTAAATCAGTATGGACTGAGATTGTATCTGTATTCCCTTCCAAATAGTTAACCTTTATTTTCACTTACAAATGTTCTGTATATTCTGTAAAACAGTTTACACAGCTCTTAATAAGGGGTTATTTAATCTTTATAAGGACTTGTCTAGGATTTAGCTTACCTTGGACAGCATGAGTAAGCACACTGTCCTCAGTGAGCTGTGGTAATTACCTCTTAGATAAACCAGTTCTGTTTTCATCAGTTTACAAAATTGAGTATTCACTGCAATAGAAATGATACTGGCTTTACTTAAACAGTTTTGGTGGTACTGATGTTTAATCTGAGTACAGGTGAATTTCAGTCTTTATTTGCAAAAAAAAAAAACCCCAAAACACAACACTTGAAAATGCATTGCTTTGAAGGGCTTGTGTGCCTGCTTTCTCTAGCTAAAGAGTTGGCCCAAAAATATACGTGCCTGTATCTGTTGTCTTGCATTGCAAATGACTGACTTCACATCTGTGGGACTGTGTCAGGAGACAGTCTAAAACTGGAGCTCATTGACTTACGTGACTAAACAAAAATCAATTTTTAATTGTTATCTACAACTAAGTACAGATATCTGTCTTAAATTTGGCTTTTTAATTTATTTTCTGAGTAAGGGTAATTTGTGTATCCCCTTTGAAGAAGTACAGAAGAGTAACACCTAATGGAAGCCACCTAAAGTTCTGTTGCAGTGGCTTCGTGCAATTTGTAGCGGTATTCCAAAGTAATGAGACAATATTACAGCAGACATGGAGGATTAACCTCTTAAACAGTATAAATCCATTGAACTTACAGTATTAATACTTGTCTTTATACACATGATTAAAATCTTCATTTTAAATGGGACTCTAACCAATGAGATGATGATTGTTTGCTGCTTGAATTTCCTTAATGTCTTAGCAAAGGCTTTATCTGATGCTGCCTTTAACCTAAATTACCGCATCAGAAACTTTTCTGTAAACTTAAAATAGGGAGTCCAAGCTGCCTGGCTGTAATGGGTTAACACTTGAATGGCTTCACTGCTTTGTGAGCTCAGGAATTTCCAGGAAGAGAAGAGATTAAATCAAAGTGTTCTTCTTTATTTAAAAAAGAAGAACAAACAGTATTTTGAAGGTGTCATTGCACAAATTTTAAGCTCTTGAGAGAATACTTAAGCTTGTCTGTTTAGTGGTGAACATAATTGATTCACCTTCTCATTGCGCAGAACATAACTCAATTATGGTAGGAACAAACAGTGTCTCCAGAGGTACAAGCTTGAGTGGATATATGAGATCCTGGCCTCCATCCAGCAAATGATGCCATGACTTCTCTTTCTTCTGGTGCTTAAAATCTTATACTCGAGTCCTTCTGCGGGAATTAATGCAAACAGAGAGGAGGGGGAACTGAAGTGGTATCTGTTCAATTTTAGCTGCCTCAATAAGACATTGATGTCAGTTTAATACACAACGTGGAAACTTGTTTCTATCTGTGCCCTTTCGGGATGCTTACTTATCTCTGTTGGGTATGCAGACAGTCAAGGGTGGGGTTTTTTGTGGTGGCTTTTTTTGTGTTTGGGGTTTTTTTTTGTTTGTTTGTTTTTATGTTTGAACTCTGTTTTGGGACCTTTCCACTGTTGGGTCTTGTCTGCAAACCAGGCACGCTCTTCTTTTTGTTCTTCACAGTCTAAGTGTACTTGACACACTTAACAAAATGGGTTTTATTGCAGGAGTCTAGTAATGAACTTCGTACTATTTCTCCTCTCCACACTACAGTTGCAGGTGTGTGGGGATGTGGTGTTTGGGGTTTTTTTTGGGCTTTTTGTTGTTGTTAATCCCTACTAGGAACCAAGTTGTGAGATTCTTGACTTGAGAGTACAATATTGAGGCTTGTTTCAGAATGCATTGTGGATCTTTGAAGCAGAGTGATTACTGTCCTTCTCCACAGTACCACTTCTTCTGTTGTGGCTTTTAGTCCATTTGCTGAAACCAGCAGGGTAGTAGAAGCATGACCTAAAGCAAACCCAGACTGTAACAGACCTTTTGTTTACATTTATCTAAAAAAAAAACAAAAAAACAAAACCAACAAAACAAAAAAATGTAAAGAAAATATCATGGAATCATGGAATAACTTAGGTCAGAAGGGACCTCTGGGACTCAGCTGGTCCCACTTCACAATAAGACTGGGTTGGGTTCGGTTGGATGAGATTGTTCAAGGTGCTTCCCTTTGGCTAGTGAAGTTTAGAATTACTTTCATGGAGATAGTACAGCCGGCAGTTGAACTTTGTGCTGCTGATCACAAGCCTTGGGCCTGGTGGTATTGTCCGCTTAGTCAATCTACATTTCACCAAACTAACTGAGGATGCCGCGGGAGACCAAGTGAAAGCCTTTGCTAAAACCACAGTAAACAACATCCGCTGCTGCCCCTTTGTCTGTACAGACCCTCTTCCTGTCCAAGAATACCATGAGGTTGGTTGGGTGCAGTCTAACCTCAGTAGAACTGTGCTGGCTCTTCCCAGTCACCTCCTTGTCCTTCACGTGCTCAGAAATGCCTTCCAGGACGATTGGCTCTGCAGTGACTTGGGTTGTGCTGACTGACCCCAGATGTTTTATCTTGAGAAGGGCATCTTGATATTTACCATCCAAAGAGGATGGTAGAGCTAATGACCTCCAGAGCTCTGCCCCAACCGACACGTCTGTGACCTTACGACAGCAGGATTGCCAGTGAACCTGGGGTTGCCTGTTGCAGTTTATGCCACTGGCACCTAGAACTTCTGAAAAACTGGTCTGTCTAGCCTCCAGATCCGAACGTTATTTCATGTGTATAGTGCCTTACTCAGACATCTTTTTTTAGTGCTTAGTTTTTTTTTTCTCTGAGAACTGACTCCAGAGTAGCAGAAGTCTTGTCTTGGGCATCTAGTTTTAATAGTATTTTGATTCACTGCGGAGATAGACCTTGCCCAGATTTAGTATGGAGCCGCACTTGTCTCGTAGAATGTCTGGAGCTGAGTTATTGCTAAGTTCAGGAGTCATTTTAGTTTGTTTTACACCTACAATAAAATGTATAGAGAGTGGACTTGATTAAAGATCTTCTATGTTTGTATACTGCTGCAAATACTAGCTTGTCTTAGAGAAGAAATATGGAAATTGTACCCATTTTGCAGAAGGTTTTAGTAAGAGCTGTAGCTGCAGGTGGTTTGTCTCCAAGGGTATTTCCTTATAGGAAGAACCAAAATACAGACAATTGTCTCCTGAAGGTAGGAGTGTTCTCTGGCATAAAGTTGTGAGAGAACAGTTATGAGATCTTGGGATTTTTGCAGGAAGGGAACTTGCTAAGGAAGTCTGACTTCTACTTAAAAATAAAATATATTTTTAGTGATGCAGATAAAATGGAATAATTGTCCATTAGTGGTGCAGTTTTTATAGTAGTCTGTTGAGAAGTATAAGCACTGGAAAGGGAAATACAGCTTGTTTATTTGGTTTTTTCCTATGGCCGAGCTGAAACTTTTGAGATGGAGAAATTAGCCTTGACTAAAGGTACTCTGATTTTGATTATTCAGAATCTGTAAGCCTGCTTAAACTTGCATTTATATTTCTGACTGTTTGGAAAAATTGGTTCTCTTTTGTGAATGTACTTCTGGCTTCAGGGGTCAAACTTTGAAAGCTGAGCATGAGTAACTTGAACAGTGCTTGTTTAGTCTATTTGTGCTCTTATGGTTGAGCTTGTAATCACATGTTCAATCCAGTGCGCCCTTCTGCAAAAGTATGTGTTGCTGTTCTGCAAGAGTCCAAACAAGTATTTGCATTCAGCTGATTGCATTCCTTCAGCCAATGTGCAATCATTAAAAATAAAAATTAGAGACTTGGATATACCTGCCATAGTAAATTAACTAGAATAATTAGTCCTCTCATTTGGAGCGGAGTATGTTTAGAAAAATGCTTATGAATGTTATGTGTGTTTCTGTAATAGAGGAGAGAGTGAAGTATTTATTGATGTTATTGGAGTTTCTTACCATGTCTGGGAGGGAGGTTACCCAGGAATGTATAGAGTAGATATTTCTGAAATTCTGTTTTTTTTCTGAAATTCTTCCTGCCCCCTTTGAAGATGGGGCAGGAAGCAGCACGGGATAGATGACACTATTTCCCATGCAGTATCTCAGTGTTGTTGGACTTCTGTCCTTCACAGAAGCTTAGGCATGCAAGTAATGAGGGGACTAGCAGCTTACACCTATCAAACTAGCGCTTTTCAATCTTGCCCTTCATGTAAACAAGGTAGCTGTTAAAATAGCTACATGCTGTTTTAGAAGATTGATTCTGATGTTTTCCAAAATCCTGTCTGGCAATGCTGGATAACAGTTTTGTCAATTAGAACTCTAGTATAGGTGAAACTGGTGGTGTTTTAAAAATAAAATGGATGTTGAGGCAGGATTTCTGTGAGTGTGTGAAAGTCTGTGATTTAGTAAAGTCTAAATTGGCACTGCTGTAGGTTGCATGGTGAGTAAAAGAATCTGAACTTCTCACCTGGGCAGGATGTGGGAAGGTAACACCTTGCACTTTTTAAAATTTGAGATTAAGCTTCAACATGGGGGAATTTGAGGTACCTGAGCAGAAAATAAGATTTTTATGCAAGTGCAGACTTCTACATCTTTGTTTCTATTGGTTATGGAGTTCATAATGACAATTTGATTCTAACGATATACATGTATGGGCACTCTTTCTCTTCACCACGCCTGTGCCTATTCTGTCAGATGCGACTTTCTTTACTAACAGTAGACTACAGTGATTTAAGTATTTTCTTCTGCTTATTCTTTGACCAGCCTAATGCTTCTTAGATGAAGCTTGGATAAATATACACTCAACATATAGTTTCCTAGGTGGTTAAATTGTGAGTTGTGGACTGCCCCTCAGTCCTGGTGCTTGATTCCCCCCCCCGTAATTTCTTATGGATGGCACTTTGAGTTCAGTCTTGAGCATTTTTGTGCTGTCTCTACTGGGTGTGATAGGCTTAGATAAATGCTAGATTGTAACACTGATGCTAACAAACAGCTATTGTACTCTGCTTTCCAGAATGAATGTCTGCTGTGTTCTGTAATTACTGGGGTAAAAGAGGACACTTGAGTTCTTAAAGTAAGCCATTTTCTGCCGCTTTCCTGGTTAGCAGTCATCCAGGCTGTAGAGAGAGCTTGTGTTGTCACTTCATGCAGAAGAATATGATACAGGTTTATTCCAGTCTTCTCAGTTTGTCTAGCAAAGACCTTCATGTAGTTGGACCGCATGCAAGTTTGTGTTTTGTTGTTGGGTTGGGGGGCGGAGGAGGGAAGTGGCAGGTAACGTGACGGTAAGAAAGCTATCTTTTAACTCCTACTTGTGGCCTGGGACTGACTGAGCACATATTCCTATCTGAATGATTCTGTCCCTCTGTCTTCGTTATCAATGTGTGGTTTCATCTGAAAGAGTTCTGCATTGGGACTGTTGAGCATCAAGACTTCGGGCTCCAATGGATGTTGTTAGTCACTATTTCCTCGGTAACTGTATAACAGCATGATGGATCTGTCTTCGCAGCAGTCAAGATGTTCAGTACATACATTCCTTTGTTACCTTAAATTTTGGGCATTCATTTGTGTCCTGCTTTGAGTTGAAAGATAGCTAGGGGGGAATGCGGGGACAGTGGCAGCAGCAGCAGCATAATGGTTCCTGATAGCATTCACAACAGCTATGTAATAGCTGGGAATTTGAATTTCTCTATTCCAGTGCTATGTTGTTTTGTGAGGTTTTTTTTTTCCCTAGCTGCTGCTCTGTGAGAGACCTAATGGGCATCCAGATGGCATGACGGATGCCTTACACAGGCCAGAAATGAATATTTCATCACACCTCCCAAAGATAACGTGTAGTCTACTAAGTAGCATTTTTACAGCAAGTCGCTCAGCTTCCTGAGAATGCCGCAGCTTCCAAGTGTTTGTCTCTTTGAGGGATAGAGGGTTTTAGCTTCAGACTCTGCAGGTGACAAGCTGGAGTTACTAGTTCTTGCTCACCAGTCTGGGGTGGTCAAGATAAGACACGGATCTGATTCTAAAATGATGCTTTGTTGCTGGGGATATCTAACCTTACCACTTAGATTTTTGATGTTAGTTATTTGCAGGCTTTGGCAACCTAGCAGGTAGCTTAGAGGTAAAAGAGGTTTTTTTTTGTGGTGGGCTATTGAGTGGGCTTTTTTGGTTTGTTAGTTTGTTTGGGTGGGTGGGTGGTGGTGGTGGGTGGGATTTTTTTTGTGTGTGGTGTGTTGGGTTTTTTTGTTTTGTTGTTAATCCTGAAGCGCTCCTGGAAATAAATAACATCTTCCTTGTCAGACTACTTTGTGACTAGGTGGAAACACTGAGTGCACTCCCTGGCTGTTGTGTCTAATCACAGCAGCACCGAAGTACAGATTAGTTGTCCTAAGAAGTTATTGACTGTAGGGTTGGAAACCCTGTTCCTTGAGGAATGGATGCAGTTTTAGCAAAGAAGGGGTCTCTGCTAGTAGGGGATTTGAAGGCTTACAAAACCAGACTGTTTCAATGGGTGGTCACAGACCCTCAAGCCAGTCCACTGGTTCTTTAGAATATTTCCTTCTGCCTCCCTTCTTAAACGGGGGAAATGCAAGGATTGACAGGGTCAATGACTCATTTTTCATATATGGGTCCCTACTTTCTCCAGGCATCCAAGTGCAGGGAAGCATTGTTGCTCTCATATGAGGTTGGTGGCAGGAACAGGCACTGTCGAGTGTTCTCCCTGTCACTGAGCACTGTGAAAGAACCGTGAGAGTGCGGGGGGGACAGTGCTGGACAATGTCTCCTCCCTTCCCATGCATGGGCTGGCGTTGTGAAGTTTTTTGAGGTCCCTTCCGAGAGGAGTCAATGGTGTCGCGTTGGGGGAGTTCTGTTCTGATCTGTCGTTGTTCTACTCAGCTTTCTGTGATCAGCGTTAAAGGCAACTGAGATGTCCATACTAGTATATATGAGCTGCAATTGCTGTCTCTAAAGATGTTTCTGCTTTTATTTTAGGTAGTTAAAAGCTGACCCTCTCTTCAGGGTGTATGATTCATAAGTACTTCTTTCTGTTTTGATTGATTTCATCCTGTAAGTTAAAAAAAGAAATGGAGAAGGCTTTTTAATAAAACACAGACCACGATAGCTGGATTTACATCCTTTGCAGCAAATAGCTAGGACAGCAAAGAAAAGAAACGGGGTCTTTGAAGCAATTAAAGGACTAAAACTTCTCCATTTTATGGCTTGTACAATACAGTCAAAACTGGTAGTGATTCTGCATTTGTTTGTCAGACAGCTTCCTGACAGAGAGCGGTGCCATTGCTGGTAAGATGGCCAAACTGTTTGGGCTTATACTTTCCACACAGAGTGTCTGCTTTATTCTGAATTATTTTTAGAAAACCTCAAGAAAAATATTTAAACTACCTTCAGGAAAGATTAGGGCAATTGAATTTTGTTCCTGTGGAAGACGTAGGGCTGTAGGTAGGGGCTGTATGTGTGTATGGTGAGGGGAGGAGTGTTAACATCTTTAGCACTTCTGTATTCTGAGGAGATAAAAATTTGCCAGACTCTGTATTTTACTCTTTCAGTGAAAAATCTTCAAACTTCTGTATTGCTTTTCAAGCAACTGAAAATCTAACTGTACACATACTTGGAGGGAATGTAGTTTGGAAACCGCATACTTGGAAGGTAGCAGCTGTGTGAAACATTGAGCTTCTGCCCCCCCAATACACGATATGCTAAGAGGATTTCTCTGACTGCATACAGGATACAAAAAGTGCTGCTTTTGTGTAAGATGCAAGTGAAAACAAGGATATCCTCTTCCTTCCTTTTTTTTTTTTAAAAAAAATTTTCAAAGGCAAGTTTGACTTGCTTGCAAAAGGGAATGAGAAGCCATCTTGGTATTTCCTCCGTATTAGATGCTTTTTTGACATATATTTCTGTGGCTGATGTTCCATTGCTGGACTGTTTGGCAGGTTGTAGGTTTTCATTTCCCAAATATATATCTCCTACCCTTGTATTTTTATCTTTACTTGAGTGTTCAGCAAAGACTTTGATGTGTAACCAGTTTCTTTGGATGAAATTTCTTCAGTGCTGTGTTTTGCCCATATTGGAATCTCATTAACTTTCATGCATATTTTAGGTTTAGGAAGTGACCTGTGCTTCACACAGGCTTCAAATGGTGTGTCATTGATAAACTCTTTCTCACGTTGGGCTCCATAGAGTAATGGATGTTTCACGCTAAAATAGGAGGAGGAGTCTCTGCGTGATTTCTGGCCAAATACTTAATGCCGTCTTACAATATGAGTGAGCTTGACGTGTTTATTGTGGGAGAGGCTCCCCTGATATTTCTTATTAAAGATTGGAATTTAAGTCTAGTTTTCTTTACCACACAGAAAAGAAAGTCAGTTGCAGACTTCAGATGAATGAATTTTTAACAAGATTTTTTCTTAAGTTAGGCTGTTTCAGCTAGGCTGTTCTTGGGTTTTTATTGCTGCTGGAGTTTCAAATTGAGACCCTTCATTTATGGCTAAAGAATCTCCTGTAGAGATTTTTAGACTTTGAAAGTCTAAAGGGAAGAGGAGGAATTGTTTCACTGTCTCAAATCTTTCAAATAAATTTAACAATTCAGGCACAGAGCAGTTGATTCCACCCATCTATAAGGCAGGTGGGCCTGATAAACATATAGTGTTTTTTCTGTGTTGTTTAAAGTGTAGAACTCTGCAGAACTTCCAGAAGTGATTTGCTTTATATACAAACCTGGAGAAATACTAGTGCCTTAACCACAGAGTGAGCGGATTACACTTGAGAAAGCAACTGTACCCTCAGTGACACACAAAACGAACAGATTATATGGTTCTGTTTTGTTAAGTAATTGTGTGGTTTCTCTTCAGATGTAGTTGCTATAATTTAAAAAACGGAATAGGAGAAATTGAGTCATGAAATCATGGAAAAGAGAAGGAATGCAGGGAAAAATCACTCCTTTCAGCTTCTCCGCAGCTCTTCAGTGAGAAGAGAATGGTATTTGAGGTCCCTGGGAATTCATACTAGCGCGTGCTCTTGATAAGTTAGCAGTACACAGAATAATGGGGAATTCTAGTAATTGGTACCTTTCCTATTTAGGCTTGCAAAGACTGATGACAGGTTTTTAAATTTAATTGCAAACCCACGTCTGAATGTTCTTAAAGAACTCGTTAGTACCACGAGCTGCTGGAATAGAGGTTTCTCTTGTACAAGATGAAGTTGTGCCAACAATGACGTCTTGACTGCTATGCAGAGTCCTCAAGATTGTGTTTTATGAGGAGGGTGAGAGAAACTTGGATGGGCCTCAGCAAAATCTTTAGCAGGGAGTGGAGAAAATCGGAGAGAGCTCCTCCTAATTTGCTCCCTGTTGTTAGATTTAAGATAAATTTTCATATCAAATAGTTGCTTGAGCTTTTGTTATGATACAATACGAAGATCAGATTTTGCTGAATTTGCCAACGTCACTAAGGAAATACTGTGCAAATTCTTAAGCTGCTTCTTGGTTTGTTTTCTGTTACTTACTGGGGAGACTGCTGGTATTGAGAAAGCAAAAACTGTAGAGTTGTCCAGCATTGGAAAGTTGAAAGAATAATTTTTTTTCGGGCCTGAAAATGTTGGGATTTAATAGATGCTTATAATTGTAAAGGGAAAGAGAACTATCAAGTATATTTCACTTACAGACAGAAGGGATGATGAAAATATGCCAGAGCTTGCTTGGTTGTTCTAACCAAACTCTGCTTTTGTCCAAAAAAAAAAAAGTTCTCATTTCTAAAACTTTGAACTTATTAAATAAGGTGGAGGAACACTGTGAAGGTGGAAGATTGTGCTGTTTGCTAGTCTTCTTCCAGTTGTACATGGAGTTTTTGAGACAAGGTGACTACAGACGGCTTCCTCTTGTTCAAGTCATAGAGTTCACAGGCCTTGTGCAGCTTCTCTCCCCTTTTTTTCACGTTTGACTGTTGGTTTTTTGGTTTCTTTTTTTTTTCCCCTCTATGCCTCTTACTCTGTATTCAGCCCAGCCATCATTTGCTGGAACTGATTGTTACGTGTTGCCAAAGGATTGCTCAAAGCAGGTGACAAGAGGTGAGAGAGACCTTTTCTTGCTTTGAATTATTCAATAGTGGGTCTCTAGCTGACATTTCTAATATTAACTTTTAATAGAGGCTTCTGTCCTCTGGTAATCCATCTGGATTGCTTGATTGGGTGACAGATTTTTTTTGTGTAAGTCGTGAAATCAGTTAGTAGGAGACCTGCAGCCTTCTGTAAAAGGCTTCAGCCTGAATGTCACCTACTCGCTCGTAAAGTAATATAGCACATAGATTTTCATAATTATACAACTGGCTGCTCGCATGTGGCAGGCACACTTGGAACGGTCACCAGCCTTTTAAGGGGACAATGTGAAGTAACTACTAGTGGTATTACTAATCTAATTACTAACTTAGTAATTATACTAGATTATTTACTAAGTCTTCATCAGCCCACACCCCTTTTGGAGCAGTTTTTTGTCTGGGGTCCTGGAGTAGCAAAACTTCAATGAGTTCTACAGACCTCTCTCTTAGTGAGGAGCAGGCTGATCACCATTACTCCACTGGCTTTCTGTGCAGGGCAATGTTGGCTTTTTGGCAAATATGAAGAGACGTGTTTCTCTGCATGCATGGGTGTGTTTGCACTCTTGATTTGTGAGTGAAGTATTATCATGGGCAAAGCTGAGGAGAAGAAACAAACTTCTTAATAATTCTGTCATCCCTCTGGGAAATTGTGGCTGGTATGCCTGCTGTGTCATGTAGGGCAGCTTTTAATGAAGGAAAACCTTAATAGACTATATAAAGGCAAATCGGTATTGGAGCAATGCAGCTTATAAACATGTATAGTTTGACTTCATCTGTGGTAAATAAACTTCTGTGTTAGAGGAGTAGCAGGAGTCTCAAGTCAAACTTCTGTAAGATGGTCGTTCTTTAGTGCACAGGTTGCTGTACTGATAGTAGATGGGGAAGACAAAGGTTAAAATTTGTAGTTGGAAGATCACGGTAACTTCTCAGGTTTCTCTCATAGTAGCTGGGACTCTAGAAAGCAGGAAAAAATGCAATGAAGGGTGTGGAAGAGAACGAACAGGAAGGATGAAAGGGAAAGTATGCCTAAGCATACAAATTGCCGAAAGTTGCTGCTCTTTCTTGTTTGGTTGCTTTTGGGGTTTTTTTTTGTTTGTTTGTTTGTTTTTTCTTTTCCTCTAGTTGCAGTAAATGTACGCAGTTCCTGTAGCACTGGAGCCACAAAGGGTATGAAAGCAGCTATGTCAGGGCAATATTTATTAATATAATACTGTTTTAATTTAGCTAGTCATTTGTCCCATCTAAGTTGCAATTTTGCTTGTAGAGGAAAGTAGATTAAGCCTTTCTCCTCGTATTCTGGAGACAATAAAAGTGATTGTTACTTATTTTCAACTCCGTCACTTCAAGAGGGAAGCAGTCCAGCGTGCACTGCTTTGAATGTCGTGTATGATACCCCCTGTAAGCACTTCATCAGTCGCTGCCAGCAGAACAGTCTAATGCTGATGAGGAAATCCTGCCGTGGAGACTACAGTTCAAAATGGACCAGCCAAAGTCTGCAGCTGAAGGGACTCTGCTCTTTCTGTCAGCTGAGACATTGCACTGTGTCAGGGTAGCTTATAAAGTCTGATGAGGCACATCAAAGCTGCAAATCAGTTGGTAAAAGCTCTAGTACTACATCAATACTGCAAGCCTTGTCAGCCCGGTCATATGCAAAGCAATTGCCATCTTAATGTGTGTTGGAGTGTCATCTTTGAAGAGCTGAAAGCATTTTTTCAATAATAGCATATTTTACATTTTTAAAAAGAAAACTGCATTTTAAATGTGCAGTGTTGTCTAGAGCTAGGCTTTGCTGTTTTGTTTTTAAGTCTCCTGTTTCTGTACTGCAAATGAAATGCAGAGATGCAAGAACTGCAGAAACAGTCTTGCATGTAATTGTCACCAGAAAGAAATCATTGCTGTCACCAAGTCCTGAAATGCCCAAGTTTCATCCAATTATTACATAAGTTATACTAAAAATAATACTATTGCACTCAGCGCTTGGAAAACTGGAAGGGAAGCTAATAGAAATTTTTCTGAGGGATGTGTGTATTGTGATTGTCCACCTTGTGCAGATGGTGTAGAAGGCTTTCTGTGCACAGATCAGGGTTGTAATGCCAAGGGGACAGTTTGCTGAGTTGATGCTTTATTTGTGAGGGAAGTTAAAGATGCGGTGACAGCTAAAGCTGGGACTGCAGGCAAGAGCGTGGCTTTGTAGTTAGCTTCATAGGAACTAGTTCTTTTATATCCTTCTTTTCTATCAAGGCGCTTACTGAGTTACTTAAACCACAGTTTTTCTTGCAGTTGTTTTTCTTACTTTCTACATCTTTGTTTTTAATTAGATGCACTTTAGCAAGTCAAGATATCAATTCTTAAGACAATGGGAGTAGTAAACCATTGCTCTCTGAAGGAAGGAGCCTGAGGAATGAGAGAGGAGATCCTCCTTCTACCATTGACTCACTATGGCCTGAGGCAAGGCTGTCTCTCTTCTTAACCATCTGCAGAATGATGAAGATGATACTTTTCTCCTGGTGGTAATTGGTAGCATGTGAGACAGTTAATGTGGTATTGGAGAAATGAAACGTTCAGTGCATCTGATGGGTAAATAAGGCAGAGGCTGCTAACTGGAAGAAGATTAAAATAATTTTGTCTCATTTCCGGAGCAAGATCCCCCTTTTTCTGAGGTTAGTGATTTACACGAGGAAATTCCCTCTTTCAGAGGTGTGAGTGCTCTTCTGCAGTGTGGAAGACTCTTTCAGTACAGCTTTGCTTTTCTACTGTCTCCCTTGTATAACTGTGTAAAGTTTTAGCTGATAACTTTAAGAACTTCGAAGGCCTGATGGTGCAGCCTCAGCGTGTTAATTACTACTTGGAATAGCATGTGAATTTTTAAATTTCAGAGTTCGTGGCAGTATCTGCAAGTCCAGTGACTTCTGTTGGTACTTCGCAGAGCTTGTGAGCTCCCACTGAGCACACAGCGCCGTGAGATGGTTGAATAACGGGAGGTGACGGCATTCTTACTGCATATATTGAGCCCTCCCGGCATCTAGGTGTCCCTGTTCCGGCAGGGACAGGGTTAATACCTGGCCCAGCACAGGTGTCCCACACCACGTGACCCATGCCCAGTATTTAGGGGGGAGCCGGCCGGGGAGGAGTTCCCAGTTTGGGAGCAGGCGGGGACGGGACGGTGCGGGTGCGGTCGGTGCGCGGCGGTACGGTACGGTAACCCTATTTGTACATTCCTATTTGTACACTCTGCCGGTGTTGTTGTTGTTTGCCGGTTTTTCTTTGTTGTTCTGTTAAATTGCCTTTATCTCAACCCACGAGTTTTTGCCTTTTTATTCCAATTTTCCCTCGCCGCTGCGAGGGTCGGGTGCGCGGCCGCGTGGTTCTTTGTGCCGGCTGAGGCCAAACCGCGACACTAGGTAACGGGAAACTTTTCCCTTGCGGTTCCTCTCAGCACTGACAGAGTTGGTCTAGACCTTCTTTTGAGTGGCTTCTGCTTTGGCCATTCTCATTACAGTGCTCTGACTGGAAATTAAAATTAATGTTTTCAAAACTGTTTTCAGGGGAACAAGTAACTTGATGACAGACAGACAGTAGACCACGCCAGGTTTGTAATGTATTCCTAATGTGAATCCAACTTCCAGATCCTAAAAAAAGTCAACTCATTTGTTGCAAGATCTCTTTCTCAGCAAATTCAGAAAGTTGGAGTTGTTGGGGAGAAAGTCTTGTTTTCTGAGAGTATGTGAAAAGGTGAACAATGCTTATATGTAATGTAGTGGAAAGTGTGAAGTGGAATGTGTGGTTCGCTTCCACTCTGGATTTCTCAGAGTGCATCTGGAGTGTGACTGAGGTCAGAGGGTATAAAATCAGTAACTAAAAACTAGATTCATTTTGTCTGACAATTAATTTGTTAGTTGCATTATACACAAAGTTCCAAGTTCTTCACAGGAACATGGAGGCATTCAGAGAAGAGATGGCCTCTGTAGAATTAAGTTTTTTGGGATGGGCTTGTGTTTTGAGTGTGCACATGTGCCTTGGGTTTTTTGTTTTTCTGTGTGTAAGTTTGCTGTCCTTATTTAGATGTCACCTAGCATAGTGGGTTCCTGTGCTATGACGAGGATTCCTAGGTGTTACAAAGTGAAATAAATACACAGAAACAGTTGAAGCAGATGGCTTAGATGAGAACTGTTGGGAACAGAGGAGGCATCAGCCATGTGGTGAGAGCATGGTGGATAAGAGGAGTGAAATATCTTTAATCTTACCTTGCTAGTTTGTGGCTTTTTCCTCTTTTGCTTCTCTAAAGAGATCAGAAGGGTTCTGAGCTGGTCTGGAATGACTCATTTGATGTCACTTAATTCTCTGGCATTCTGTGTGTAGAAAGTACATCCTTTTAAAGCCTGTTGCCTTCCTTTTACAATTACAGCAGTTTTCAAGAATGGCCTGTCCATGTAAAGAAAATCAATGGAGTTTAGTCTCTGGGGCAAAGAGTTGTTTCTTAGCTTCTCAAAACCAAATAAAAAGGTGTGAGCCTTCCCTTGAGTTATGTTTAGTTTCTTTTAGGTTCCTGGCATTCTTGCATGTTCTTAACATGAGAACACTTCATATAAGGAGGGGAGACTGAACATAAGTTCTTTCTGGAATGTTCTGTGATGGCTGATGGCAGCTTCAGCACTAATTGTACATTGTCTGGCTCTTCTGCTCTATTTATCTCTGTTTGCTAAGGCTGGTTTTCCCCTTCTAATTCAGATTCTCAAAAAATGAAAGGGAGTCTGTGTGGGACCCTGCTCCCCCGCAATGTCCTTCACCTGAAAAAATGAAGGAAAACACTGCTTTGCTGATTATCTGGAAGGGACCGAGTTTGTTCTTGCAACAGTCCAGTCTGGTGTGAAAGCAGAAGGGATATTGCTATCTTTTGCTTGCTGGAGTAAGAAACAGAAAGGGCACTGTATGCTGCTTAGATAAGAGGGTTGATAAGAAGATTAAGTCTTTTAAATTCTAGCGACATACCTGTGTATGTTATCTTGTCCATAAGGATTTTCATTTGTATATTTTTTTAAAAATTGAAAGGGGAAAACAAGAAAAATTGGTATCAGAATTTTATTTAGGCAGAGTATCAAGTTCAAATCTGAGTGTAGGGGTAAAAAAAACTGAAGTGCAAAATCAGAATCAGCCTTGCAGGTAGGACAGATACTATAAACTGTTTTAAAATTTCAGAATGACCTCCTAGATCGGTTCCTTTCGGTTGCTTTAAGTGGTATCTGGCTACTGTTGTCATTACAGTTTCTAGTGAAGTAGATTCCTGGAAGGAAGTGTTTATTAGCGAAGCATATCTGGATTCTCATACGTTGTTAGAACAACCGGATGCTTTGGTGTTAAGGCATTACATGCCTTGGAGAATGCACATCTCTATACAATGAATTTTTTAGCATCTGTGTTAGAAATCATTGTAACAAACTGTTGCTTTGGTTGATAATGATGCTTAGGTTGAGATGGGTTTTTTTGAGATGCAGCCTTTGAAGATCTGCAGAGCGCCGGGACTTTTGAACACCATATTAGCTTTAACAAGATTTCATGTGTTTTCAGCTCCCTGCTGATAAGCAGGGTTTTCTGCTATGAGACTGCAAGAACAAATGATCAGCTGCATTGTAGAAGGAACTTACTGTGAGCTAGTCTAGCTTCTTGCTTAAGCTATACTGCTGCTTTACATGAAGCTTTGTTTGGAAAGACTTTTTCTTTTAGAAAAGTTCCTAGTACCCAATCAAAATTGCAGCGTGTGTGAAAGAGTGTGGAAAATGTACTTGTCTTCCATAGGATTCTTAGGGGGATTTTAAGTAATTTTGCCATTAAGAAAGCACATATTTTGCTTTGTCTTGTAGTCTAAATACGCATAATTTAAACTTCCATCACTGTATATTTTTACATATTTCCCAGATGGAAGATAGTTCTTGAATTTTTCATGTAGTATCAAGGAGACTTGAAGACTGTATTGCCCCTTTTGCCTTTGAATAGGCTAAACAGATCAAACTGTTAGTGAATTTCACTTTTTATATTTATTTTTTTGTCAATCTCATTTCAGTCTTTGAGCTGTGAATTTCAGACTTGGCTGTAGTATTTCTTTAGCAGTTGCACCAGCAATACAGCATTTTTAATCCTATTTGCTATTGTCTATTTATATTCTCAAGGATAAAGTCAGCCCCTTTGACCTAGCAGCATGGAGCTTTTCTGATTCAGGTGGGAAAAAAGACTAGATGCATGTAGCTAAAACTGTTAGACAGGGATGTCAAGTCTGACTTGTTATCAAGACGACCATGTGTGTCTCGGGTTAAGTACTGAAAGCACATTCTGCATGGGTTTTTTTCCCAGCTGTCTGGAAGTAAATTGAGGTCTTTCTGAATGGAATATAGCTTCAAAATATTTCATGTACTGGCTGATGGCTGGCCATCCTTCCATAGCCAAAAATATTTTAACTTCATCTAGGCCTGTTAATAGTTTTCTGGAAGCCAGAGTCTGTTACTTTCACCAAGTTATCTTCTTCAACTGCTTTTAAACTTACCCTGCTAGGAACATTTTATTTTTTTCTTCCTCCTCTATTCATAGCCCCCACCTGATTAGATCTTCCATGTCTCTCTTTGGTTGAACTCTCTTCAGGCCTTTAGAGGATCACTTACCTTATGCTTCTTTGTGGGTTTATAGTGATGTCCCACTGGAAACACCACTCACAAAACTGACAGTCACCAACTGAGGTAGCGGTAGTAGTTGCTGGCAAGGTAATCACCTGTGAGCTAACCGGATGCATCCTTGGTACGCTGGGCTCTGATGGCTGTCAAAGGGGTCAGCTGGTTTGTCACCTGAACCTGCATGATCATTTACGGCTTCATATTTTGCTCATTGACAGCTGTATGGTTTCATGCCCTGCAACTAATCCAGTTGACTCTGTACTGACGATCAGTCCTTTTTAATTACTCGCTACTCCCTCTGACTCCTCTCACGCTAGTCACTGAAACCATCACTGCTAGTGCTGAACATCTCACTAGACTTGTTCACCTTGAGTTTTCTGCATCTTTTATGGCCTGCTGACCCGTTGATTTGATACTGACTTACTGCACAGTATGAAGAAACTAGCAAAAGCCTGCTGGAAGTCTTACTTCAGCAGAATTACTATTTTCAACTATACTTGCAAAAGATCAGTGTTTCTAGAGGGATGAGTTTACATCTGTTTTGGTTTAAAATGCGTTGATTTGGTATGAATGGGTTTAATTTTCTGTCTCCTAAACCAGTATGTTTTAGAGACTGTTTGTTTCAGCCTAGAAGGCCTTAAATACCTGGTTCACTTGGGTAAAAGCAGGGCTTTCTTCCAGTGCTGCAGAGCTTTCCTGATTTTTTTTCTTTTCCTTTCATTCCTTTCATTTTGTCTAATTCAGTAGCATATAAATAAGCAATAGCTGTAAGATGGGAGTGAGATTAGAAGAACCTTCAGAGCAAGAGTGTTAATTTTTTGGAGGAGAAAAGGTGTGTGGTTTTTTTTGGTACGGTGGTGGGGTTTTTTGTGGTTTTGGGGGGGTGTTTGGGGTTTTTTTATTTTAATTTCTCTTTTATCTTTTTCTTTTTTCTTTTTAAATTGTTTTCAAAGCTTCACAGTGGTAAGCTGGCTTCTTCAATAACTAGAGTCAGAAATGTTGTTTCTGCCGAACTGTTAATAGCAATAAAATTGGTACATAGGCAAGCTGACATTTAAGAACATATGCTACGGAAGTGCTTGTGAGTAATTGGAATTGGGTTCCCACAATGTTAGGCATTGTACAAAATATTAATTCCTGCCCTTGAGATCTGTGTATAGGCAAGACAAAACCCAGGTAGTTCAAGCAAGCGTAAACAAGCAGAGTGGTAAATACAGTGGGGCAGGCATTTTTGTTAACGCACTTGCTTTGCTCTTTGCTCTTGATTAAGTGTGGATCAACTTAATGGAACGAGGTGAAGGCAAGTTGCCGGGGAGCAGGAGGGGAAGGGCGGGGAGTAGTGGTGCAGTCTGTTATAGAGGAGCTGGATTTGGAAAGAGTCCGGGAGAAATCGTGTCTGGCATTAAGAACCAAGCGATAGCCGCTCAGTCTGTTAAAGGCAGGGCTGGAGGAGGAAGGGGAATGAGGGTCAGGCTAACTCCTGAGGCTGGTGACTTCCTCGCAGTCTCAGATGACTGCACTAGAAGATACACTCCTTCTGTCCTTTGGACTGAGAGCTATTTCCCCAGCTTTGTTTACTCTTCAGTTCGAGCTGTGGCAATAAAAATATTTGCAGTAATTAGAAAAACTAATCCTTTATGAGAAGCAGAGGCAGTGATTATACCACTTACAAGTTGTCCTTATGCAATTCCTGGTGTGATGAGAAGCAATTGTTTATTTGTGTACGTCTCCCTCAACCCTTTCTCCATTCCCTCGTTCTTTGATACATGAAAAATAAATACCTTCTCACCCACCTGTTTTACAAATGGCTGCTTAGTGGCAAGAATGTTTCTGAAGAACTTGCTTTGGCTGAGAGAAGGTTAATCAATATGATGTGTGGATGGATGAGATGCTGAGTTTTCCCTCCCTCCTGGCTTGCCATCTATTTCCCACATTACCAGGAGTTAACCTGGAAGTACCAGCGCCAGTGCTGTGGAGGACATGGGGGTTCCCCTGGAGCCTCCCTTCTTTTAAGGGGCCTACATCTGAATGGCAGTTTTCCCTCTTGTGGTGGCTGTGAATGATTATTGCCTTCCTAATTATGGAATACCGGTCTCCTGTGGTTTACTATAATAAGATGAGTCACTGAAATGTTGTCTAAATGCGGTTGGAATGTCTTAAGGTAATTTTCTTATTTAACGTATTGACTCTAAGTGATGCTAATATTTGTCATCTGTAACTTACAACGTATCTAGTTCTACAGAATCACTTACTGTAGGTCCAGATGCTGTGAATTTCAAGGAATAAAGCCTACCTGCTTTGACTGCATTGGGCTGTTAACAGCTGGAGTGTATTTTCTTTTAACTAAGAAGGCAACTGTTCACAGTAGCCAGAATAATTAGTGTCATTTGGTTTTCTGTAGGTTTGTAGGTCAAGCATGATGCTTCTCTCTCTTCATGTGACTATGGTATGCGCATGCTTCTGATGGGAGGTGAAGTTGGAGTGTTTAGAATTCTGAGGGGCAAGAAGATGATTGTTAAGTTGGGGATGTCTCAGACTAAAGAATTCAAGGTCTGCCTCCAGCAATAGCATCTATCAATAGCTTAAAGATGACAGACTTCTTACCGTATATCCTTGTGACCCTTAATCTTCCATTCTGGAGGAAAAATATGGATGTTACGTTACTGATTGCATTTAAAGCAATGTTTGAAATTGGTTTGTGCAAGCTCCCTTGAATGTGACTGGCATTCCTTGTTTGGATTTGATGTTTGAGAAATGAGACAAAGAATGCATAGGGAGCTTTTTGTAAGTTCTGTGAGCCTCTCCTCGTGGCTTGACATAATTTTTTTGTGTCCTAGGCTTACTGTCATTCCAAAACTAGTGGGAATGAGTGAAGTTCCAGGACAGATTTCACTGGTGTTGGAGGGCAAAGGTGATAAATTGGTCTCTAAAGAGAAACTTTATTCGTAGCTGGTGGAATGATTTCAGTGCAGATACAGTGAGGTAATTAAATATTTCCAGCTCTGAAATGACTGAGAAGTACCTGGTTCGTGTTTATTGCTTCTGGGAGAAATACTTTTCATGTTCCACTGAGTAGTGGATGGAGCAGGCAGCTCTTTGTAACCTCACAGTCCTGTGATTTCTGTATCTTGTATTCTGCGTTCTAGTTGCATTGTCTGTCCTTGATCAGTGATGCAAGGAAGAAGGCTAGTTCAAGCACTTTCTTTGTAGTTGTCCAAAATACGCCACAAGTGCTGTAGGTAGCAACTTTGTGCCAAGAAAAGTAGGGTCTTCGCTGTGAATCTCAGAGCCTTGGTAGTTTTGTGGTTTTCCTTAATTTCTCACGCTCGTACCTTAGGATGGAGGGGCAGGGAATATGAACAGTGAACCATTAGGTGGTTGGATGAGAGGGTTTTTTGGAAGCATATAGTCTTTGCAGAAAGTACGAACTTGGGTTCCCCCCCATCTTGCGGCGTAGGAGGACGTTGTGGCTCTACTAAAGCAGGATTGCTGCAGGGTAGAAAGGGTGTTGTAGGCGATGCTGTAGGCCTTCAGTGCATGAAGGATACCCGAGTGTCTGGCAAGGAAAACACTGCTAAACCTGGTACAGTACTTCAGTTCACTCTCTTTTCTGTATGTAAGTCTGTGCCCCTTGCAAGAGGTTACAGGAGTAAAATTGGCCCAAGATTAACTGCAACTGTAAAGCAACCTCTGGTGTGTTGTGCTGTTGGTACTAGGCTAAATATTAAAAAGCAAGCTCAACCGAGAATGGGATGTACCACTAGGGAGCTGTGACTGTTCCATCTTACTCTTCCAATTAATTCTAGAGCTCGAAGAAGAAGTTTGAGACGGAGCAGCCTGAGGGCTTGAACAATAAATTGCAAATTGAGAAGTGATATTTTAAGAATTTTGTGAGTGGTAGGGTACGGGAGTTACATGCTTGAGGCATGCTAGTACGGATGAAAGCCTAGCTTTTCTGTGGATAGTGGTTTTAATGTTTCTTAACTTTTTTTAATTTAAAATTTTGTTGGGGGACAATTTAGTGTTTTATTGGCATTCAGTGAATTTTTCCTGTAATCCCAGCCATTTGATAAAGGAGTTAAGTGAAAGAGCAAGCCTTTGTTGGGCTTTTCAAGGACACCTTGTCAGATATAGCAGGAAGGTTGTTTCAGCTGTTAGAAGATTTGAAAGAAAAAAAAGACAGTAAACATGATGGAATAACGCTTGCATTCATTTATTTGTGTACAACATTCAAAACTCCAAAAACTTTGGAGACTTACTTGCATTTCTAAAATGGTTCAGTAGACTGATTGATGCAGAATGGTGAACACAAAGTAAGGTAACTATACAACTATATCAATTGAGGAAGTCCTCAAGGCTTAGTCTGTACTTAATTTCCACAACACTTACCACCTAGCCACTCAGATAGCAGTAAGGACACTGTTTTGGGGTTACAGGAAAAGGAATTTAATATTTTTGCTGTTCTTTTTCTGCTCTTTGTTAGCCTTTCTTTTTCCACTGTGAGGGGATCATGGGTTGTCACACCTGGCATAATGTGCCTCCAGATTGTGAAAATTAGACTCAAACATATGTAGCAAACTTGCCTCTATTCCTTCTCTTGAGCCTGGAGCTAAAATCAATGTTAGTTTGCTAAACAGAATTGCAGACTGTATAGCTTGCCCCTAGATGACTTTAATAAATACATTTTAAAAACCAAACAACACAACAAAAACAATGAAACAAAAAAAACCCCAGTGCCAGACCTACAGTGCAAAGTGTCTATCGTTTTGGGAGCTGCTACACAATGAAATCTGATGGCTGCTTTTTTCCTCTCATCATTTTCTGTGCTGAGACCAATAAGCTCTAAACTCTTGCAAGGTATTTAAAACAAAAGCCAACTTGGACCAAATTCAGAAGAGACACAAATGGACCAGGGAGATGCCACTGCTGACCCCGCAGGTGGAATGGAATGCGTCTGTTTACAGGAGCATAAAAATAACCCTGCCGGGACACACGTTGCCTAGGCAGGAATATCCATGCGACTCTCTCCTCTTACTTTATACTATTCTTAATATGGACGATACAAACTTTACCTGTTAATCTGTGTGTTTATTAATCCCATATAAACTGAAGTTTAAATATTGGATACTTACCCGAAAGAGCCAAATGGCATCAGTGTTAGGAGATATCTGGTGGAGATGCTAAGCTGTTATATTCAACATTCATGACCTTGCTTTTCAGTGACTTTTCCTAGCTGTTGTTGTTTTTTCTCCTAACCAATTAATACAATAGCATACTGTTCTGCCACGGTATTTGTCAGGGCGCTACACCGATAGGCAGAGAGCCCGTAAAGCATTCAAAAAGCAGGGCATGAGCTCCTTTAGCACATGCATGTAATGTAACTTTCTGCATTGCTGTTCACTTCATCAGAGCGGCCTCTTAGCTCAGCAGCTTTTCTACTTCAGAGAATGGTCTGACACATATTTAAATCAGCAAGCTACGGTGCGGTGTATCAGCTGGGAGGGTTGTTTGAAAAAGAGTAATACAGAGACTTTTGTTGCTAAGGAATAGAGACCTGTGTTGGAATTGAGGTCTGGAATGTGCTAGCTTTAATGCTACTGCATTCACTGATGCCTTGTTTCATAGGCAAATGTCTTGTTGAACAAGTTTTCCCAAATAAATACAGCCTATAATATAATGAAGACTTGTGGTTGATTTCTTCCTTTTTGAAATACTCTCTCATGTAGGTTTGGTGATCCTCTTTTATAGATAAATAATTTTAATCTAAAATGTCTTTTGTGGAAGTGTTTGGGAGTTTCCCTAGCAGTAGTTCAGAGATCACTGTGTGCTTTCTACATGCCCTAAGCGGTGTTTTGGCATGGGAAAGATTCAGATTTAGCCAACATGGTTTGGGTACGTTACATGCAACTGGTTGTTACTCTTTACCTTTTTTGAGTTTGTTCCCAGGTCTAAAAGTTTATTTCAGCTGTAGAAGACTGTGATTTGGATGTTGACATGCAAATGAATGTGTAACTGATCACATGTAGCTCCAGAACTTCTTGCCTGAGTGTTTTCCTGCTACATGCCTGGTTAAAGGAAGCTTCTCCTCTGTCTTTTCCTAGTCTTGTAACTTAAAACCACACATTTACCATCACTTGAAGTGGTATAATTTTGTGTGGTGGGAGGGATGGAATGAAACTTTGCGTAGTGATTATGGTTGTTTGGGGATTTACATCAAAAGTACTTGGTTCATGAGATTGCCACCTGACCTATCGTTATGTACCTGAATTTTTACATGTGGGGGATGTCACCTGCAAACAGCAGGCATGGAAGTTACACGGTGGGAAGGAGACAGGCAAAGTGCTGCATTTTAAAAGGATTCAATGAGCAACAGTAGCTTAGAAAATCTCGAAAGAGAAAGCTGTTTTGTAGCTGGATAATTTCATGGTCTGACCAACAAAAACAAGTGTACTGTCATGGCTGTGGGTGGTAAAGGAAAGGAACGCTGGAAATAAACTACAGAAATGGGGGTAGAAAGGATGAGAATAGCTCAAGAGAATCCTGCTCCTGAACTGGGCTCATGGTGTCATGAAACCATGGTCTGAGGAGGAACCCTGAAAGGAATGCTTGCTCTCTTGTCTTCAGAGTGCAGAGGCAGTATGTGAGGTAATTGTATAGGAAGTGAATTGACAGAACCGGGGGGTGTTTGGTTTTTGGGTGCATAGGGCACTTTTTTTTTTTTGGTTAGTGCTTGTTCTCTTTCAGTATTGCTAAAGTTAATCATTCCCTTCACATTTTCAGTTGTTGGTAAGCACCATGCAGCTGATGGCTGTGCATTTTATGGAGGGATCAGACATGAGTAAGGAGCAACCACTCAGCAATCCTCTGTGACAGGAGGGAGAGAGAGAGGGAAGGTGTTTCAGCAGTGAGTTTGGGAGATAGTAACCCTGTAGTCAAACAATTTAAAGGGCTGTTATGGAAAAGAGCAAGCCAGACATCACCTTTTTGCAGAGTCCGTGTGACTCTGCTTGCCTGAATGTCAAGACACGTGGCTGTGGCAATTTCCAAAACTCACGTTAAATTGTTGATGCTGCTCTACAGAGGGCTAGCTTATGTGCTTCACTGTTGCAATACTATTCAAAGATTAATATAATTCTTCATCGTTGTTGTTGACAAAACAGCCCCATAGAAGTGACAGGGCAACCTAGACTACCTAATGCATGCAGCAGCATAAACATACACTGTTTCTTCCTAGAATTTTCAAAATATGTTAGTACTATGTAACAAGCATGCTTTCTATTCTGTCTAGTCTAGCTGACGTTGAATGTATCAAATGCTTATCCCTGCTAGGAGTTCTAAGAGCAGCTTCCCTGTATATTGCATTAATCTGAAACTACTTAAAATATTAGTTGCCTGCTTCAAAAGTTGTCTTCAAAAGTGTTAAGAGCATGTCAGTTCTAAAATAACTTTTTCCCTTATATAGGAAGATGAATTAGATTGACTGTACCGTAAAAATTTCTTAGGCTGCTACATTGGTAATTCATTATCACACACAGAGATTTTTAATTCTCTCTTCCTTCCCACCCCCACTTAGTGAAAGTGACTTTCAGCTCAAGGGAGATGATATTGTGGTTCATGCTGCAAGCTGTTGTATGGGTGTGAAGAAATACTGGTGTAATCATAAGCATGCATGATCTATTGCTGTTTTAATTAGAAAAAATGAGACTTGGGGAAAGTTGACAGCCCTTGGGAATTAAATGGGCAAACTCAATCTTTGTTAGAGACTTAAAAAGTTTAGCAATTGTAAGTATTAAAGGAGGACAACTGTTTAACACTAGATGTTGAGCAGATTTTTTTGGTAGTTGGAACAATAAATATCTAATTTACACCTGATACTTTACTACTTTATCCTGCAGCCACTTACTGTATTTTCTGTAAGTTTCCAATGTATATGACAAGGCAGAACAAACTTTTTACTTTAAACAGGGAACGCAGTATTTCAGTTCTCTTTCTATTGTTCTGAAAACACTGATGAAATAAAGTTCAGAAAGAGTTTTTTCTCTTCCCGTGCAGTTTGGCTAACCCTTGCTAAACCTACCGAGACCTTGATACCTGTTCACAAAGCATACCTGACTTTCTCAGCTTTTACGTGAAGGGCATCTTGCTGCTACTGTTATTTCTGATCTTTGCTTTCATGTAATGCCACTGATTTGGCGTATGCTGGTGTCACTTCTGTAGAGTTACTTCTGTCTGCATTCCTCAATGGGAGTTATGGAAGAAAAGGCATCTATAATCTTTCACATGGCAGGTCTTTGGTAGAAAGGCTGAGAGAGGAGGAGAGGAGCCTTGTTTTTTAAACCCTACTTTCATTTTGGACAAAATAGTGAATTGCAGCAGAGATGCAGTTTGAGGGGTTTTGTCTTTACTGGTAAGTTGGTCCTGCTGCCCTCTACCCCTTATGTGGCCCTTAGTGTCCTTGCATGCAGTAGTCCTTTTGTTGCTTTAATAACAAAGCCTGAGAAATCAAAGAGATTAAATATCTGTCCTGGTTTGAGGTAAAACAGGACCAATTTTGTTCAGTAACTCTGCTTTCTAACTAGGCCTCTTCTAACTGCTGAAATTAACAGCATATTGTGCAGAAAACTGCTCTTTCTCAGAGTGACAAGACCCATGTTTATAGCTGATGCCAAGGCACGAGATGCAGAGAGGCCCTTGCTTAGACTTACTGCGATAACGACCAAGGCCAGACACCTTGTTATTTGCCCTGTTGGAGGGCTGGAAGCAGAGAGGCGTAGAGGGGTCCCGTCTGTGGGGAGGAGCAGACAGGACAGGTGACCCAAAACTGACCATCCAGTTGAACTGATGGTTCAGGAATACAGTTCAGGAACAACTGAACTGTATTCCATCCCATCTGCATCATGCTCAGTATAAAAGCTGAGGGATCAAAGGCTCAGCATCCGTTGTTTCAGTTGTTCCGGTTTTATCCCTTTCCTGTTCTACGGCTTCACCTTCTTCTCCGACTTGCTTGGGCTTTTGCTCTTGCTGGGACTCTTGCTTTCCTTCTTCAATGGCCGGCGTCCGAGGAGGACTCCATCGGTTCGTCTGCCTTTGATCCCAACCCGTGTGTTCCTGGATCCAGTTCCCTTCCATCGCTGAGTCCAGTCTGGGACTTCCCCAGTGCCTGCTGGTGATGTGATTGTCATTCTGGGAGCTTGATACAGTTTTGTATATATTTCATTGTTTTCTTTTGTTATTTTATTCTTTATATTTCATTAAAGTAGTTTAGTTCTTACTAAACTAGTCTCTCCTTCTCTCTCTCCTGCTCGGCAGGAGAGAGGGAACATCTGTCGCTCAGCTTGCTTGGGCCGATCCGGCCCAAACCCTCAACAATATCTCTAAGCTGTCTTCTGATAATGGAGTTTCACTGTTGAATTTAGACTGTAAGAAGGAAACAGGCTACAGGACTTGGGTGGGATTTCAGGTAATTTGAAAACAGAATGTAAGTCTTTTCACTCTATGAAACCTATCTTTTCTTTGTAATCAAATCAGTATTAAAGTTAAGCTGAAGCTGGTGTGAAATACCTTCCTTGAAGAAGGATGCCAAAGAAAAGATTAACGGGCAGTACCAACCGAAACTCACAAAATTTTAGTTCTGTTTGTGTCAGAGTAGCCTATTTCCCACTGTGTAGCATTCAGTTGGGACATAAACAAGGATTGTATATATTCAAACTCAGCTAATCTCTGGTTGCAATAGGTGTTCATTTAAGTGAGATTTTTGAGGAGCAGTATTATCACACCTGCTTAACTGAGAGCTCTGCTTCCTTTGCTGCTGAGCTGATCAGCTATTTCTGTGTCGGCAGCGTTTGCTGATGCCACTTCTAAGGTGTCTCTGAAAACACCGAACATCAGCAGCCTTCAGCTTTTTGGGTGGGACATTTTAATCTTTTCAGGTGGTCATCATTTTAAAGTTGCCAGCATAGTTTCAGGAATTTTGTTTTAAGTTATAGCTATGACTTATTAATATTTTTCTGGTTTAAGAACGTACAGGGATTTGGGGACAAAATGATGGTTTATGAATGTTACAGAAGAACATTGTCTCCAGGAAACCATAGACAAAGATTTTTATTTGGAACACTTCAAACTTGCAGGTGGTTCCTTTTTCTTGTGCTTTACTGAGTAAGTTTAGTTTTAGGTTGGAACTAAAATAGCTTTATTTATCTAGTCCTTAATATAATACTGTGCTCCAGATTTTGAGACTGTGCTCTTACATAATCCCTAAACCTGGGGATGAGTTGGGCCATCTCCTTTTTTTGTGAAAACTATAAACATTACACATAGGCTGTTTTTTGCTAAGAAGATTTATTTTTATTTTCTGTGCAGCTACTTTGAAGTTCTGTTGCAAGCATACTTCATGCTAAATTTTGAGGTAGCTTATTTAAGAAAAGAAACATTATCTCAGCTGGATTTTTAGCTGCAGAAGTTTGTCAGCATCAAGGCCCTTCAGAAGATGGGCTTATCTGTCTCCAAGTGACAGATCTGTTTTCTGTTCCTCAAAACCACAAGATGTGCTGTGGAATCTCATCCATGTTGTCTGAAGGAAAGATGTCTTTCATCTAAGCACAGAGCTGTTTTGTTTAATGGTTTGGTCTTTCACTGGCATTTCTAGAGCCAAGTAGAAAAGTAAGTATGCCAGCAAGACGTTGGAGCTGTTTCCTTGCATTTCCTGGTCAAGAAATGAACACAGGCAAACTGACTGTAAGCCTTCTAGCTTTGCGTAGTTCTGTCTTTTTACGTAGGCTTTGCAGGATGCTTGGGCAATTGGTCTCAAGGAGAACTTTATCTGGAAGCAGGTGACTTCTCATTTTCTCACCTGCCTGTAGGAGTTTAATAGCTACTTCCATATGCTTGCAGAATGAAGTAACACATTAGTATGCCACAAAGAGTAGAGTCTGCAAATAGGTCTTCGTCTGTATGCTTCTCCAATAGCTGAAATCTCATGGGTGTCATTACTTGTTGTCTGAGGGCCACTTCTCTCATCATGGTGTGCATCTCCCATTGTGCCTGGTGGAGGGTTGCTGTCTCCTTCGCTTCGGAGAGCTTTGTGCCTGCCTGGTGATCTCTGCAGGACAGTGGTAGTGTAATCTCGGACAGCAAAATTTATGCTGTAGAGATTGGGTAAAATGCACGAAAAAGAAAAAGGCAGCTCATGTGAACCCTATGTAAAGAAACTTCACAAACACTTTTAAATCTCAAGCAACATCTTTAGAATAGATCTACCTTGAACAGCCCTTAGAGCTGTATGGCACTTTACACAGAGGTGACTGACCTTGAAAATCCGTGATGGTACTAGGGAAAATGAAAGAAAGGAAAGAGAGGGAGACCGTGGTGAGGAAGGGTCTATGGCACTGGGATTAATTTTGCTGTCTCGCTATCATGTGACCTGGCGTAGCATTTGTATTCCAGGTGCTAGGCTCTGTCCTGTGGCATGTGGAAAATAGTTTCATGTGGCTGCGAGAATAGAACATACCAAAATGAGTGATCCAGAAATAGCCAGGTTGGTCAGAGATTTGGTATTTAAGATGCCTGTCTGGTGTATGTCTGTCTCTTTTATTAATTTAAAAAAAAAAAAAAGTGTGGGGTGTTTTGGGGTTTGGAGTGGATTTTTTGAATTGACAAGGTCTGTATATGGGTGTATTTAAGCTGGGGAATATTATGCTTTAATGGAAGGATGGAAAATTTATGCAAGTTGTGAAATAAAACAGTACTCGCCCCTGAAATACTGTCCAGAAAAATCGGATGCCACCTCTTCTCTCCCCAAATTCTTAATCCTAAATGAAAAGAAGCAGCACTAAATACGGCGTTCCATTTCTGATTCTAATATCATGGGTAGGGAATTCCTGAAACTGCATGGGTTGCCTTTTATGGATTTGGTCCTTTTAAAAAAGAAGCCCAGGGATGCTAAATGCAGACACAGAATTGGGGGTAGAAACTTACTTCCAAGGGCTTTTGAGGGACAATGACTCACATTTAGGCACCTCTAACCCTGTTGTGTATATAGATAATGGTGGGAGGAATTACTTTCTTGAGTACTGGAACAAGAGAGGAAATAACTCCTCCACTGCGGGCAGGGAATCTTTGTGGAAAGTACGTCTTCACCGACAGTGCAGACACCTGTCTGTTACTGCATTTACGGAAAAAGCTTTATGGCCTTTTATATAGGGACTTAGTGGGGATAATTCCTGTGCAACTAGTGCAGACTTGAGAGAGTTTTTCTGATAAGCCGCACATATCCCTGCTCAAATACAAACTGACGCGGTAACTTCTGTGCAGTTCTGCCAACCCCTTCTTTGAACTTAAATGCATACAAATATGTACGTGAGAAACTTTTAAAATAATAGATTACGTTTAAGAAGGCCTGTAAGCAGGTAAATAGGCCAGGTTTGGGGCCCCAGTCGTCTTTGAGTGTCTCATTGTGGAAGAGTGCGAGTGAGCCGGTGTGCGGGAGGGGCAGAGCAGCGGGGACAGGCGTCGGGGTTCCACCACTGCTGTGCGGCTTGTGCTGGTGTTCTGAATCAGAAATGTCTGTGACCTTCAAAATACTGTTTTCTTCGCAAATGGGCTAGGATGGGAATGACTTGGTTAAATTTGGCAGTGTAGTCTGGCCCAGGGCCACGCGTTTTCTTAGCTGGTTGCAAGAACGTATTTTCCTCTTTGCGCTATCAGGTAAGCGAAACGACCACAAAGCCACTTTGACATTTAGTATTGTGATATATACATAGTGAGCTATGGGAACCAGATTTAGGATCCTAGATGCAATACTATCACCCTATAAACAATAATGTGTTTTTCCCCACCCCAGTCAGAGTCTTTAAATTCTGTCTGGCCTACATGCTGCACATCCATAACCTGTGTGTTTTCTCACTGCGAACAAGTCCAGAGGCTAACTTGTTGCTTGTTTTCTGTGGAAAATTTTCCACCTTAAATCGGTAAATTGAAAATGATTCTCAACAGAAGAGCTCTGAGAATGTACTCACCAGCTCAGGGAAGCTGCTTGCTTTCTTCAAAACCAAACAAAGAGCAGACAGTGTATATTTGAAAGCCTTTTTGTCATGATTCAGATCACTTGTCCTAGTTTCCAAAGGCCGACTCAATAATGTCAGCTCGAGACTTACAATGGGATATGTCAGTATTTATTCTACCTCTTCTCCACTTCATAACATCCTAGTCCCATTATTTCATCTCTGCTCTCCTCCCATTGTTAAATAGCTTGATTCTGTCAGGTTGAATAAATATCTAAATTCTGTCTGCTGGAGAATGGCTCGGTTTCATCAGCAGATATAAATGACCCACAATTTCTAGAAAATGGAGCAGCACATTGTTGCTGCCTTTGTCTGTCTGTGGGCGACCCCTCTGCACAAACCCACTGAAACCAAGGTGAAGTGATGAGAACTACAGCTCCTGGTCTCCGTGGGCTCTACCTTTTGTGCTCCAAGTGAGCAGGCAGCGTGAGCCTAGCACCCGGGGGCTATACTTTGGCCACCCATGTGTTCATATATCATGGATGATGGTAAAAGAAATTGTTCTAACTGCTGATTGCTGCAGACATTGCTGAGGTAGCATGTTGCATTTTGTAAATATGATTTGGAGCTAATGAAGCAGATCAGAAAGAAGCAGCCTTTTACATAATGCCATTGCTTCAGCACTAATATGACTAATCTATTCGGACAAGTAACGATGAACTACTGAATGGCTTATTGCGGGATGCTTGAGTAACTCGGTTAGAAACAACAACCTTTGTACTGGCATGATAATCTTTTTATATGAACAAGTGGCTGGGTTCCCTTCAGAAGTTTTACTAGTTTTGTTTTGGAGCAGTGGGGTGGCAAGTCTTGGCGCAATGCATTAATAAAAAAAGAAAATCAAATGAACTTCATCGTAATCACAGGCTGGAAAATGTTATTTGGATCACCATCTGTGGATATAGATGATGTGAAAATGGGACTGGGTACGCATGTTGGGGGACAGATAAAATTGCTAATGGCTGCCTATAGACAGTTTGCACCTTTGGGTTGGAAAAAAGTTTAGGTGTTTCATCATTTACTCATAAACTAAGGAATTACTAAACAAAAAAAGCCCTAAGTTTCAATGTATTTTTTTCACAGACTCTAGCCAAATCTGCATTAGTTCCAGGTTGCGGGGGTCCAGTGACTGAGTATTTTTGTATTTGGTAGATTCATAGGCTCCTTTTACTTCCCTGAGCATGTACTTCTGGTGCTGTTCTTCTGGCACATAACATGGAAGAGTAAATCTCTAATGATACTTAGACTGAATGTACCGACTGAATGTACTTTTTTCTCCACAGATTGGTGTAATGCTGTTGGCTTGTCTGTTTTAAAATGTTATTTCTGATGTGCTATCCTGCGGTCCTGGCTAACTTTCAAGGAGAGGAGACAATAAATCAAATAGCTTATATATTATATGAAATATGGGAATTGGCCATATCTATATAATTTTAATAGATTGAAGCTTCCTTTTGTCAATAAGAGTGGTATTGTTGCTTTATGCTTCTTCTGTTGAAGCTGGTTAAGTTTTTCTAAACCTCATAACAAGACAGTATACCAGAGGCAGGGATCCTGGTTAGGTGGGAAGCATGCAGCAGCATCAGAACCTGCAGCGTCCCCTGTTTTTCCAGCCTGGTACAGCCTTTGTTTTTGTCAGGGGTGCATCTGTAGCAAGAAGCTATCTATGTCATGCTGGATAAGTCTCTCGCTTGATAGCATCTTTTATCTGTCAGTAATATACCTCAAGGAATGTATTCCGTTCCTGTTTTGTTTTCATTAAATAATAAATTTAGTAATGCCTTGGAGCATTACTGTCCTTTAGCCTAAGGAGGAAGTGAGACGAGTACACCGAATAATGGCCTTATTCAACAGGAATCTTACTATTTGCTTAAGAGTTGTGTAGATAAAGCTGAAGGTGAATTGATAAGGAGTCCTGTGCTTTGAAAGGACAGATTTCCTGAATCTGCTTTTTCTCCATCATTGTGATCTTTTGGCAAGATCTCTCTCTAAAACTGCTGCTGTCACATTTTTACCTTTTAGCAGACTTTCTTTACGGAAGAGTTATAAGCCTGTCTGATGCATCTCAGGGAAGATTATATTTAGTCACGGGGAAACTATCTGTTGCAACTATTTCCAAGAAATGTAAGAGTAGTCCTGAGCTACTGTACTGAGGTTATCATTGTGACGCTACCTAGTTAGGACTACGAAGTTTGCAAATAGATTTTGAAGAAAGTCTGACTTGGTGTATTGAATTGTATTTACTTTGCTCCCAAACAGATTTCTACCCTAATGAGAGTTGAATGAACACAGCTGCTGTCCTTGCAGCTTGCATGGAAAGCCTTGAAAGTAATTTTGTCTGTCTGCTCTCTTTTCTTTTCTCCCCCCCCCCCTCCCCAATGGTAAAGCATAAAATTTAGAAGGCAAGAAAAGCTGGGGATAGAAGTTTGCATTTCAACCCAGTATCCTGAGGCCTGGCACAGTGCTGTCAGATCATCTCCATGTTCTCCACAAACAAACTTCACTGAGGGAACATGAGAATTTCCCTTCCATGCATTGAATCCTATGTGGTGAAAACATAATAGCGTGTGTGGATTCAGAATTGTCTTTTTGTATTAGCTTAAAAAGTCTTGGAAAAGAGCACCTTCATCTTTGTTACTAAGTAATTGTTTCTAGAAAAAAATAAATTAATCCCTGTACAATTTTTTCTGAAGTGGTCTACATTCTTATTTTAAAATGACGAAGTTATGTAGATTTGGCTGTTTCAAATTGAGCTGATGAGACCAATACCTCTTTCAGCTTAGACTTTGAAAAAGAAAGTTTCTCAATTAAAAAGCAAGTAAGTTCATCCAAAAAAAGTTGTTTCCTCTAATTATCAGGTTCTGGTGTGGACTGAGCTTGTTTTCCAAGGACAGTCAAAGGATTTTGAAACTACATTAAGAACTTGGACTTTACTTCATTATTCAGTAAGACAAAACCTTAGTGACAGCTGCTAACTCATCACCTCCTTCAGGCTGAAATCTCCAAGTCAAAAACTCAGAGCCCATTTTTTAGGGAACAGTTGTTGGTTTGGACTCATAGCAAGTTCTGGTTGGCTTGCTGTGTGTATTTCAGAGTATTGGAATATGCTAGCTGGCTTTCCTCAGAGGTATTTTACAGATTTGAACACTTTTTTCCCCAAGCTTGTGATGAGAAGTCTTCACTTGATTATTTCAAATTTAGAAATCTGTCAAACCTTCATGACTGATGATAAGGCAGTCTTGGTTGAGCATTGGTCTAATAATGTGCTTTGTGCATTTATATCATTTAAGGTAGCTTAGGGTAGCTGCCTGTATCGTTAAGCTAGCTTATGGACAATGATCTCTACCATGTTAAGTAATTGTGATCTTGGTTTACATGGTAAGCCTTCCTAACAGGGCTTTGGTCTGTTCATTTCATCCTTGGAAAACACATGAACCACTGCTGAGGTCAACTTGTGGGAGACAGTGGTGAGTTCTACCCTGGAAGTAAAACCTGAGGCAAAGGAATAGCGAAAGCATTTCAAGGACGCAAGAAATATTAACTGACAGTGACTAGGAAAAAGATCTCGTTCTTCTCAAGAACAGAGGACAAGCACCTTGCGGGTATGATTTTTGTTGAGATGCTAAGTTGTATAAATGTTTGAGTGCAGCTACTATGCTTGCTCAAAGCCTCTCTGTTTAAGAACAGTCAAGACAAGTGTATGCTTTTGTAGGACAAAGACAAATAATTGAAGTAAATGTGAACCAAGATGTTTTTAAACTCACCTCGTGAGTTCTGGCGTTATATTAACAATTCTAATGACAAATAGTTCAGTGGAGTAGCAAGAGAAAGTATGTCTAAACAGCTTTTTATACTACAAGTTAGTATGCAAAGTGCAAATTGGATGAGGTAAACTACACAGTTCCTTTCCCTTAATTACATTCCAGGTCACTGGCTTGCTTTGCTTCAAAAACCAGCAGGAGGTTACTACAAAAACTTCAGATGTATGAGTAGGACTTTGAGCAAGACAAACTGGGGCAATTGGGGGAAGTGTTTCACTTTTCTGCCTTGGAGGGGCAGTTCTCCCTCTCATTCCTACTTCCCATTAAACCTTTGCAGATGTTCCCTTGGTGTATGACTGTTCATAAACCTTCCTCTCATCACGTAGCTTTGATAGCGAAATTGAAATACTGCTGCCAGTGTCTCTTGAAGCTGAAAGCAGCGTTGATGACCATGGTTGTCTTTTTCCTGTGTCGCCAAGCAGTTGGTTCCCAAAGTTCTTGGAGAGGAGCTTCTGCTGGTGGTAGCAGTGTGAGTTCCCTGCTAAGTGCTCTAGTTGGAGAACACCTGCTTTTAGGGCCTCATCCTTCTCCCTTGCACAAATGCGTATGCACACGGAGGCGCGCAGCCCCATACGGCAATGACGGTGGCAGTTCCCAGCTCAGTTGTAACAGAGCACAGATTCAGTTATTTGGGCAGCAGTAGCTGATTGAGCAGCTGTTCCTCATTTTCTTTGGGGAACTGGCATTGGGGGGGAGAGACTGGGCAAACTTGGCCTATTGCCTAATGCCCTGAGATGTGTTTACCAACACCAATTTAAGCTTGTTTCTTGTGTAGGCAGAGTAATGGACCCTCTCTGGGGACTTACGCGCGTCCCCTGTATCCTGCAGAGTGCCATGAGTTTCATTAGCCAATTGATCAACAGGCTTAACTTAAATTGCTGCAGATAAAATAATTATGTCTGACTCCTGTTCTTGCAGCACCTTTTCTTAGAGTGCCATCTCCTCATGTATGCATTCATGCTTAGTATGCTAGCCAATGTATGATCTTAAGTGTTGTCTTCTTTTCCTGCTTGTTTTTTGCTTCAGATTTAAGGGAAGCTCTCTTTCAAGCCCTTATCATTCATTTTTAGGTTTGCGCATATCCAGAATATGAATGACATTTAGGAGAAAATAAATCTGCTTTCTCCATTTTTTACTATTTTTGGTAGAAATACTCCATTGAATAATTTCATGGTGTTTCAGCTTAAGTCTCATTGTCCTTTACATAGCCAAATGTGATCTCTCTGGCTACCTAGAAATCTTCTACTGCTTAAAATGCCTAGAAATTAGATTATTAAATCAGTTAACGTGGCAATACCATATATGAAACTTGCATCAAGAAAAAATCATCAATATGAGTACACTAATCTGAAGTATGATATATCAGTTTGGAGGTGGTTGGCAACGTTTAGCATTTATTTGTATCAAACGTGCTTCCCTTGTGCAAAGTAGTTTAGTTGTAATTAAAATTAATGATTGTTTGTCTCCTAATAATAACTTTCACTAAACAAATTTTTGGTTTTGCTATGTTATAAATTAAATTAAGGTGCTGACAATTCACAAAGCATTAAAAAACAGCTTGCAACTATAATACATCCTTGACCTCTTCCTTCCCTTTCTTGCTGGGGTGGAGATGAAGATACTTGGAACATAAATAGATACTGTCAAAAAAAAAATAAAATAAATCTTCAGGAGTCTCACTTCTCCCTCAAAGGGAGGTGAGTAGGCAGAGAATAAAAAAAGATAGTATTTTGGGAAGGATTCTTTTAAAAATCTAAGTGCTTTTAAAACCTGATCTTGCGAGTATTTGTGAATGAGAGAGCATCACAAACTTCTCCTGTTGTTCTGACAATGAAGCCTCATACATGTTTTAGAGAGGTCGGCTCTAGCAGTGATCAGTGAAGAATGCCTTTATGTTGTGGACATACTGCTGTGTCCAGTTATATGGTAGGTCTCCGTCAAAGAGGAGGCAAAAGAGGGAATGCTGACCCCCCGTCTCTTGTTCCCTCTCTCTATGAAGTATAGTAAAGTGGTCAGTGAGATAGCACAGGAGAGGATTTCTGCCATTAGGGTACATGGTCGTGCAGTCTGGGCCGTTTGCATTCCTCTGCATGGAGGTGACTTGTGAAATGGCCTTCAGAAAAACAAATGTGATGTGATCCTTTCCTTTGTAAGGACCTAGGCACAGAAGAGAATTGGTCAGAGTGGGTGGATAAAACCAGAGAGCCTGCTTAAATAAGGTCTTGCATATTTTAGGTTTTCCCCCTGATTACAGGGTGGAGGGTTCAATACAGTTTTAATAATATTAAGATGTGTTGGACTTTAAAATGATGTGCATTGAAGGGGAGTGGTTTGGGGTTTGTTGGGATTTTTTGTTTGTTTTTAGATGCTAGTGTTGGACGTGGATGGAGGGCGGAACAGTTTGAGTTGCTCTGCTTTTTTCGAAGTAAACAGTTTAAATGCAATGTGTCTATAGCCACAATATTATTTCCTATGGTAGAGAAAGCATTCATTTCTACGGCAGGAAAATGAAATGCTATTATGGTCTGACCACAATCAATACGCTTTAACAGACTTTCTTGTGCTGTGTATTACACTGAACACTGTCCAGCTGGACTGCTCTTCAGTCTTGGTATTGAGGGGTCTTGGATTCAAATGCCAGTAAAAAAGGTGCTTGACTTTCAGGGTGGGGTCTTCAGATATCTGCAGGCACTTCAAACTCTTCTGGGTATTTTCACTGAGAGCAGAAAGCTTTGACAAGTAGCCCCAGCTTCAAGTTGATCTTACCTGTGTTGTACAAGGCACTCATGGTGAGTATTTATGAATCCCTTTCTAAAATTATTGTGAACCAGAGCTAAAGTGCTGCTCTGATCAATTTTCAAGTTCCTGGGCTTGTTTTTAGCATGCTCACTTTCCTGTCAAAGCTGATTTTACAAACTTGTTTTGGTTTCTCCTAGATAACTTCCTGACTTAAAAGAGGCTTCAGGCGCTCTAAATCGGACTGCATACTTGTAAAACTGGACTTTTGTGCAAGGTTTTTCTTGCTATAGGTGCGGAAATTTTAAACATTTTTCTTACAGGGATGTGTAACATCAAAGAAGAAACCTTAAACTGTAGTGAGCCTTATGAGCTAGCACTTGTGATTGTCCTTTCGCAGACCCTTGGAGTGCTTTGGACAGAAAACTGATGGGTTTGGGGATGACTCAGATGTGTGATAGTTGTTTTAATTTAAAAAAGGAATGGAAAAAGCCAACCTCTTCGGGTTTTTTCCCTCTCCTTTGTAATAAAACCGTATGACGTGCACTCCTAGACAATTCCCATATGCTATCCAGTTACTGCTAGTCTCTGCGATAGAAAAGAGAAGAAACGGTGTCAAACCCGGTATCTGCGGTCATGCGATAAATCTTTCCTGCCTCTGTTTCCAAGGGTAGAAAGGCATTGGGAAAATGTTCCCTTTCATGTTTCTTCATGATACATATCTCTCACTCCCCACTGTTTCCTTCTTCTCACTTTATAAAATCAGCTTTCCTTTCCTTGTCTTTGTTTTTTCTCAGGAATGCGGTCTGAAGTGCAGAGTTCTGATACAAGTTGCCTTTTACTGGCACATATTTTCATGCGTTGACATCCAAATTTAATGTATGTCAACATAATCCGGCCTTTATCACGTAAATTTAAAAAAAAGCAAACACTTGAATGACAGAAGGCTATTTAGAGCAAATCAAAGGGTGTGAATTCTTCAGTAACAAAACAAAACTTGTTGGCTATAAGCAGGCAGAAATTTGGGGTGGTGAAGCTTTCCAAGGGTAGCTGCTGGTCCCGTCTCTCCTTTTGCATCATCCAGGCTTCTGTGTGATTCTTTGAAGCTGCTTGCTGATGCAGAGAGAAGTGAAAAAGAAAGGCTGTTAGGGGTGTTGTTTGGAACAGTCGCTACCTACGGAGTTGTAGGAGAAGGAGGAGAAGAGGCAAGCAAAGAGAGTCCTCCTGTCTTATTGCAGCTCTCGCGTTCAGCTGAAGTTGTACTCTATGCCACTTACTGAACTCAAAGCTGCAAATCAAAAAATCTCTTGCTTTGACAAGTTATTTGGAAAAAGGGCTTGTGTAAACATACTACATAATCACATGCACGAGTATTAGCTACATGGGGAAAGCAGCCAAGGTATTGACACAAAATGTATGAACTAAGCTTACCTGGCAAATTACGAGCGGACTGTCTGATATGATGGAGTAAGATTGGCTTATAGGGACATTGCCCAGCCAGAATTCCTTCTAGTCATAGCATGGAAATCTCATGCTAATGAAACAGAATTTGAAATGTTTGGTGTTTAAGACTGACAGATAATTCTCTCTGACTAATGTGCTCATGCTGTTTCTTCTGGGTTTTGTATTTTTCTGTCTTTATGCAACATAAAACAGTCACTCAGTTTTTACCTAATAATACCTTTTTTTAAAATTGTTTATTAGGCAATATGGCTTTTGATTGTAAATGTTAACAATTCCAAATCCAGCATTCTCGCCTTCTTTTTCAGTGCTAAACCTTGGAGGGACTCTACCAGACAGCATATACATCTTTAAGTATTGTTCCGTATCACAACTGTTTGGGATTTTTAAAAATAGACCTGAGATGTGCTAGTAGTAATAGTCTTGCAATACTGCACAGAATTGTTTTGACATAAGCTGTTTATCAGTTGGGTCCTATGATAAAAATGAAGTTTAGATTTTGATATTATTTGTACAATAATGCTGGTACAGTGGTCTGTTGTAGGAAGTGTCGTACTTAACATACTTTTTACCTTTACAAGGATTTAGATTACCACAGGCTTTTGGATATGTTGTAGAATACCTGACTTGTTACTTCTGATGAAAGAGTAATAAGAAAATTATTGTACTTGGAATTTGAATACATTTAACACAAAAACAGTTTAGTCATCTTAATGGTTGGTGGAATTTTAGTCTAGAATACACTGAAAGATGGCGTCCGTGTTACATATGAAGTTCATATGAAACAATCCTTGACCTAGTGTGCATATTTGTTCCTCTGTGGCTTTTTTAAATGTTTGACTACTCATATCTTCCATCCCCAGGGCAAGGCAGGTTGGTGCAGGGGTGTGCAGGGGTTTGCTCAACTTTTGCTGGTAAGGAGCACAAGTTTCTATCTTAACTATCGTAGTACTGAGCCGTACAGATCAACTTCTGCCAGGGGCTGTCGTTGTTCCTTCTCAGAGGAGTGAGCGTTCGAGTAGATATTTTGAGCTTACATTGCTATGCTTCATGTTGAGCATCTAACACTGATAAAACCTGAAAGCCGCTGTTAACTTCAGTGGAGTCATCAGTGCAGTTTTGCTCTTGAATTCCATCAAGACTCCAGCTTTGCCTAAAACAGTTGGTTAGCTCAGAGCTTTTGCCGGTACACCAATTGCTTTATACAGGGTAAGTATCCTTTGGGATGCCAGGCATTTTACTGTGCTTGTGGCTTTATTGTGCATTGGGAGTGTAACACGTACATTTCAATTTTGCATGACTTCACAAAAACAAATGTGCATTTCCAGCATTCTGTTCAGCTGTGCTTTATGGATACTGAGTTGGGGAGAAAGGGGAAAGATCCCTTGAGCGGTCATTGGGTCCCATCCTACAGAAGCTTAGCGTGCTGTTATGCAAGTCATGGTACTACTGGCAAATTTGTGAGGCTTAGCTTTTTGGCCCCATCTGCTCAATTTTCACCTCTTCAATATCAGTGCAAGCAATTGTAAAACTGTTCAGAAAGTTGAGTTTCCTGAGGTCGTCTTAACAAGGGATGATTTGAAATGTGTTGCTGAAGTATTCTTTTTAAGAAATATATTTAAGGGATGCGATGAGATACTGGCACAAATCTTCTCAGTATAGGACTAATTCTGTTTTAAATTTATTTTGAGCAAAAATACTTCATAGAAGGTCTCACTGATGAGCTGCTTCAGTAGCTTCCTTAAATGAATCCTGAGTTCAAGATGAGAAAATTGTTTTTGATGGTACTTCCTGGAAGCCTCTAGACCAATATTGCAGCTTTTTACAACTTTGTTATAGTACAGGAGGAAGATGACGTTTTTTTCTTGATGGTTGCTGCTCAGAATATTTCAGTTATTTTTCCTTGCAGAGGTGGCATATGGTGCTTTCCCAAAGGAGTTGGTATTGAGTTTTGCTACTGAAGAGCAGGTGACTCTCTCCCCTTTATAAGCTTTCTTCAAAATGAAATACTTTGATGCAACAACAGAATTCAACCAGCGCCCTGTTGTATTTCTAATGCAAGCAAAAGTCAGGACATAAAGGGCGCCTTGAGACCCGCATTGTTTTGCTGAAATAAACAAACCTGCCTGCAATGTAACTTGATCGAATTTCCTGCAGGCAAGTGAGGTGGATGGGAATGTGTGGGGCTGGGAGTTTGAATGTGAAGGACTTCTGTGTTTCATCTTCAGGAGTAGTCTGTGGGGATAGATGGGATGAAGAGTTTAGGAACAGGTGGTTTTTCAATTTGTTGGGGGGGCTGGAGTTTGTGTTTTGTGGGTTTTCCTTATACATACTGTACTAACTGTAAAACCTGTCAAAATACATTGAAGCAGCTAAATCTGGAATTCTCTTGTTACAGGCAGAACAATTGAATTCCAAGGCTTTGGGACTGCTTCCTCAACAATATAATCCAGAAAAACTTCCACTGTGCTTGCTTGCTTTTAATTGCAAGTGGCATCCTCTTCACCACTACATATATCCTACTTTAGCTTGTTGCCTTTATTAAGTCATCCTGGTGTAGAAGTCATGCTGGTTAACAATGACTCTTGAATGAATTCTGCTGAATCACTGTTAGGTTTTTCTTCAGAAGCTTTTGGCTTCTACAGATTGATATTTAGCTTTTGATAGTAAAGCTATTGCAGCCATTTTCCACTGATAAATATATGACACTTGATTGGAGTGCTTTCTTAAAAAAACAAATAGTAATTTTTGTTGAATTTTGCCTACGGTATCTTTTTAAGTTGATACCATGGTTTTAGGGCTCCATTGTGGAGGCCCTGGGTCTTGGGAGAACAAGATACAGGGAATGATCAAGTGAACAAACGTCGAACTCGGTCTCAGTGGAGGAAAGAGAGGGATGTTTTCTGCATTATGAAATTCATACAAACCTTTCCTCAAGTGAGGATTTAGTGTAAGTGGAAGGCAGGATTATTGCTATAAAACCTAGTAACTATGTTTTATTGTATCACATCGTATAGTGGTAATGCTTGTCTTTAAGGATGATCTTCCTGTAAAGTAGGAATATGTTTCACAAAGGCTAAAGGCTTGTCTGTTTTCTACTCTGACAGTTTTGTCTTGTGTAAGTTTCTTTAAAGCAAAAGATGAGTTAACATAGTTCAGTAAAATCCAACATTTGTGGTCTGCTTTTGTTTCTCAAGGGAAAAGGTAGCAGCCTTCAAGTAGAAGACCTTGAACTGCTAATTCCTAAAAGAAACTTGAGCACTTCAGAGCTTCCTCTAGCCCCTGTATTAATAGAGTGCAGCAAAATGAGGAGTATTATGAGTAAAGTCTATGCTAATAGTTACATGTCCATAAGAACAGCAGGATAATGACTGAGTCCCTCTTCCACAGACCAGTACAGAATCAATTGGCAGCCTCCTGTTAAATCTTACAGGAATTTTCATGAGCACAAAAATTCAGTTGCTGGTTTTGGAATGGTTTGCCAGGTGAAATTTTGCAATATATATACTTGGTCTGCTGCCTTTGCAAAGGCATCCTTGGTTGGTTGCTAGTAGAGACTACGAGGTGAATCCTTGGTCTAACTAATCCTTAGTTAAATATAAAATCTGCTAATTCTGTGCCTTTGTTCTTAAATTATGACAGTGTGGACCTTCACAAGGAAAAAGACTTTTAATAAGCGTGTAACTGTAAGTAGGCTTTCTTCATAAGTTTAAAATAAAATTGAGAGCAGTACAATAGTTTCAGGGTTTTTATTTGTGCTTTTCTGCTTCCTTTGCCATTTCCCCCCACTTTTTTTTTTTTAAATCCAACTTGCTGCTTTATTTTTATACATAGCATTGCGATGGGCCTTGCCTGAAGTCATCACCACTGTTCTTTAGTTTGACAAGAATGCGAGGGGAAGCAGCCTTAAATGACTGAGAAGCTTAAAAAACATTGCAGGCAGTAGCTTTCTCTGTATTCGATGAAAGGGTTTGGGCAAAAGTAGAAATCTGCAGAAAGATCTGGCAGTAAGGGTTCAGCAACAGCTGTCGTGGCCCAGGTTCCCAAAGGGTGGGCAAAGACACTCAAGGACTTCCAGTGTTTTGAGCTAGTTGAGGTCTCTTTGCGCTTATATTTAGGTGAGACCAGTGCTGAGCCTCAATTTGCAGGTTTGCAGGCAAGGCGGGTGTGAGGAGGTCCTGATTTCAGTTCAGAGGGATGGGGGGGGACGGTGCTTCGGTGGCAACCGAGCAGCTCCCACCCACCTCGCTGATTTCACCCAGTCAACTAGGAAATTGTCTTTCCATAGTGGATTCAGACCAAAGTCTTCAAAACTGGCTGGTGGTTTTCAGGTTTTTTTTTGTCTCCAATGCATACAAGAGTTGATGTTCACAGAGCATTAGCATGTGAAAAAATCTTGCTTCTGAAACAGTTTGCCGAAAGCCGTGGGTGGGTTTAATTACACATCCTCTCCAGCAGCAGCCACTGTGTTACAGCCCTGGCCCCTATGTGCCATTCCTCTGCTCTCCGCGTACTCACCGTGAGCTGTTCCGAAGGCCTCTCAAGTCGAAAAGAGACGCAAGAAATTAAAGCAGCCTGTTCTGTCTGGCAGGGTTTAGGGACAGCTTACAGCGCACAGCTGATGGATGCAGTAGGGTTGATGCAATGCTGGCCTGCAGCCAGGGGCCCAGCAGCGCGCAGATGAGGATGACGACCTCTGTAGCTGGCCCAGCTGTAGCAGGAAAAGGACATCCCTAAATTAGGCACTCGGAGTCATTTGGTCACTTCTGAAAAGCCTCAAACTTACGCATTATTCCTACTGAATAACTAAGCTGCTCTTACTACTGGTGAATACCCAAGATGGCTCAGGGCGGGCAGTCTTTCCAGCTGGCTGGGCTGCCTGTGCCATGCAGGTCTCGGAGCATTTTTAGTTTTCATTCCGCCAGACCAATATTAGTAATAAAAATAAGACCCCGCTGCACAGAAGTGGACGCGTTTCTTATGTCAACACTCTTCCCTGTTCTTATTTTGGTAATGTCTTAAATTGTTCTTTAGAGGCGGACTTTATTGGCTGTACTTCTCAAACCGGGGGGAATAATAAGTACTTGCAACTTAATCAGCCGTGTAGCTGCAGAGAGGTTTTTTTCCCAAGTACTTTTATATCCCATAATGAGCTGGTATTTTATAACTTCTGATGGTAATGTATTCCATATGCCTTCCATCACTAGGATAAAGAGCTTTACTCCAAAATCCAAAGCAAGTGGCTGTGGGTATTTATTTAATAAGGTTTTGAAGTCTTTGCACTAGGCAGGACGTTAGTATATTGCATACCCAGACCCGGACCTTCCTCGGGCTGCTCATGGTGAGGTCCTAGTTCTTTAACATCATGGAAAGATCACTGGTGTCCCAGCCATGCTTCCCATGAAGCAGGGTGGGGTTTGTGGTTCCGACAGCAGTCCCACCGTTTCAGTCAAATTCCCTGCTTTTCTCTGTTCTTGTTCTAAATACCACTAGTTTTCCCTCCAGGACTTGGGACAAGCTAAAACTGAGAGGAAATCAACCATGAATGTCAAAATAGCCAAATGAGTGGTCTGCTCATAATTCCTTGAGGCATCTCTTCTAATGCCTCGCGCAGAACAAAAGTCCTGTTGTGGGGGTGCTTAGGAGTTGCTGTAGTCTTGGAGTCCTGACAGGAATGAAAAATAATCTTTTTATGGTTTCTTGCTAAAATACTCAAACTGCTCTGGTTGGGTTTAGCATTTGAAAAACACTTTCTGGTATGTGATTCTTCTAGATATTTTGGCATATTTGCATCCACTCTGATCGAGGCAACAATAATTATCTTATAAGTTTTTGGCAGGATTCAAATTTGTGTTTCAAGTCACAAAGGATCATTGTTACCATTTTATCTGCTTGACTGTCGGCTTCAATATAATATCACAGGCCCCTGTGAAAACTCATCTGATGCTACGGTTACGCCATAATTTGTGGTCTTAGATCCTTAGCCTAAAGGCGTTCTGGTGAAGTCCGAATTGTCCTATCCCTTCTGTAAACTTGGAAGAAGAAGGTTATTTGCCTTCTCATTTGATTATTTTCCAGATTGTAGAAAAGACATGTACACTTTTGAGCGCTCTCCTTGTCCTCCGCTCCCCAGCGTGTCAGGGATGAACCCTCTTGCAGGAGCTGCATTGTGTGAGACTCTGCTGCTGTCCTCCCCAAAGTGAGGAGCAGCCAGCGTGAGGGTCACTTCGCACAGTTTCCAAGTCCCAACCTTCTTCTGTTGTGGCAGAGCTCGCTGTCATTTAAACTTTTCTTGCTTTTATGCTGTCCTGGCAGCAAATGTTTGAACTCTTTAAAGCTGCAGTCGGTCCAAGCTTATCTTTCAGTAGGCAAGGCTTCTGCTTGTCAAATGGCTTTTGCTCCCAGTTACCCGTGAAACTTCTGTGGATTTAGGGATCTGGTTCCATGACTAGTTGGTATGTCCTTGAATAACCTCTGCTTAAAATCAAAGTAAGCCAGTGGCTTTTGACTTTTTTTTTTCCTCCTTGGATGACAATAGAACACTGTGATACTGTCAAATCTCAATAAGTACAACGCTCTAGCAGGAAGAAAACTGAATGATACGTGAGCATATTGTGTCTCAGGCAACAACGTGTGATAAAATATTAAATATGGGTTGTGCAAGTTATAGAATAATAGAATCATGAAAGAGCACAGGTTGGAAGGGACCTCAAAAGATCATCTGGTCCAACCAGATGGTTGGTTGTGTAGTGAAGTAGACAAGAATAGGAAGAGAGAAACCATTTGCTTTAATGAAATAGGTCCAGTATTTTATTTCTGTATATTCTGATCGGGAACCTTCTAGCTTTTACATAGAAAGGGATAGTACTTGGTGGGAAACCTTAAACACCTTAAATCCTTAGAGTTTGAAGGGGCTGGGTTTTAATTTTTTTTATATTTGTAGGAATAACTGAAGTTTCTTACTCTGATAATTTTCCCATCAAATCTGTAGTTAGAGAAAAAGTACAGTTCATACCTAGCATGAATACTTGTAGTAATAGCTCTATTCTGGCTTTTCTAGTAAACATTTACTTGATGATACTAATTGTTACTGTGACTTGTGACTTACAGTCTCTGTGAATTTATATGAAATTTGAAGAACTGCCTTTTAAGGGACTTCTGGGTAGTTTTACAGGTCCAGCTGTGCCTAGCTTCATGTAGCTAGTCCAAGAGAGTCTGGTCCTAAGAAGCAGGTTTCTTAGGCTTCTGATTTGCACCTCCCCCCCCCC
>VZSF01007301.1:1148583-1246613 GCA_013398295.1 Chionis minor
CCCCCCCCCCCCCCCCCCCCGTAACTTTTCTGAAGACTAATTTTTTCAGCACCCTTCGTGAAGTGTGGGCACCCAGTATGGTGGTAGTTTTCCCCCTAGCCTAGGCAGGGTAACGTTACTTTTCTATTGCTTCTGAAAGCTGTTGTGTTTCCTGCCAAGCCTCTTGGCTGCAGCACGGTAGCGGGAGCTCATCCTCTTTGTTATCCACCATAATTCCAAAGAACTTCTGAGGTTTGATGTTTTCCAGGACACAAGTCTACCCGCATTAAGGTGTGAGTTATGTCCTTTATTCCTGGACGAGTAAAGTTGTATTCAGCTATATTAAAATGCATGTTCCTAAATGAACTTGGCTTCCTAAGGGATTGACGTTGTGCTTTGCAGTTTTAAGGGGTTCCATCAGCAGTGAGTTGTGCTTTTCCAGTGAAGTTAGTGTACAGCCAGAAACAGGTCCTGGAAGATGACTGTAAACCATCATTTTTGAGGTGAACCTGGCCACACACCTGACAAGTACTCCTTAAACAACCATACTATTAATACTTACCAGGCACTTTATACTCCATTATAGAGATTTGATTATTTCTGTTGTGGTTAATAGTTTAATCAATGCTTTGCAGCATGGTGTCCATCATTCTACACAAGCTATCAGTTACTTTAGCAATGACACTTTTCGTATTTCAAATGTAAAGTTTGGTTCAGCTTTTGTGTTTGTTTAAGGCTGAGTTGCTCTATTTTACTCACTTGTTTTCCCTATCAGTTTTTTTGTAGCTTTGCGTAGAATGGGTGTCCCCTGTTCCCCTTTATTCTCTTGGGCAAAGTGTTTATCCAAAGCGTTGTTGGATTTGAATTTGCTTGGCAGTGAAATTACTGCTGTCTTGGGGCACCTGTTTTTGTATTAGACGCTGATACCCTGTGGGCATTAAAGTTTCAGTCTTTTAGCTTCAAGCAACAGTGATGTTCCTGCAGATCCAAACTGGCAGGCGTCGGTAGCCTAAATGCTAGTGTTTATTAGAGCAGAGCAAGGCTTGAGGGTAACTATGCCAAGTCTTGGCTCATTAAACCAGCAGGAAGATTCAAGGAGGCTGTTTTTAAAGATAAGGGCAAGAATTGGCGCAGGGTAGGCGGGGGTGAGAGAATGGCAGCGGGTAGGCCATGTGGTAGGTGTCTTCTGTCTTCCCATAGATAATTTGAAGGCAAGAGCAGACTCATTGAGACAAATGAGCTGTCATACAAGCAGGAGTAATAGCAAGTTGGAGTAATAGTGTGCAGCACTTGTCACTGCCGCAGTTTAGTTGGTGCTGGTCTGAAACAGCAGAGTTAGAAGACATGATCAACTCTCTGCTTTTCTGGAGTCCTAACTAGTTATTAATTCCTTGATTATTATTTTTTTTTTTTTTAAATTTTGGTAAAGGTTAGTGTAGGAAAATGAGTGATTTATCCTTTATCATGACGGGGAAGCTACTAGGAATTAACGTAGCCTTTAGTTTGTTTATGCAGGGGAGCTCCGTTCCAAAGTTTTACCAACACTGGTATTCTTCAAGAAATTTCAACTTGAATATGATTACCTCTTACCTTGTGGAAGACTTAGTATATGCAGCCGACTCAGGTGTGGGCTGGGATATTATAGGGTAACTTGACGTGGATAAATGTTTCAGGTTAGAGTGAGCAAATTGTGCTTCTTCCCATTTATCTCCTAAAAAACCGCAGTCCTGTAAAAGCATAGACAAGAGATGCTTGTCTTAGTGTTGCCATTGTTAATGATGGTTTCTGTAGAGCAGAATCTTATTAATAGATTAGATTAGAAGAATCTGAGGCATTTAAAGTTATTTAACGGATTTGGTTTAATTGGTAGTCTGGCTAATAATCTGTATTATTATAAATAGCAAACTCATTGCAACACAGACAAAGGAACTTCGCTCTTTCCAAAGCTCTGCTCGGACTGAAGCAGGGTCTTTGAGGGGTTCCATCTAGGTTGCATCTGTTTACAGCATGGCTGGATGTAGTACCTCTGCTGTGGGGTTTAGACTGAACAGGGTGAGCTGGTGAGAATAGGAACTATGTTCTCTGGGAAGCTACTGAAGCCATTCAAACCGTGACCTTAAGGATGCCCGGAAGAGACATGGAAGCGCAAAGGTGCGGGTCAGCGTGCGGCACGTTACCCCCTGTTGCACTTACCAAGCAGTCCACCTGAAACATTTTGTTTCCGGGTGCCATAGCGAAGCTTGGTACCAAGAATTGGTACTTCTGTGGCTACTGCAGGTTATTTAATGTACTGCAAGACTGTTGTCTGCTCTCCGCGATACCAGCCTGTCATATACTTCTACCTGTGAAAGAAACCTGTACTGTAGCTATACTAAATTACCTGCTTGCATGGTTTCGAAGTTGTGTTTCATTTGTCGCGCTGCGGTCTGTAGCTTGAAAACTTGCTGATAAAGTCTCAGGATGACTTGAGTGAGAGGGGCAAAGATTTTCTGTGATTAAGTGGATGCTTTTGTTTCTATTTCAGGAAAGCCCCACAGCATTGGCAGCTCTGAACGGATTCAGCTCTCAGGAATGTACAATGTTCGAAAAGGGAAAATACATTTGCCAGTCAACAGATGGACAAGACGCCAAGCTATCCTTTGTGGAACATGCCTAATTGTCTCATCAGTAAAAGAAAGCCAGACTGGAAAGATGCATGTCCTCCCTTTAATTGGTGGAAAAGTAAGATATTAAAATCAAATTTATGTATTTGCTTGCTTTAACCCCTGTCTCTTTACGCAGAGAAGATTGCATTCAATTATGATGATTCCTAGGCACCCAAAAGCTTGTTTCTGTAAATGGGGTTAACAAAGAATATAAATGACTTTTGATTATGGTCAAATTAGTATTTAACAATTTGCAGCGTTTGGATTAAAATGCTAAAGAAAGGCAAGGGAAATGCATTCCGTTTCCTTTTCTTGTGTGTAGTGTTAAATGTTTTACATGTGCAGTAGTACCCAGCCAAAGGATACAGGCATCTGTATGTGTATGATCTGTACTGTGCCTCTTCATCCAGTTTTTACCCACATTGGGTTACTCTAAGATCTGAAAATTAACCAATTAAGGCATGGGCTTATTTTCAATATTGAAATTTTTTGAGTGTTCAGTATTGTATGAATAGTGGTCTAACATAACAGCAACAAACATTATTACTTGTGAAAAGCTGAAAGTGGACTTTTTTCTGATTGATTACATGTGAAACACAGGAGGTCCAGTCGGAACACAGAGAAAATTATTTTTCACTGTGAGGGTTGTTGAGCGCTGGCACAGGTTGCCCAAAGAGGGTGTGGAGTCTTCTTCCTTGGAGATGATCAGAAGCTGTTTGGTCACAGTCCTGGTCAAACAGCTCTAGATGGTCCTGCTTGAGTTATGGTGGTTGGATCAGATGACCTCCAGAGATCCCTTCTCACCTCAAACTTCTGTGAAACTTTAACAAAGACAGTAAGATTATAACTTTGCTATTTTGGCCTAAATAGTGTTTCAGAACACTATTATTGGCTTGATTAGCCAAGATAATGGGAAGAGAATCATTAGCTTGAGGATGATTTACACCTGAAATAATGCTCTTTCACCTTGCATACTGATAAATTTGATTCTTAAGAGTCACTGGGAGACAAACAAGCTTCACAACTTCCTGTATGCAGACTAAAGTTGGTTCATTAATATTCTATACTGGCGATGTGGAAAGTAGTCCCTTCTTCTAGGAGCTGTTTTTCCTATCTCCTTTCATGATTCGTCACATGATTCTTCAACTCTCCCCTGAAGGTACTGAAATAGAGACGTTTTCCTCTTTTAGCAGCAGTGGGTGAACTCTGACAGTGAATTGTATTTGTTGCTGTAGCACACTGGAGAGGACAGGATTTGGGTCCCCATCAGCCTTCTCTTTGAGATGAAAAATATTTTTACTTTTATTTTTCAAATTTGAAAAGGGAAGAGATTGTGGTACCTTTTTTTAATTGCTAAATGTGGAATTTCGAAGTTGTTTTTGCACAGAAATGCCTCACATAATGTAAAACATGCAGGCTCTGTTAAGCAGTAAGTTGACAACAAATTTTAAAAGAAAAGGAGAACCAAGCTGAGAAAAATGTACTGAGGGCTTCTGCTGACGAAGCTTGTGAGGTGGATGCTTGGCACAGAATTAAGTAGTTTTTTAATTATTGCTCAAAAAATAGTCTTCCTCAACCCCATAAATACTCTGCACTTCCTGGTTTGCAGAGGCTTTCCAGAATACGGTGCTGAGGCATTGACACCATAAGTTGTGTGGGACTTCTCGTGTGCGGTAGCAGAATGATGTATACTGGGTGTTTTTTAACAAGTTGAGAAATGCCAAAGAATTTAATTGGGCTGTAAGAGAAGCATTTTGTTAAGCCTGTTTTTAATAACCGGGAGTATAAATTGTACTTCTTTAGGTTGTATAAAAACAGCCTTAAATGTGTTTCACTGGGAAGCCTTTTATGGTGCTCAGTCTCTCTTAAAATGTTGACGTTCTTAGTGTTTTTCTCCTTTGTTTCCATCATGCTCCTGTTCTTATTCCTTGCTTGTGTAGATTTCATGAATATTTGACAGCCAAGATCCACCTTGAGTGTCTGAGAGAGTTAGTCCAACTCTACTTGAAGAGCTCCTCTTGGGCACACTTTATACTTTGTCCTGGGGAGTTCTGTGAAGAGGCTTTTGATTCTTGTTCGCTAACGGTTTTGTGTCTCTACTGTAGGTGGAAGAAGTGAAAAAGCACCAGCACTGTTTAGCATTTAGCTCCTCTGGTCCTCAAAGCCAGACCTACTACATTTGTTTTGATAACTTCACTGAATATTTGCGATGGCTTCGACAAGCGTCAAAGGTGAGAATAGTGCTAATTCCTGCCTGAATAGGATGTTTGTAGCATTTCCCCTGGTTCTGTCTTCTCTATGCACTGATATAGTCCCTCTTCTGGTTTCATTGGCATGAACTGCTGCTGTTAGTGTTGCACAAGAATTTGAGAGCTCTTGATAACAGGGAGGTAAATTTTTCTGCGTTGTTACTGAGACTTCTTTAGACCATGGTTGTGTAAGTAAAATGCTGTGCTGGACTTTCTCCCTTTTCTCACATTGATCCAGCTGGATGGATGGAGTGAGATCATTAGAACAAAACCGATGACAAATGTAACTATCAAAATTTAAAGCTTAGTTTCAGTGTTAACAAAACCTAAAACGAGGTCTCTTTAATTTGCTTCTTACACAGAGCCTAAAGACTAGATTGCTAGAATTAAGAATTTTTTTCTTGCTTGGAAATGTTGCTGAATCTCCCTTCAGTTTTATAACTATATGATTTTGGGTTTTTTTTAATGATCGATCATTTTATGTCAGTAAAAAAAAATAAATTACTAACAAAAGCCTTCGTAAACCGAATTTTATACTGTGCTTAGAGCACAGTTTATTATGGGAATTTAGGTCCTGCATTATTTCATTTTACTCTTCAGTTCCACTTTGTGTTGTTGAAAGGTTGTTTTTGCAATTACCTATTTTATCTCTTCATCCCTGCCACTTTTTTGATAAAGCCTTTGTGAAGTAATTTATGTATCTTGAACCACTGTTTGGTTTTTTTATTTTATTTTTAACATTCAAGTTCTTTTGCTGTGCTGTCAGCGCTCTTTGGTTTTCTAGTTTGCCTAAACTGTCCATTAGTTTTATACTTGATAGGGCTTGTCTGTTCATGCTCTTTATTATGTTAAAGCAACTTGGGTTTATGTAGTACTACTTAGAGATATTTATGGCACACTAGATCTGTTCTGTCTTTTTAGATTGCAATAATGTATTATCCAGCCTGTTGCCAGTGGTACAGCCTGGGCTGTGGGTTTTTAAGAGGCTTGATTATTATGTCAAACTTTCTTTGAGCAATAACTATTGCACCTCCCAACACATGCATCGTTTAACGTAACCTTGAGGGGTTTTTTTTCTGGTAAGTTTTAAAATTCTCTTTAAAATGCTCTTCTGGCATCCCTGCTCAGGTCTGTTAAGCCTCAAGGTAAAAATCCCCAAGACATATTTTATGAGACGGTGGGGCATGGTCTTGTCAGATTTTTGAGTTCTTGTTGCTTTGTGGCTCTCTCTGGGAGAGTAGTGCCCTTTCATCTCCAGAGGCTTTGACATCAGATAAATGAAAGGCAAATCTAATGAGTGAGAAAAACAGTGGAAAACAATGAACTTCAGAAGTAGAGATAAATGGCCAGAAAGCCCCTCTGAATTGCTGGCAGCATAAGCTTGTTCTGTGCCATGCTGTGCTTCTCTCTTTCTCTCTGGTTCACCCAAATGACTAACAGTGTTGGGACGATAGCCAGCATGAGAACATATCCCCCATGCGCTCATGATATCCTCCCATTTTTCTTATGTAAGAGGAGAAAGAAAATACATAGTTTGAAGTGTCTTTCCAGACTGTCAGAACTGAAGAAACTCACTATGCTATTCTTTTTGCTGCTAAAACATGCTTTGCGGTTGGGGGGGGGGGGGGGGGGNGGGGGAAGATGCTTCATTTTCCCCAACTCTCCAACCCACAGTCCCAAAACCTGAGACTTGGCATTCTGAATTAATGGATTTTGAAACAGTGCTTTGCCACTTCAAGTTGCTTTTTTAATGTTTGGGTTTTCTATCCTGAGAGTGAAAAACAGACAAGCATGATTGTATGCAAGGCAGTTCCGTGCAAAGTACTGTGCAGTAACACTGTTTCTGAAGAACAGAAACAGAGAAACTAGTAACGCTGCAAAAGTAACTCAGATTTCCTCCAGATGCTGCTGTTTGTGTCCAAGTGCATAATTGTAAGGTGCATTATCCTTGATTTTACATATACAAATAAATGAGAAAGTTTCATCTTCAGCTCTGTAGTTCAAGCAAGCTAGTGTTCTCACACAGGGGAAAAAACCCAACATTTATAGAAGGTTGTCTGCCTCAGGTGTATGGCAACTACTCAAGATCAAAGAAATTGAAATATTCTTACTAACCAAGAAAATACCTATAAAGCATTGTATGTTTAAAGCAGGCAAACTTAGGAAGGGACATGTTATGGTGCTCTTAACTTTGAGCTTCTAGTTGGTTGTTACGGGCTTCGTCACATGGTGCTTACAGATTCTTCTTTAGTGTGATATTTATAGTACTTGCACCTTTGTGAATAATGATGAATTATTTCAACTGTATTTCAAATACAGATGTTTTTAATGGCATTTGTTTTGAAACTGGTGTTCGTGTTAACTTACGTTCAGTAGTAGTTTTTCTGCAGTCTTTAATGTTCCTGATGCATGCTGCTGAAAATGGAGGCTTCTGATACTTACAAGTGTAATGAAAGCTTTAATTAAAAATTTTAATGCAGAAGGAGATACCTGGTAAAATATTTCATTAAAATTGCTCGATTCAGTTTTTAACTGTGGAAAAAAAAAAGTCATGAAAAAGTCACGTCTGTCTTCTGTATACTTCAAAAGAGCTAGAAGATTGTGTTTTTTTAACTTTTAAAGAACAAACTTAATCTTGAAAGGAGACTTTGCAAAGAATGCTTGCTCTGCAATCTTTCTCCCCACAGAATATTGGCAATGTTGACTTTTTAGTGATGTTCCAAAATGAGACAAGTCCTAATGTGTCACTCGTGCAATAAATATGTGTACGCTAGAGAAGTTTGGAATTCATGTTTGCAGGGACTTGGGCTCAATTTTAATTAAAATGAGTATTGCTTCCGTATAAACTGAGTTATTCTAACAGTGAAATCTGTCTTCTCCAAGACAGCCCTTGTGCTCTACCCGGGTAAATTTTTGAAAGAGATTTGTGAATAGGCGTTAGGATTGGTTTTCCTGTATGTGTGTGTCCTGAGGTAAACAGAATTCTGATTTCAGGACGGACTGGAATTATTGCACAAACGTTGACCTGAATATCAAACTTGGTGACATACTTACTCCAAATAGGTCACTTTTAGATATGCTGATTTAGCCTCAAACAGAATATTTTTAAAAGCTGGAAATGTGGCATGTTCGTTAATATTGATAGTTCTATACCACAGTGCATTTCTTTCCTTTTACTTACCAAATACTGGAGTCCTAATTAAGGAAGCTCAAAAGAAAAACAACAACAACAAATTTGGTGCTTTGTGATCTAATATGTTCATTCTGTTGCCAAATGTTGAAAAATAAGCTTATGCAACTGGGAGGGGGAGCAGAGGAGGAAAAAAAGAGACATCTTCACGTCTTTAAAGAACTTTGTCTGTATAAAGTTGACATGATGGTCCTGGAAGCCACACAATTACTTGCAAAGCGATTCTGGTCTGCCACTGTTTACTGTCAAATGCAGAAGTGGAGAATGTGCAGTTAACAGAGAAGAGGACATGGTGAGGATTTAACCTTGTTTGCCATTTCCAAAACCTAAAAAGCTGTACCCTTAATGCAGCAGAAGAGAGAAAAGTTTTACGTATAAGCTGTTGCTGAGTGGTGGAACTTGTTGTCATGAGGCTTGTATTTGGGGTGGTGAGCTCTTGCTGTTTGACACTTCTAACACCTAAACTTAGTTTAATGCGTTTCAACACGTGAAACTGCTGTGTGTTGACTACTACCCAACTCATGACATGGATGGTTTGGCTGGAGTAAAAAGGGGTGTCAGTCCTCCATGTTCCAAGGGCATGCAATTAAATGTGAACGTCTGCTTCAGAAACCCAGTATTGCAGAGCTTAAGCGGGAACGTGTCACAGAATTTTACCTTGTTGGAAACAGCGTGCATGGCTGGGCATGCTGAGACAGGTTATCTGACCCCTCAGAACTTCTCCCCTCTCGACTTTAGAAGAGCAGCAAGTGTGTCGACGGCTTCATGCGCCAATTGTTTCCTGCTTTAGTGCTCGGTTCAGCTGGGCAGGTAGAGGACGAGAGGCGATGAGAGACGAGGGCTGTAAATAATGCACGACTGCCTCACGTAAGCTGGCTGTGCCACACTATACGTGTGGATACATAGAGATGTACAAGTGCGCATATATATATATATATGCAGCCCTAGGGGTGTGCACACCATCAGCTGCTTCCCTGGCGGAGTTGCGCAGCTGTGGCTGTAGCAACAGCGTGTTTAGTGGGTAATAAGCTGTTGCGTGGGGTTTAGGTGCCAGGGTGGATTTGCACCTACACACAAAAGAACCCTCCTGTTTAAAATACGAGGAGTATCCAAAACCACATCCTTGATTTAAGAACTGTCAAACGTTAAGAGTTCCCTCCTGTGTGCCTTCGTATTTTCCCTTCCCTGTTTCAGCCACCTTTGCCTTCAAGTCTGCAGTTGGAAATGCATGCGGTGTTCCAGACGACCCTAGCCTGCTGTGGAAAAGGAGAGACTAAATTATGATGTCAGTGTACATTATGTTTAAAAAGGGCTAAAAATAGCAAGAATAGCAAATTCAAGGGAGAAGGGCATGCTGCCATATTGGTCATATTCCTTTCATGTCAGTGCGGAATGCTCTCTTTCTACACTTATCTGCGCCATGGAACTGGCAGAAAATAACAACAGATTTTAATTTATTTTATACTATAGAAGTAAGTAATGCATGAGCCTCTACAGTAGTAGTCTCCATCTTTCCTCAATTTGTGTAGAGACCTACCTGAAGCAGCAATGCAAAATTAACTTTTTAGCTTTTTTCTCTCTAAAGTTACCTAGTTCTGACCAACTGTTTCAGTACAATTTTGACAATTGCATTCAGAGACTATATTGTGAAGCGTGAGTCAACTGTGTGAAGAGGATGACGCTGATCTATGACCCTAATAATATGATTTTTATTTCTGCTGAGGCAAAAAGGTCTGAGTTCTGACTGCACACAAGCTTGGTGTTACAGACATATTTACAGAAATAAGCTATAGAATTTAAAAATTAATTCCTGCACTTGAGTGCAGTTCTGCAAATAGGTTCAAAGTAGGAGACCAAGATGATCAGTTTGTGCAAGTGTTTTATAGGAACAGCCATATCCACTTGTGCCTGTAGCTTCATCTTTATTTCAGATACTGTTAGATGCTAACATCTGAATTTCTTATATCAGGCATGGTCAACCAGGAGAAAGACTAAAGTGCAGATTCCAACCTTGGTGTAGATAGAACACAGACTTTGCAGGGTTTTTTAATACGAAATACAGCTGTCAGCCTGTAAAGAAGGCTTGAAGCCACTAGTCTCATAGGTAAATTAGTCCTACGCTGTATTTGCCTCGGCTTGCTCACTAGCCGATTGACCTGTTCTTTGTGTGTTTCTAGATACTATAATGAGCTGTAACATCTTTACAGAGTTCATCATTACAGGGATTTTTATTACCAAACCTCAGTTTTCTCTGGAGGCATTTAAGGGCAGGCTTTTCTAATGCTTGCTGGTCAGAACACCTTTTTTCCCCGAGCCCTTCACCACAAACTAGTGCCAATGACAAGTGTAGGGGGAAAATCATGTGCAAGGATATAGTAGTTTAAGTTATTTGGGATGTTATTTGTTATAGTGCTGCAAATTTATACTTTATAGAGTCACTGGATGCAGTATCTCCTCTCCAGGTATCTGTTTAGTCTCCTAAGCAATGGATATCACACTTCTGGAGGAAAACTATAGAGAACCCTACCTTAATTTTTATCAGATCTGAATTTCTGATTAAGTATTTTTGCTTTTGCCTTTGGCTATTGGTTATTACCCTTTCTAATTCTACAGAGAATTGTTGTGTGCAACAAACACACTATTTGTTTTATAGTTAGGAGTTTCTGACATTTTCTTGTGACTTTGTAGTCTTAGTCCATGTCTCTGAATGAGTGATATCATGGTGATTCTGGGCTACTGTGTTTGTGTGCATTGGGGACAGATTGGAGGTCAGGGACGTGCTGATTGCTGAGGGGGTGACCATGCAGTAGTTGGTTTGTTTCTTATGCCAGTAGCGCTTGGAGGCTTGAAAATTAGTCTCTATCCTAGTATGACCTAAAAATGAATTTAGTATAATGACAACATCAGTGGCATCTTTTTAAAATAGCCTTTAACCAAATCCAAGGCTCTGCAAAAAGCTTGTTTTCTTTGAGGATAACAACTGTCCAGGTTTTTTTAGATTTGTGAGAGTAAGAAGTGCCATTAGGCTGTTTGCAACTGTTGATTCCACATCTAATGAAGGAAAAAGAACCCTGAAAGATTTTCTCATTTTTCAGTCGGGCTTTTTTTTTTTTGAGCTCATCCTTACTTGCAGGAAACGTGATGACTCTAAGTTTAGTACAAGGAAACCATTTTTTCCTCTAATAACATAAAATGACAATGTTGAGATAATGCTCTCTCTAAAAATAGATCCCTAAAAATAAACCCACAGCTTCCTTTTGGCGGTGATTACAAGCATTCAAACATAAACAAACCTCTGGTTTCAGTGTGGAACTTGACTTCCTTTTTTGTGTGTGTGCGAAATCTGCAATATTTGGGACCTTTGCTCTGCAGTCATATCTGGTCATTGTTGCTGTGTGTGGCTTCTTGTCACCTCAAGTCTGAAAGCAGAAGGTTGAAGCAAAGCAAACTTGAAGCCAGTTTTGTTTCTCTTTTGATGGTAGTACTTGAAAGTGTTCCTCCTCCGCCTTCCTCGCAAAACCTATTCATTTGCTCCTTTTGTTGTTAGAGGTTGGTTGATGTTTTGGAGATGAACTTCTGAGTGTGTTTTATAGTGTAGTCTCTCTCCTAATGGCTCTGGAGGGAGACTTGGTGTTTTGGCTCAGCTGCTTAGTTTTCCATGTCAAAATAGTTCAGCTGATTCCAAAGTGGTAAAACTGGCAACTTTGAGCTTTTCTCTTCATTTCTGTTCTCGAGAAAAACGATAACTTCACTGTTTTAATTTTTTTATTTTTCCCTGCTGAAATTTTGAGTCTGTGGACCTTGTTTTGGACTTGCTGCCTTCAGTTAATAATAGAGTAGTTATTGAAGTACTGCAGCCAAGAGTGAGAACGGAAAAGTAGGTATCGCCCACACATCTGGAATAGCTTTCAAGTAATGTCTTTTGAAGCTTCTAAATCAGGTTCTGATATTATTGAAGCTGAATTTGTGCAGCTCTCGCATTAATACAGGAAAGCATCACCATGGCTTACAGCTAGAAGCTTGGTGAGGTGTTACTGATGTTACCTTTTAAGGTGCGTTCAATCCGGGAGGATCCCGAAGTGTGTTCAGTAGTCTCTGGGGGTAGAGGGGTGGGAGTGAGTGGGGGAATGTAACTTTGCTCTTAATGAAGCTTAGGGGAACTAAGTGTTTGTGGTGAGAAGATCGCACAGGACTGGAGGGGGTTGCAGGGACTGATAGATTGCGCAGTGTAAGGTGATTCGGTCTTGAAACTGAACTGCTGTAATGCTGAGACTCCTTCCAAGCAAAGTCTAGTAGGGAGGAAAAAAGGAGAGGCATTATTAGCAAGAACTTATTTTAAGGACGTTTGGTCTCCTTAGGCTTCTTCTGTAGTCAATGAAGGAGGAGGAAGGTCTCCAGGGAGAAGAGGGAATGAGTGCTGGAGACCAGTTTTAGGCCCCGGGCCAGTAGAGCTATATTCATGATTGTATTACAAAACACTTGGGTCAGAAGGCCCTTCTGACTTAATGTGAAATAATGTCATGAAAAGAGTTCATCTCACTATAGAATTAATCCTTATGATACAGCTGTGTTAGGAGAACCTAGGTCAGAAACTGAGGACCTAGCATAACCTCTTATTTTATAACAAATAAACAAAGTCCCACAACCCTCTCCATGTGGGGCTGGGGAGACTCAGACAAGTGAACATTTATTGGAAGTCTCACTGTCAAGAGTCTGAAATCTCTAGTAAATGCTGAAAGAAAGTCTTTGCTGGAGGGCTGCTCATTGCAAAGTCTCCTTTGCTGGTGGTGGTGGTACCGCAGCTTGTCTCGGTAAAACATGTCTAACGCAAGTTGTAAGAAGAATAAGGGGTATTTCTCAATTTTTGTGAGACTGTCACCTGTTTTGCAGTATTTACGGATGAATTGGTTTTAGTCAAGCTGTTTTAATCAAGCTGTTTTAAGGATATTAGTAGTCCTTGCTCAACCAAATGGAGATCCGCATCTGAGTGATAAGTAGCTTAATACTACAGCTAATCACTGCCCCTTAGCTCCAGGTTGCATCTTAAGCCTTGTCCTTGCATGGATCTTATCGGTGTGAACATCCCAGCATGACTACTACCAAGGTAACAGTGTTGATGTCACTCCTTGTGTAATATTGATACCAGTACCTAATCTCTAGAAGAAGAACGCTTTTCCTCCAGGAGGAACAAAAATACTCATATTCTGGTGATGACTTTAGATAGTACCAAACATTTCCAAATGACAGGTGACGAATGTTACTTTTTTTTTTTTGACAAGATCTCACTTTCAAGATCTTGATGCTAAACCTGGGACACTGACTATCACATCTATGAAATTTCTTCTGGCCTCCTATCGTGACAGGTGAAGGAGCGCAACTTCTGCTTTATTACCTCCACGTTTCCCACGCACGTTTGCTACTACTGTTTTCAGTTAAGTTGTTACAGCTCTGTGCAAGGGCCAAAAGTAGAAGTGAGCTATTTCTGCCTGCTGTATAAATCTTTGTTCCAGAGCTGAGGAGAGACAAGACAGGCTAAGTAATTTTTGTGCCCCCAAGTCTCACTGGCATGATGTATTTGTACAGAGGCTTTTGGCTGCAACGCTCCGGCCCTTCACCGTGGTAGGCAACTGCAGCTCTTACCTATGGCACTGCCTGTTGGGTGTGTGAATGTGAGTGACATGCTTTCAAGCCTCTGCTGAGTTTATCTTTTCTTTGCAAGGCTTGATTTAGCATGGGTCTAATTTAACATTTGAAAGAAAACAAAAGGAGACGAGAAAAGCCATTACCTTTTTAGCCTTTGGACTGCACCCATTCTGAAAACTGCCATTTAAAAATGAAAATATATGGCTGTAACGAAAAAGAAAACCTTTTTATTTCGTTTTTCCCCTCTTTCATTGAGGTTTTTGGCGTTAGCTTGTTTACCAGTCTGAACATTTCCTGCGCTCTTGGCTGTGGCTGAGGGCACCGGTGTGTTTCCTGGCTGTGGAGTTGAGTTCAGCGGAGGGAGACACCTCTGCCAAGCGGGGCTTTGATGCTCCACTGGAAAGGAGGATTGGGATTTGAAGCAAGGCTAGTTCTGAGGTGAGGAGAACCTGTTTGCTCTAAGCAGTTAGTTTAGATATTTCAACCATATGTATCACTGGTTAGTTAAGCCTTATGCAGGCATTGGTGGGATGTGATGATTATCGAACTGTTTAAAAACAAATCCTAAAGGAGAAAAATTACACTGCCTTTGCATTAGCATGTCTACAGCAGGTGTAATTTAACATTGTCAACTCAGTTCAAACAGACTGGGAATTTGGCTGCCTGTACAGTGTGGGCTGTTTAGTTATTTTAATTGTCTTTCTGTTGAAGTCCTAAATAGTAATTTCTTATCTGAATAGAGCTATAGGGAACGGGATGAGGGTAAACAGGAAAAAGACATGATTACCTTGGTTTAAATTCACACCATAGGTCACACCAAAAGATGTCCTTGTGTAAACAAGGCTTGTGTTTGTCCATACAGCTGGGTTCAGCTGTGTCCATTGCTGACATCCATTGTCAGCAACAGATCATTTTTGTAGTATAGCCAAGGCTTTAAAACAAAGACGGTAATCAGTCTTGTTGCATAGCTCTGTGACAGAGGTGGCATTATACGGATGGACAAAGCAAAGTGGGTTTTTAGCCCTGTGTAGCAAGAAGAGGCAAGAATACTGGTTGATACAAGTATTTTTCTGTATTTTTATTGCCAGCTGCTAAAGATTTACAGTGAGCCATTACCATACTTTCACCAGTCTTGAAATACTGTTTCCTTTTTTAAAATAATAGTAAAAAATTAAAATCGAAACAGTGTGGTGAAACCTTTTTTGTTTACGGTACTGCTGCTTTTGTGAATTGTTGTTTATACTTGTAAGTGCTATTGTGATACAAGCAGTGCGTGTTTAAAAGTGAGTTTTCATATTTGGTAGACTCCTAGTTCTTTGCCATATGTGCAGCTCTTAGGTGGGGAGTAGCAGAGGGCGTACTGCCCAAGGGAGGGAGAGAGCTCTCTGGCAGCATTACTTGTGGTGGTATTCATAGAATAAAGCTGCATTTTTTTGCTGTTGGGGGAAAGTTAAAAGCTCAATGACAGCTTTTTGGTGGTTGCAGTGAGTAGATCCAGGGCTCTTTGGAGTACATGTGCTGTAGTTGTACACCACTTCTTTGAAACTGAACTTCAGTATGCCATACTTACATGGAGACTGAGAAAAAAGAACTTAAACCACTATAGGCCAGGGCTGCATAACTGGGGTTGCAACAGGATGTTTTAGAAAACATCATGTTTTAGAAAAATGCTTTGCTTTTAATAAAAAATAGCAAACACACACATACAGTCGTACTGCATTTAAGTCAATTGAAGAAAATTGCAAGATTAAAATATCCCTTTATTGTTCAATTTGGGAACAATATAATTTCAGAATTTCAATTCTCAACTTCAAAACAACTGATGAGATTTTCTGGTGAACCAAAGAAATTATTGTTAAGACATTGTTCTCCTTTGTCAGTCTTCTTTGGTTTTCATCTTGTTCCTCTGTTCTCTAGGAATTTGTCACAGAACAGTATTGAGCGATGAAAATGGAAATGTCTTTATTCCTGCCTGTGAGAAAAATTGTGTTTGTTAATATGAGTATTCCTTGTTACAATGCAGAGGTTAATTCTTAGAGTACTGTTTTGCTAACAAAAAAGACTTCCAATAAAATTCCAGTTGATTCCAGAACTAACACCTTTTAAAATGTGGTCTTAACTTTTACAGTTCTCTCTCTGGTAGAGGCATCATTCAGTATATGTCAATTGCATGAAAATGTCAATTAAATTCTTCGTATAATAAAGTGATTCCTTTAAAAAAACAAAAAAACCCCAAAAACTTAGAATATACAATTGTAAAAACAAAATTATTTTTACCTCAATGGTTTTTTTTCACAGGGCTTGATGATTTTAGGAAGGGATTTTCATCCTTTTTTGAGACGAGTATAATTTGGATTTGTTCGTCTGCTTTATCATAGTTCACACTGAGAGTTACCAGTTCTGGTACTTTAGGTATTTTTCAAGTAACATGCCTTGCTAAGCACTGCTGTTTGCTTATTACTGTTCATATCAGGTTCCAAGCAAGTAGTTGGAGCCACAGTGTATGTAAGCATTACACCTGAAATTATACATTCTCCCTTTTAATTTAACGGGTGTCAGCGCTTTTTCATCTCTTGTGTTTTCAGTGTGATGAGAACTGTACCGTACGGGGCAGGTTCTGGCACCATAAACAGACTGAATACCTAGCTCTCAGAAATGACGGCTCAGAATAGCCTATGAATAATTTTTGTCTAATACTACAAGGGGAAGAAAAATAGTAGCTACGGTAACAAAAGGACTGAACTAATTAAGTAAAAAAAATGTGAGCGTTTTAATGGATGTGGGAGGACTGGATTACTAACGGTCACATTAGAGAAAAACACTGCACCGTCTGTTCCTCTTGAGGCTTATGCCTGCGTGTTTATAATAGAGACCACTTATCCTGAGGCCTGTGTAGCTTGCACTGGAGAAGAAAAAAAGGAAGAAAAACCTCCTTGGCCTTCCTTTCAGTGGAAAGCTACTTCACTTAAGCCGGCAAAACCTGACGTCTTAAGGTTCAGAGTGCTTTATGGCAAGGGCTGTATGTCTGCCTAGAAGGTTGGGGGGAGTCTCCTTCTTCGATGTTCAGAAGCTCTTATAGGCTGTCTCTGGACATTGATTATGAGTTGTTGGGTTTTTTCCTTTTTTGCCTCTTAGATGTGGTGTTTGTACTTCCAGAATCCTAGTGTGTGAGGCCAGCAGAAGTGCCAGTGATGAAACAATTGCTTCTCTTGCAGTGAGCAACTGACAGAACACGTAACTGAGCACTGTTTGTGCAGTCCCAGAAGTCTCAAATGGCGGTGAAGTTGTTTGCTTCTCCTCCTTTGATCTAAGCCATGTCTGCTCCAAAAACACCTCTCATCCTTCTAGAAATTGACCCCTCCTCTCCTCCTTGCCCACCATCCGCGCTGCCTTGTACTACTGTGTGGTAGTGCTTTTTGCTTCATGAAAGGGTATTTCTAATAGTATTGGACAGAAAATACAAGAATTCTACATCACGGTGTTGGCTTTGTGTTTTTGTGGTTTGTTTTGGGCTGTGGTTGGTTTTGGTTTTGTTTTTTTCTAATAAAAACTAGTAAATAAGTAAAGCAGCAGGATGTTGTTCATGCACCTAGATATTGGGTATGAGGCAGAGTTGCTGTTACTTGAATTTATTGCCTATTGGTGTCTGTGGAATGATGCTAGCCATATGTCATGCTAGGTGGTGTGATTTCTTTAGCGTCTACAGACTGTGTTTGTTTTGCCTTTCCTTTTCTAGAAAACAGTGTTAAACTCCCAAATCTTAGTTTTGTTTTCGTCACATTTTTATCACTTTGGGCAATTCTCTAATTCATTGAGAAGAGGTGAGTGCTTGATGCTTTGCTGGTGTGACGTTTTTTTCTCCAGTAAGATAAGATGTGTTAACTCTTTCTTCTGCCATTTAATACCTGCTGTTGACCCTGGAAACTGAGTCAGAGTGGTAACTGTTTCCGCCTCGCCTCCACTCACTTGTTTATACTGACCAGTCATGCAGCAATACAGTAGACTTCTGCGCTATGTTTTTACTGCTATTGCTTTCTAACTAAAGAACTTAAGTAGAGTTTATGTCAAATATCTTTTTTTTTTTTCTGGTCGTAGAGTATCGCATAACTTCACTGGTGAAAATGAATGCATTTCACGTACTAGTTTGACAAACCTTTGAGCTTTTCCTCTGACAGCCATCTGTGGACTTGAGTTTAGCACTGAGGCAAAGCAAGAGATCATGGCATAACTTGCAGCAATGACGTATACCATGTTAGATCAGCTACATATGCCCGCACTGACTTCTGCTGTGCTTAAAAGCCATTTATCTTGTGCTAGTAGGGGTGAAGGAAATGTTCTTGTTTTATTACAGTATTAACATATTGGTGTACCTCTTGACTTCCAGGTTGCATCACAGCGCATAAGTTCAGTGGATCTTTCATGCTGCAGCCTGGAGCACCTGCCTGCCAACCTGTTTTATAGCCAAGACCTCACTCATCTCAATTTAAAGCAGAACTTCCTGAGGCTAAACCCCAGCCCATCCACAAGTAGAGCGCTTAGTGAATTACAAAGGTAAAGTGATACGGTTCTACTGGTCTTCCTCTGCCCTTGGAGCCAACTGACCACTGGTCTGCAGGAACTTTCCTAAAAAGTTACTGCCTCCTCTTGTGGAGGATTGGCCTTGCTCTAATGCTTTGGAAATTGATTAACTCTGTGTGTTAGAAATAGACTAGCTTTCACAAGAAACTTAAATGTTTTTCTTGTAAATAGAGGGCTATTTTCAACCCAAAATGCAGTTTTCAGAGTGCGTTGTTTTTACCTACCTGCTGAGGCTAGACGGTAGCTCTTCAGTCTTTGACTCACGTGAGTGAAGCGAGCTGCCCATCAAAGGGATGTGTTCTAGGAAGGAACAGTACTGCATGCGACTTTACGTAGAAGTTTTTCGTTACCCTCAAGCAAAGAAAGCCCTGATTTAATAAATTCAGCCGGATTCCTGTCCTCTTTCTGCTCTGCTCGACCCTAATTCTTCTTTCTTAGTAACCGTGACCTTCCAGTTGTTCTTTGCATTGCAGCTCATCCAAGAATGTAACAAAATGGATAGAGCGCAGCACGATCTGTGATCTGAATGATTTGGTGTATGTGTCTTGTGGAACCAATAGGCTTCAAAAAGATGACTGTTTCCATACTGAATATAAAACTGTGATTTTAATTTCAGTGGTAACTGAATTGTAGAGTACCTCAGGATTGTATTTGTGGATGGTCCTGTTCAAACGAAATGTTTTAAACCACATTTCTAAATCCCTTCCTCTTTGAAAAACAACCAAAAAATACAAGATGGATTATGCAGGCTGTTGTTTTTTTATATAATTTCAATTTCATTCTGGAAAAACAAAAAATTTGGCATAATGGAAGATGAATGAACCCAGCAGGTCTGCTTCACAAACAAAGCAGGCAGTGATTCCAAGAGCTTATGAACACAGTCTGGAGAAGAATACTGGATTAAATGTTCTGTGAAAGTCAGTATAGGTCTCCAGATAGCAAGTGGCATTTTAGCATGTTAGGTGATGAACGTAGACAAAGAATCTATGTCTTAATTTGAATCAACTTTAACCATTTTTTCTTTTCAAATATCAGAAAGTGTACAGGAGATACTTGATTATATTTTTCCATATACATACAGCTGTTCTGTTTGGGTTTAGAAAGCATTTATAAATAACGTGATGGGCAACGTTCATTATCTGTTTAATGTTCTTTTGGTACTGCGATTGTAGGAACAGTTGAAGAATCTTGCTGAAAGTTAATAAACTGTTAAAATTTTTCTCATTATTGTGAGCCTGAACATGCAAGAGTGAAAAAGTTCAGAGGACCAAATAAAACTCTCCTGTTTTCTGAGATTCTGCATCAAGAAAATCTGGAGAAGCGGCCTATACCTAAGGTGGTGCAAAACTGATTAAGCGTCTCATTCTTCTCAGAGATGGTCCTTTTCTGCCAGTGAATAATAGTCTGCTCTGCCTCCATTGCTTTTTGCTTGTCAAGAAGGCACAGGAAAGGTCTGCGAACTTTGGAGCAAAAAAATTAATTAGGAAGGTTATATGGCACTGTTTTGGTGGCTCAGAGCCAGTGTCTTATGAATTCCTGTGCCTTGGCACTGACCCTTCCCTTTGCCACTGCTGATGTCCTCCAGCCTTATCTTCACCCGGTGCAGGTGGCATCACCCAGGCAGTGAGTAGCTGGAAGCTGCTGTTCCTGTTGCTGTGCCAGTGGAAAGGGCTGTGTGAGGCGATAGTTCCATCAGTTATCCTTTGCCTCCCTGCAGCAGCAAAAGCACGAGCCTGGCGCTGGAGTGCTCTCCCGAGCCATGCTTCTTCCTACCCTAAGAAACACAGTGCTGGCTTCTGCTTAGAGTGGGAAAACTTGAGTTTTACTTGTGTTGCCAAAAAGCTTTGAGCCAGCTTAACCTCTACTGTAAGTCTGCTTTTCTGTAGTAAGTAAATACACAAATATCCAGCAGGAAGGGAACGCTGTATCTCTTTATTAGTGATAATCTCAAATTATTAGTGAATCCCAGTGTGAAAGCATGTGCAAAGTAAGGGAAGCTCAGGCATTCCTGGAAATGCAAGTGGTTAGTTCTCTTTTTTTTTTTTCTTTTTAATCTGATTTCATGAAACCATTTTCAAATCTCATTTACACTTACCTCGTTTACATGAGGTAAAGCTTGACTGGATAAACCAAAAGTCTTTTCTTGTTCACCCATGTTCTTTCAAACCACTGCAAAGCAAGTACAAAAATCTCTGCTGTTCTGATTTGGTACTGTTGGCTTTTATACCTAATTCTCATTTGCCAATTTGCAGCCACACACAGGGCACAGCACAAGTGAATCAAGCCCAGGAATATTTAAGGCTCCAAAACAGCCATGTGCTTGGATGTTGTGAACAAAATGCGTTGGCATTCCTGGTATGATTTTTAATTAAAATCTGGTTAGCAAGGCCGTCTAGGAAAACTTGTCTTGCTGTAAGCAGCTCATGGTGCTAGCTGTTCCTCTTAAGAAATCACTTTAGGTGGGAATTTAACAAATGCTAATGAATGCTGAATTTCAAAACAAGAGGTATGTCAAAGACAGAAGAAAATATGAACTTTCAGCTACCCATTGAGTAGACTTAGAAGCAGTTGCGTCATCATAATGCGATACTGACATATGCACTGACTTGGCAGGTACAGTCAGGAATAGATTGGGAAAAAACCCAGGAACTCCTACTTTTGCTTAGGTGGTCACTTCTTTCAGTTGTTAAAATAACGTAATTTATTGCATTTCTGAATAAAATATTTAGTCCTGCTCAATACATGGTATAAGTGAAAAATCTCCATCTCGGGAGCTAAATTGCTTGTAGCGTGTGAAGGTTTACAGAGGTGTAGCTGCACTTTTTTTTCCCAGCAGCTACACTTTCACTTGCTTTACTGTCCGCTTGGATAGATAGTCTGCAGCTGTGAACTTCTGTAACTGAAGTGTCTGAATGTTGAAAGGTACATACATCTACCTGTGTTTTTTTCCTACTTAGCAGGGAATACATATTTTATACCTACATATAAAAGTACGCAGTCTGAAAATTCATTTTTGTTGAGAAAAAAAAAACACAGCAAATTTTGGTACTTCTTGTCCTTCACAGTAGCTTTTTTTAAAACGATAGGAAAAGATGTTTTTCTTCCGGGGGAGATTCCCCAGTTGAAATATTGCCCAATGGTTGCAGTATTAGAAGCAGCTGATAAGTCTTGTGGTAATATCCCCATTGAGTCAGAAGTTGTCTTACAGCCCTTGGTGTTTTAGCTCCTGTATCCTGCAAACGGAGCAATTGAAGACTTTTTGTCTTTTCACAAATTTTATTGTTTACGCTCTTGTAATGTTGGTTGATGGATTTTTTTTTAATTTTTTTTCTTAACCATAAAGTTGAGATTTGTGTGTACAGTGTTGCCAAACTTCAGTTTCCCCTTCTCCACGATGCAACTTCACAGCTCTGAAATGCAAACAAGAGTTCAGGCTTACTAGTTTTACAGAGTACTATTGCTCTAAGTTTGAAGCAAATGAATAAACCATAGTCTTTATTTACTGTTGCTCTGCTTCACTGGGCTAAGAACGCTTTATATTTATAGGTAATTGTTTCAGTCAGTGGTGTTGGAAAAAAACTGTTGGCATCAAGAATACTGTTTGCTTGTTAATATTGAAAAGTAAGTTGTCAGTATGTGGATTTTTAATGTAAGCCTGTTGCCAATTTGAAAAAAAAAGAGAAAAAGAATGGAGAAAGAAAGGAAGGGGGGGATGTCATAAGCCACAGAGTTTGTTTTAATGGTAAACAAAATGATGCTTGCCGATTTTATCTGAAGAACAAGTTGTTATTCTGATTGTGGTTGTTAATTATTAACTGTGATTATTTGGATTTTTATCTTAAGATCAGTTGATATCTTTTCTCTCCCAGAGCCTCTTTAGAAATTAATGGTTTTCTCTGCATCTCAGCTGAAACTCTTCTGGGCTAGTGGCAGTAACTTGAAGTTGCATCTGTAGGGTATGAGAAGGCTAGAGGACTCTAAGATATTGATGCTGTGTTTCTGAAATCCCTTGCTACTTCCAGCTGTAGGGTGGCTGTTTTTATCTGAAAACCTGAAACTGAGGAGGTCCTCAAGCTTAGACCCTCCTTACAAACCTATCGAGGAGTAAATTTGAAATGCAGTCATTGCTCGGAGAACGCTTACGTTCCCAAACAGCAATGGGGGAACAGTATTAGCAACCCAACTGGTGTGAACCCAGCAGAGAAGCTTGCTAGAAGTTGGGGTGAGATGTAGTTTGATCCTAGCTTGTCCCTAGAGATTAAGGAGCAGGGAGGAAAGTCTCCAGCCTGCCACTTGGTTGGTCTCAAAGTGCATTGAATGGCTTCTCGTGATTATTGCTTTTAGTGTTTAAAATAGAGGTTAGAGAATAAAGTCGGATGGATTAATGACATGCCAAATATACATCTTCCCTCTTGCCAGGCCCCGCAGGGCACTGCCAGTAGATGCACTGGAAAAGATTTGAGCTTTCTTCTTTTTTGAGGTGGTGGGGTTTGGGTTTTGTTTCATTGTTTTTTAGGTTGCTCTTCTGGAAAGGAATTTGCTTTTAAAAGCACACATTTCTTGAAGTTATTTAAATGAATCAGGCTAATGTGAGGAGCGCGCTACCATGAGGAAAGGAGTGCCATTGCATGCTCCACAGTGTGGGAAGACGCTGGGAGCTTTCTCTCGTGCTCTGGTGGTCTCCTAAGCAGGGAACCATACCTCTATACTCAGTTCTCCTCTTTCACTTGAAGCCAAAGACTGAACCGTAGCCATCTAAGCAGTAGGGCAGGAAGGAGCAGTTGGTGTGACATTGACAACCAGATGTCTACTAGTAACAAACTCCATCCAGTGCTTGCTATATTCTGGTGCTATTTATTTTCTCAGCTCTGTAACCTTGGAAGGCTTTTTTCTTATTTATTAATACTAAAGACGACACTTGGAATATGTTGCTTGTGTCACTTCACCGCTTTTGTTTTATTCAGTTTGTAAAGACATCGAAGGAAGAGTTTGGTTTTGTTAATGCATCTTTCCAAATCTTCATGACTGGTTGTGTTCTACGTAGCTCCTGTATACCTTTCTGAACTCAAGAAAGTACCCTCATGTGAATACTTGGCAAAAATCAGTGACATTTGATTAAACAAAAATAAATTGCCAAATCAAGTTGCTACAAGTGACTAAATGGGGAAGTTTTCAGAATTGGTTTAATGCCTGAAACACATTGGATTTTTTGCATTGTTTAGATTGGAACAGTGAACTCCTAAATAGTGGTAGGAGAAAAATAGATGGCATTATAAAATAGCTTTTTTAAAAAGAGTGTAGTCTGAAAGTAGAAAATGCAGTTAATTAATTGACTTCAGTTTAGTGGACCTATTAGGCTAAGTACAGCAGTACCTCTTCCAAATAATGCTTCAAAAAGGCAGTGAACGCATTTATGGAATCTAGCCATTGTGTATCAGCCTACTCTGATTTACTTGTCTATTGCTTTGTGATAGGGCTTCCAAAGTAAGGGTTGTCCTTTCATGTATTTAAACATGTTTCAGTTTGGAAGCCTGCTCCTAGCTAATGCTTTTGTGTTTCAAATAGAAATTTCCAATCTAGAAGGAGAATATATTTTCACTTTGTTTCTAGGAACTTTGTTCTTTCTCTGAGGATAGTCTTTTCCCCCCTAATGAAGCAGTGCGTGCTAGGTATGTGCAGAAATTGAGGGCTGCAAAGTACAGTAATGTAGGTTCAGATTGTTTCCACTAACAGAATATACATTTGGTTTTTCTCATCTTTATGGTCTTCTTATCAACTATGTAATAGAATAAAAGCTTTGTTGTTGTCTTAAGGTTGGTTGTAGTCTGAATTTGACTTTACATCAGTGATTACTTATATATTTTGAAAAATAACTGGCTAGATTTAAGGTTATTTCCTTTTGTGCAGGGGAGTCTGTTTTCTTTTTTTTTTTTGTAGCACAATGTACCAATTAATTTTGGCATATAGACTCAAGTCTGTATGCCAGAATTGTTGTGCCCTGTTAAGGTTTTAAATGTGGGTAGAGGGGAGAAATACCAGGATGGCTCTTCCTGGTGTGTTGGCATCAAGGGTACAGAACATGCCAAAATTGCTGCTATCAGTCTGCTTTTTTCTTTCTTTTTATTTTTCCCCCGTGGGGTTTAACAAAGGAGGAGGGAGATCAAAATTCAGATACAAAACTATGTTTTAATTTATTCATTCAGCTAATGGAGAAGTTGATAATGGTGAATTTGTTCAAGATTCTTCTAACTTGACCAGAGTAAATTTTTGCCCACAAATTAAGGGGCCCTCTTTCTTGACATGACTTGACTCCCATCTGGTTTTGTGCGGTATTACATGAGCTACTTGGTTTCTGGATAAACAGGAGTCTTGTCTGGATAAACAGAGAAACAAAGTAGAAAAGGCCAGCAGAGCTCCTCCTTCCCCCTCTGTGTTATCTGTTGAAAATTCCTTCTGTGCCCAAGCTGGGGAGGGCTGCTCTTGACCTCGGGTAAAGCCTTCAGCTGTAGCATCCACGTGAGCCTCACTAGCTGTTGCAGAAACAGTCTACCTCTATACAGCTGTCTCAACAAATTTAGCAGGGCAAGAGGGCTGGAATAGTTCATTTTAATTGTCTAACTAATTTAAGGCTTTTACAATGACACCTTTCTGGGAAGGGAGATGCTGTGACAGTATTTCTGGCGCTACGCTAGCTGCGCCCTTAGGCAATAAGACTATGGATGGGGAGTCTGACATGACTGCAAAAAGGCGGTAAATTGGACTTTTTATTTCCAAGGAGGAAATTGTTGTGTCGGGTTTATATGGAAATTCTCTTACGATTAGGTTAGCGGCCTAAGTAGCAGGCATTCATGAAGGTGGCAAGTTGTAGTTCCGTTCCAACACTTGCCACGCTGCTGCTAGACAAGTGTCATTGATCTGCTCAGAAATGGTGCTGAAGCTGAGGGACAGTTGTGCTGCTGCTTGAAATGGTGTTTAGCTGCAACCACAGCATAAGCATGAGACAGCCCAAATACTGGAGATAGTATTGGGAAAGTGATTGGTTTCCTTAAAATAAGTCTGTTATTAAGCCATGTCTTCTGTTTTGGGTGTAGTAAAATACTGCTTTTTAATTGCTTTTGGTAAGAGTAGGGCAAGACTGGTTCTGTCAGACAAGTCTGTTAAGGCTGCATTTAAATGACAGTGTGTGGCCATTACGAATATACTGTTCCCTCCCCTCCAAACACAAATGCTGTACTGTGTAATGGAAATTCCTCTGCTGTGCACATCGTGCAGATCTGAATTTGAAATTAGCATGTCAGTTCATTGCTTTGCTGTAATACAAATGTCTCTTGTTAGTCCCTCTCCTTATTTTGCCTATGTCAAACTAAAACCACTCCTGAAGTGGCAGCTTCAGGATTAAGTAAGTGGGCCTTTTTGGGCTCAATTATGGCAATTAGTTCAGTCATATTGCATGTTTAAACCCAAGAGTTGACATGTCAACATTTTGCTGTAGCTTTAAAGTAGGACTATTTTTGGTCAGAGAAGTGAGTGTTTATAGATTGGTCATTACAATAGAAAGCTTAGTAAGTTAACTGAACATAGCGTGTTGAGAGATGCCGTTCTTCAGGTTGGTTTTTTTAATAGATAACAAAGTCTAGAACCAAGGAAGGAGGGAGAAAAGGAAGGAGAGCATATGTGTGGACTTGATAAGAGGTTATTAGACTGTCATGCCTCAACTGAGCAGTGTTGTGCCTTTTTCCCTTTCTAGCAATGTCATGGGGTCAGCATCGATGTGTGCCTCTGCTTCTGGTAGGAGTAAAGATTTGAGTGTGGGAAAACAACAAAGATGTTGCTCTGTAAAATCTATTTAAAGCCCAACACTGCAAACTCAGCAGCAATACAAAACTTGAATCTGTAAAATACTTCTCTCCTACCTTATTTATATTGATGCCACAAGTGATACCGGTGCTACTGACTGTAAATCTCTCTAGATATGAGAAGCAGTGTGAACAATTCAGCATTTTAAATGTGCGGCACGGCAGTTCTCCATAATGGAAGTGCACCAACACGTTTCCGATGTGGATAGTGGGAAGTGAGTGGCCAAAGATGAGAAGTAGACTTGGATCTTAACTTTGAGTAAATGCCAGCTAGTTTGGCTTCATGATGTTCTGCATTTGACGTTGCTCTGTGAGAAGAAATGCAACTTTTGCATTTTGTAAATGAACATGTTTACAATGGAGGAAGAAAATACCTCTTTTCTGGCAGTTATCTTTAATTAATCTCATAACTTTAACTAAGCTTATGGTGTCTGCCTTTCAGCTTTTCTTTACACATGACTTAACAATGAACTCTCCTTTGTGGATTATTTGACATACACTTCTATGTGCATTTTCAGCTTCTGTATGAGTGTATCCAATACTGGATGTACCACTCATTCTCCCTTACATACCATATAGACCTATTAACTAGTTCAGTTTGTGCCTTTAGTAATTAGATTACTCAGAGAAGACCCTTAATAAGCACACATTAGGGTAGTAGAGATGTAATCCAGATACATTTGAGTGGGGAGTGTTGGGTTGTTTTTTTTCTCTTTGACCTAAGACAGTTGTATGCAAGAATGTGTGCAGAAAGTATTGAAGCTGAACACTGCATTAGAGTTACTTAATGTATTTCTTAGCTTCCTTCACCACTGCCACCCGTGCCCCACCCCCACCTCAAGTCCTCTTCCCTCTGTATTAGCTTGATCTGTAAGTTTATCTCGAGATTGTACTGGGGCTCTTTTAGTAGATTATAATTTTTAGTCGTTTAGTGGGCAAAAGCCTTGAGTCTGTTCTTTCGAGACTCCAGCACAGGTAAAGGCCGTAGCCTCGGTGCTGATGATTAAATAAGTTAATTCTCTTTTTCATGGTTGACTCGACAATTGAAATGGTTGCATTTTGGTATTTCTTCAGCAGCTTAGTTATTTTGACTTAATCTTCCTGTCTTCACTTCTATTTTTGCACTTACCTAAATACTGAAAAAAATTGTAATTTCTGAAGGCCCCAGAGTCTACTACTTAGAGCTCTCTTGCTTGTGTTTGCAGTTGACTCTTGAGGAAGATGTGGGACAGCTGTTCCACCGCAGAATCACCTCAAATTTCAAGGCAGTGTATCTGTGGTCTAAATCTACAGTTATCTTTAAGATAAATGCAGGATTGTGCGTTTCAGTTCTAGGTTCAAGATTTTTAAGCCCTTTCTCTCAAAATAGAGGGATATGAAGGTATACTGTTTAAAATGTGCATTTTTTTTCTGGCTAGCAGCCCTCATTAACATCAGCTAACTTATCCTAGCCTCCTTTTTATTTTACAGTTCTCCCTCTAGAGATGCATTAGTCATTGTTTCTGCACAGTAGCAATTTTTTCCCTGCAGCAGTAATTTGATTGCAAGATTTCATTTAGTTTCCGTCTAACTGTGTTCCAAACTTCTTCTGCCTCCAGCATGGCACAGGGTGTTCAAAATCTGTGATAACTCTGGCTATGATTTTACCTTTTCTTTTTTTGTTTTTCTGCCATCTTTGCACCAAAATACCAATATAGAGCATAGCATTCCCTTGCTTGCTGCAAGCCTGTGTAAACGTTAAGTGTGTTTACAGCCTGTCTGTTTGGGTAAAATCTACACTTTGCTTACAACTCCTGTTGAAATACAATACAAAGGGGCTACACACATTTTCATGTTGAGTTTTATAAAGTCAGTGACATGAGTTTGATTTAGGCAATACTAAAGGTGCCTGCCAGTCGATTGCAGTAGCTCTTAAGGATTTTTAGGAGTCTTCTGATGTTAAAACTCTTTACGCTTTTAATGCTTGATGTGTTTTTCTGTGTGTGTTTTCTGGTTGGGGGAGGACAAAGTGCTTGGAGGTAAGAATGTGCTGGGCCAGTGTGGAGGCTGTGGATGCACTGGCACATGCTGTCCAACATTACCAAGAATAGCAGCGTTCATAGGAGCAGTTTTGCTTCTGTCCCTGTGGAAGCAAAAAGCCTGCTTGCACAAATAACAGCTTGAGCCTTAACAAAGGGAAAATGAAGTCCAAATAAAATGTCCTGGTGTAAACCGTGCCAGAAAAGAAACTTCCTCCCGTCTATCAGAAACCGACACAGATCTTGTCATTCGTTCTTTTACTTGCCTTTAGGCGTACCTCCCCGTGGTTGTTAGGCAACCGTAATAATGTTGCTGAACATGCAGGCTGGCTAATTGGATTGTCCCCTTCTTGGGGTTTTTTGTTCAAACAGTCTTGGTCATTTTTAATACAGCAAGAACATGCAAGTTGTGCAAGTTGCTTCATTGCCTGATGTGATAAACCAAGGGGCTTTTAAGAGTTCTGTGACACATCAAGGACAAAACTTTGAAATCTAGGCTTATCATACTTAATCAGGAGTGTAAGAATTTGCCTCCGTCACTACAGATGACTTGCTAAATTCTGCTTTAATTCAGCACATTTCACAGTTGTATTCAAACCAGCCTATTCTGATGAGAATTTTTGGTTGAAGGGCAGGGTCTACTCACACGAACAGAGCTGAGCTGCACCACAAAAATTTAGTGTTCAAATAGGCTGCAAATTTCTTGCGCCCTGTAGCCCGTGTCACTTAGGGTAGTCTTATTAGCAAGAAACGTGTTCAGAAAAATAGCAATACTTCAGTACAGGATGAGATACCACAGAAGAAATTACATGTATCATAAGGTTGGCAAGGGTTTTGTTCTTTGTTACACTCATGGGAAAATATATTTAGTGTGTTATTCAGGAAGGCTTGTTTCTCTGTGACAACTTAACATGAGTGAACTCTTTCAAGTGGTGTTGAACTTGAACGTCTAGTAGTTTCCCTGCTTTTTTGAGTACATAAACTAAAAATATATGTGATTTGCATGTACATAACCAAACTTACCGTGTGTTAATTATTGCAAGATAACTTGCTGTGGTTAATGCTCCACTTGTCTCCTTTATTTATTTTATTTTTATTTTTTCTTATCTCATTGTAGATTCACCAAGTTGAAGAGCCTTAACCTTTCCAATAATAATTTAGGAGACTTCCCACTAGCAGTCTGCAGTATCCCAACCTTGACTGAACTCAACGTGTCCTGCAATGCCCTCAGAAGCGTTCCAGCAGTTGTAGGCGAGATGCACAAGCAAGTACTTTCTAAAACTTAATATACAGAGCCTACTGATGAAGGCAATACGCAGCTTCATGACTCTGTACATAATCTTGCTATGAGAAACTGTTTAAACTTACTGGGTTTTGTCAGAGCAGACTGGCTCGTAGATCTGTATGGAAGCAGTTGTGAGGTGCAGATGGAGGGGAAGCACACTTTGTGTCTCAAAGCTCTTCCAGTCCCCAGCATTTGACAGAAGGGTCACCTTCACGGTGAAGAAAATCTTTAAGCCTCCTTCCTTATATGCTTCAGTCATCACACAAGCCACAGTTCTGGAGATGTTTGAAGATATGATACAACTGTCTAACACAGCCTACGTTTAATAGTTGCCAAGGCTTTTAATTATTTGGTCGATATCTTCAGTACCAGATGTTAAGGCGTTATTCCTTGACATTTTTCTTTCTTCTGCCCTTTTGTATATTTTATGTCACTGTAACTGCAGCAGATTTGTGTGTTTATAGGAAGGAAATTTGATTTAACAGGTCACTCACTCTCTTCACTCTCCTTTCCCCTCCCCCGCTTTTAATAGCTTGCAGACGTTTTTGCTGGATGGCAACTTTCTCCAGTCCCTTCCTGATGAATTGGAGCATATGCATCAGCTCAGCTATGTGAGTCTGTCCTTCAATGAGTTCACCAACATTCCAGGGGTGCTGGAGAAGCTGACTGCCATGGATAAGCTCTGTATGGCAGGAAACTGCTTGGATACCCTGAACCTACAAGTGTTAAAAAGGATGCCTCATATTAAACATGTGGATCTAAGGTAGGTATTTGGAAAAGGGGAAAAATAAGTGGGTCTGAATTTTTGGTGTTGAAATGGTTTCTCCTTGGCTGTCAGAATAGTCCCTGGGTCTGAATCTCTTGTGTTACTCCATTGAACCGTGTTTCTGGCAGCATTATGTAACTCACAGCACTTGCCATGACTTAGCACTCTTCTTTGAGGAAGGGGGATCAATAGATAGGAAAATAAGTTTTGGGGGAAATTAATATTTACACCAAAAGATCAAACAAAAGAGAGCCTGGGACACTGGTGATTCCTGCAGTTCTTGTTGCTGCAGTGTAAATACAATAGAAATGAGAGTGCCTGACCCAAAAAGCTTCTGTCTGAAATGTTATTGATGTGTGAGATGAAAAAAAGGGCGCTGAAGGTGGAAGGACAAAAATAAATATTTTCATATTTCTTGGTATGATAAAAAGCTTAGTCCACTGGGAGTGACATTATTTTATTGATGCCCTCAGCAGAGTCTAAACAGATCCCTATTACAAATGGCTCCAGTATGATGTGGTTCTTTATTCTTATGGTCTTCGGGGAAGACAGCTTCTGCAGTCAGCTGGGCAAAGCTCAGTTCAGAGCTTGGACCATGAGGTCCAAGTAATGATGAATTCTGGAACCATTTGGTTAAGCTATTCACCTAATACTTCTGCGTACCTGTCAGACTTTGCCATCGAGGAAGGGCCAGCATAAATTAAGAAAACAGCTAAAACAGATGGATGAATTCTGAAGCGGTTATGGTGGGGTTAAAATATGTCTGTGTGTTTGTATGCATGTTAAAGGCAAATAAATAAATAGGCCTCAGAATAGGGATGCTGTGGCTGAGCTGGCCATGAGGTCCAGCGGTGCCGTTCCAGCCCTCTCATTGTCTGCAACATCCCTTCTGCAGCGAGCAGAAAACAGTGGTTCTTTGTAACACTACCTGGAATAGTAGATGTTGAACGTGTTTGACAACTGTACTTGCTGCACAGTGAAATGCTTTGCTTCAGTGAAATCTGAATGAAGCGCTGCTTGTCAACTGAAAACAGAAAAAGTATACTGTGGTATTGGAGGGGACATGCTACCCATTCTCTTTAACTGGAAAACGTAGCTGCTCTGAAAATACAACTGTTACACAGACAGCAACTCTCTGAAAGCAAGAAAAACAGCAGAACTGTAGGTATTTCATCTTATCCCCACTAGGGAGGTTTTAATGGGCCAGCAGAAGTTTACTATACTGTTTTTAGTGTTCTCTTCAGAGCTGGGAACTTGAAACTGAACTCTTTGGAGTGCTCTGCAGTCTCAAACACTGCTGGGTTATAGATAATCTAATTCAGTTGTAACTTCTGGGGAAGTTGCCGAGTATTAGTAGCGTCAATGTACTGCAGTGAAGATGTGATAAAACCTGTTCTTTTTATCTGACGGACCCACTCGTCTTGGGGTTTTGCTTTGTTTTCTTTCAACACACATCTTCAGCTCTCTGAATTTGCTCGTGGTGGAACGTGGTGACGTGGGAGGCGAATATATGGGAATTCATAAACCTTAATTTGGCCTTTCAGTAAGGCAAGAGACTCCAATATCTGCAGGTTACTCGTATCTTTCAGGCTTTTCCAGCAGATGCTCATGATAGGCTAGCAGGAACTGTAGAGATTTTGTTCTTTTCCAAACTATTGGGCACAAACAACAGCCAGATCATCTTTTATTTTTATAGACACAATAACAGTAGTACTTAACCTTCTTGCAGAGCTTTTCGTCAGTAGTTTTCAAAGTAGTTTGGAAGGAGCTTGGTCTCGTCATTCCTTTGTCACGATGGAAAAAACAACTGAGCAGATCCATCCTGCTTTTAAAATACCGTAACAAAGTGGGAAATATCAACCTTGATCAGAACCTGGAGGCATGCTAGTTTAATCCAGCACAAGTGATTGTAGAGTGAGCATTAGTTTGTCAGCATGAGCCTGCTATGTAACTACATTTAATCTCCTTTTTTGTCTGCAAGATTGAATTCAATTAGGAGATTGGAAGCTGATGAAATAGATTTTCTGCATCATGTGACCCAACTGGATCTCAGAGACAACAAACTTGGGGAGCTGGATGCAACAGTTTTTAACAATGTTGAAGTGTTACACTGTGAACGGAATCAACTGGTAACCCTCAAAATCAGTGGATATTTTCTCAAAGCGCTTTATGCTTCCTCAAATGGTAAGTGCATTTTCAGGGCAGCTGTGGTGGAGTCATCTGACTTATGGTTTCGGACCTAGTTCTCTGTGGGATGCTTGTGGAGTGCAGTGCATGTAATCTGGAGGAATCAGGAGGCTCTTGACATGACCCTTGGATAAAAGGGTTGCATATGTGCTGGGTCATGCTACTGGCAGTTCTGACCTTCAGAAGTGACTTTCAAATAACACTGGGCAACTGATCTGGAGGTCTCAAAACTAGGAAAATCTTAGCATTTGGGTTGAAATTCCTCTCAATGACAGCAGGGGAGGGGTCTTGAAGTTGTCACTTCCTTCAGTTGTGTTAATGTGTTGCTTTACTAAGGCAAATAAGGAATTTATTGCTTCTCCCCAGAGTGTAGAAAGTTTGAACAAGTGGCCATTTGTGATACAAACAAAAACAATATATGTTTTTGCTGCTACATCTAGCTGCTTACTCAGGCCAGAAAGCTACGAAATCTATAATGAGTAACTTTGTATTCAATAATAGAAATAATGCAGCCTTTTCCAGTTGGATAATTCCTTTCTTCCATGAATAGGATTTGTTTGATCTGTCTCTGGAAGCTGCTATTACTTAAAATATTCCATTTTCACCACCATTTTTATTGTTTGGAGTAGTTTGGTATGGAATAAACAAAATGCACACTCAGGGAGCTGTGAATTTGATGAGCAGTCCAAACTGCCTTTAAAAGGCTGTCGTCTTAATGATATCCAAGCCTGTGTCTTCATTAAGTATTCATGCCAGGACCTTTGTAGCTGAGAAAAGTTAACATAATCTGAGCATGTGCTGTGCAATGTGAGCTGAGAACCCAAGTCAACCCATATCTTGCAATCAACAGCTTATTTGGTCTTGCTGTTCTTTCTTGTTATCCTCTCTTTGCACCCTCAGCCACCTTGTTTTAGTCTCATCTTCCAAAGGAACCGTGATGCTTGTTACCCTTTTAACTTCAGTGGATTTTCTGTAGACTTAAATGTCTGCTGGCTGTGTTTCAACCTTAATGCTAAGCATTAGCTACCTAAAAACCTTGGGATGTGAAATATTATTGAAGCAATCAAAATATAACACTATGAGCAGTAGTTGAGATGCTATGAAAGGTCTGTCAGGCTGCCTGGCAACCAGGAACTCCGCAAGGATGCAAAGGCTCAAGTATTGTGTTGAAAAATACATGGATCTTGCCATGACCTGGAGAACTCTAGGGTGTTCTGTAGCTTGGTGTTCCGGAGTTAGGGAGTCTCCCATCCTGTGCCGGTACCATTAGTGACCAGTGAAAAAAAGTAGAGCAGGTTTGTGACTGACTATTCTGGGCAGAGGGTCACAGAGGAGACGTTACAGCTCTGGGACCAAAATGGAAAAATGAGAATTTTTCATGAAACTTTTACAATCCTCCTGTTTCTCTTCTCTGATCAGTTATGCAGTGTCTGTCATAGCAAGTACAACATAATATTGCAAATGTACTCAGACGTTATAAAGAAATAAAACTTGGTTCACAAAGGTCCAGATCCTCAGGAGTTTTTTAGGTTACTGACTTGTTCTGAAATCTCTGGGTGTTAGCTGCTTACAGTAACTCTTATGAAACAGCCATTTGAGTGCAAATCTTCATCACCACTTTTGTTTTTGTATATTTTTCCCCCTAGAACTTGTTCATCTTGATGTGTATCCAGTTCCTAATTGCCTGGCTTATATGGATATTTCTAGGTAAGACTAGTTTTTTTCTTGCGCCTGTAAAATATATATCAATGAGACTTATGGAAAAATTATGTTCACTGGTATTTTACTGGGAGGGAGGGGGGACAGGAAATGGACCTTGAGAATATGGGAAGACTGATTTTCAGAGTTAGAGGATGGGCTTTTTTCTACTGGCCAGTTCTTCCTTGTTTCCTTTTTATAGATTTAATTTTTAAATTTTTTTAGTACTAAAAGCAAAACAAGCCTTTATGCTTAAGAGTTTCCCTGACTGAAAGATTTCCCATCTTACAGAGCTATAACACAGTGATTCAAAGGTGCACCAGTATGAGACATGTACAGAAGTTCCTTTCTGGATATGTCTGTGGCGCAAGCCCAGTGTAGGTGATGGTTTGATAGTTTACATGTCAGTTCAGCAGCTCCTGAAGCTCATCGTTGTTCTCTGCAGCCCTGGCTGCTGCAGGGATGTCTGCAGTTGCCACTTGAATATGTCTGTAAATCTCACTTTAACAAGGGAGGTGGGATAGGGAAAGAAATTGAAAAAGGGAGTGTTACAGTTTGATTTACAAATTAAGGATTAATTAGATCAGGAAAATATATATGTAAACTTTATACATGTGCTTAATGTCTGTCTTATTTAACAAATTATTCATCTGAATGTTAAAGTGATAATCTCATTCGTTAAAATGCCTGCTTAAAGCACTTTTAAGCTGTTGAGGGTGATCGTAACAATTAGTGAGTTAATCTGGGTGAGTGGCCGTCAACTTCAAAGTTTCATCAACCATGAGTTACTTGTGTTGTGCACCTGAATGTAAGATACAGGCGTGACTAAGTGCGATGTATTGAAAAGCATTCTTTGTAAAGCTGTGTTCTCCATTTAGCTGTAAATGACAGTGGTGCAGAATGCATGATTTTGATCACAAAACCCTTTCTGTGCCTCAGTCCAGTGATGGTGTTGTAACTAAACGGGAAGGGTGTCTTTAGCTTCTTGGCTCGCTTGGAATTTGGGAAATCTGATGAGGCTGAAAAGGAAGCTATCTGAGGGTAAAGAGGAGTTGGGTTGCTATTGCCTATCTTGGTTAAAGGCTGTTGCAGAAATAAACTATAGGACACAAGTACATGAGTGAGCATAAACATTGATTTATATTCATGCTGTGTAAGGGTCCTATTCCTGAACTTCAAGTCTGTGACTGCCTGAGTATTATTTTCTGCCCAGTTTTGCATCTGTGTACGATAATTCAGGTAGTGGTTATGTGAATGCACATGCACACAATCTGCTCCATGCATTTTATGCTGCTTATTTTTGTCTTTAAGGCAGGATACATGAGTGCCCCACTGTGCCTAGCTGTATGTTTTCAAGTGTAATATTTGGAAAAACTTAACTCTAAGAACTTAATTTTTATAAGGGTTAATGCCTGTGAAGACAAATGCAAGAAAAGCAAAACATTTGACTTTAAAGATATGCCAAAAAAACCAAGATTTTGCTCTATTCAGGGAGATAGCTGCAGAGTGGTGGAGTGGGTTTCAGGATTGCGTTTATGGGTGGTCGAAGAGGTGTGTCTCAACCATGTAGGGTGTGAGTATCTTCTGAGGAGTATCTCGCAAGTTTTCTTCTCTGTGGAGAGACTTCTTCATCCTCAATACTCTGATGCTCATTATACTTCTTCCCAGGTAATTGGGAAGCAGGTTCTTCCATTTCCTTAGCGGCCACACATCTAAGGAGATAATAGTGCTATTAGCTTCCTTGCCCCCTCACTCAGGACCTTACTGCACTGGTAGTGCCCTTAGAGAAGGTGTGATACGATCGCGTAGGAAACATACTGTGTAGCAGATTTATTTCCTGCAGGTTTCTGTATCTCTCTTGAGGCTGTATTCTTAATAGCCTTTACATCTTGATTATCACTTAGTTATACCTCTTTGTGTTCTTTATTCATAGAAATCACCTGGAAAACCTGCCTGAGTGGGTATGTGACAGCAGGAAACTGGAAGTGTTGGATGTAGGCCACAATCAGATACGTGAGCTGCCTGCCCGGTGAGTCTTGCAGACCAGTTGCACAATGTGGAAGAGGATAAGCAATTCAGAAATAATTGCTGATTCAGTGTTTAGCTTGTTCCAGTGACTGTCAGGCCCGTTTTATCTTTTGTTTGATTTTATTTTTACTTTGTGGGGTGTCGTCATGCCTCAAGCTTCCGCCCAGCCTTTCTTCTTCTACTTTCATACAGAGAAAGCAGTGCCTTTGAACTCCAGGTGGAAGTTTTGAAGCTGTTCATGTGGCTGTTCAGGCAGGAAAGCCCTTCATTTTTAATACCGAATATTAAATATTTACAGCCATAACTTTGCATGACAGTTTAGAGATCAAGAACTTGTGATTTAGTTTCAGTGGTACTTGGAGACTCCAGTTCACAGCCCCGTTTGAGTGAAAAAGGGTTGAGAGGAGAAGGTGAAGCCTCATCAAGCAAGCAAACTCCTGCAAGTAGAGCAATTGCCTTCACTACAAGGATGATCTCTTTTTCCAGGAGTCTAAACTTAAAATCGATAAATACAAATGATAGGAAAGTAAGTGAACAGGAAGGAAAATAGGAGCTGAGTTTATATCGTGGATCTATCTTATTGGTTTTTTTTTTCCTGGAGAGACCTGTTCTGGGTGAGTATGCTGGTCAGGTGCTGGTACTGAGAACTTTTGTGCTGGTATTGAGAATTTTTAAGTCCCTGATCTACTGGAAGAGAGTGTCATTCTTGGCTGCTCTGTACGCTTCAAAAGAGGTCTTGTGAAAGAGGGAGAACACTGGGCACAAAGGGTGAAATTGCACGGGGACGTGCAGAACCATTGAAGATTGTAGACAGCTAGTATATGATGATCTAGTAAATATTTTTCATATGGAGCTCTACAGCACAGAAGAGGATCAGAAACCAAAACCACTAGTTTTGTTTGGGTCAGGTGAATGTGCCATATGGTGTAAACTGGCAATTTTAGTGTCAGAAATGGGAAGACAATGGCTTTCAGAAATGCAGACGGAAAAGGATGTGAGGAGATTTACCTAACTAATGGTCTAACATGCAGACTATTAATCCCTCTGTTTTTTCACGCAAAGTGAAACTGCGCCTACTCAGGAGGCGGGGGAGCAAAAGTTCATTTGCCTTTCATTTGCACTTCATAACAGCAAGGACTATCAAGGCATGCCAGATATCTTTGGGAGATTAATGATTAGCTGAAATTAGGTACAGTCAACATCCCACTTGTCTCTCCTGCCATCTTATCATTAACCCCAGGAAACAGCTTATCTTTGAAAGCTCTTCTTTGTAGTATGTGTCTAGATAGTTTAGCTCCTAATAAGTCAGCTCAGTTTTAAGGCCCAGTTCAAAACACAGGCTTTGACCCTCTGTTAAACTTCAGGGAAATTTGGGTCTGGATTGAAATGCAAATGGCTCAGGCCTATAGACCTACTGTTAAGTATCAGGTAAATACTAGTGCCCAGTAAGTGTGCTCACGTGCACTGCTGTGTGCTTTTCCTTCTATATAGAATAGGACTCTGAAAAACTGTGAAGTGAGGGAGCAGGAGTCTTCTGGGAGGATGTTTGCGACTCTAACCACAAATGTTCAAGCCTTGACTGGCCAGCAGTTTCCTGGAAGGCTGAAGGTTTCGCCTAATCTAAACAAACTACAGTTGATGCTGTGTGTGTTTGCCTCTTGAAGCAGAAAAACAATCCTCAAAGACAAGAGTTGAAGGATTTGAGATAGAGGACTGTGTACTAATGTTTGTCTGGATTAAAGAAAATGGGAACAATGTACACTGGGCTGTAATGCAGCCCATTTTTGCTTTAAAAGTGCTGAAAATTAACAGAAAGGGTACTTAGTCTTAGCTACGCAGGACAAATTCATTGTCATAAAACTGATGTTGCCAAAGATCCCCCAAAGAAAATGGAAACGCTTCAATTAAGAGTTGCCAAAATGACCTTGCTGCCACCAGTGAACAGATGTCTGTATGTAATTTTGGGGTTTTTTTCTGGTTTTTTTTTTAAAAGATCTATTTGTATTCAACACGGTGTTCTCTCAAACAGTTGCTTACCAAAGGAATTGGTTGAATGCTTTCACCAAACTGTTTTCTCAGAAGATGCTGATGCTGATTGACATGCTGTCCTTAGAACTTTTTGATCCCATCAAAGCTTCCAGTGGGAATTGGGCAAGTGAGAAAACTGCCTATAGTGAAAAGCAGTCCTTGTATGCTCATTGCCCACCAAGCTCAAGAATTAGGTGTCCCAGGCTCATCAGCAGCTTGCTTAGTTAAATGCTGGTGGTTCAATCTCTCTTCATGCAGCCCAGTTCTTTCGGTGCTTGTGTAACTTGGAAAATAAGAGAAAACAAAAAACAAACAAGCAAAAAATACCCCAAAGACTTATTCAATTTTTCTGAATTGCATATAAAATCTATTTTCATGGAAAAGGTGATTGCAAAGGTTTTTGCCATGATTTGAACTTTTTTTTATTGTAAAATGGCACTGCCCCCACCCATCCAAAAAAAACCCCAATATGATAAATTTTTTTCAGAGACATTGTCAACCAGTTGTGCTTTTCCCTGTCATGTTTGGTGTTGATGATACTGGCTAGTCTTGATTAGGAAACGAAATAGAATAGAAAAGCAAATCTGTAAGTGAGAGAGATTTTCAGCTACAAGTGGAGTGAAACAAAAATGGTTAAATGACAAAAACATAATAGATACGCTTATCACTGGTGTGGTAAGGCTTTTCACCCTGTGTTGAGCCCTCTGGAATGATACAGCTGGCTGTTGACTTGTATCCATGGTCATAACGCAGACAATCCAGCCAACTGAGATAACTGTTAACACTGGCACACAGACACAGAGCATGACTGTATCTGTCAAGGGGGAAATACTCCGCATACTTCATTGATTATTTTGGCACAATAAACCGATGACCTGATGTGTTGTAGGGAAGGGGCAGAGAGGCTCTTTATGTGTATTTGGGTCATTGTAACAGAGGGAAGAAGATTTTTGCTTTAATGCTGAGTAATTTTGCGAGCCTTTAATTGAAACAGGTCAGCGTGATGCACAGGCTTGCCAGATTAAACAGTACAGTAGCAGGGATGTAAGACAGGTGGCATATGAAGAATAATCTTTCTTACGTTGCTGAAAGTGGTTCCCATTTGAAGTCGAGAGCTGCTCTGGTTTTGAGGTCTTTAGGTGCAAATTTTAAACTCATTACATTGTTCATGTTGCAAATTTCAGCTATTTCATGAAAACAGCTGTTCTTGTCTCCTTACTTCGCTCTCTTCTCCCCCTCCCCTTCTCCCCCAGCTCCCCCAAAAATGGAGCAGGGGGGATGGGACTCCAAGTCATCTATTGCTTGTAAAAGCTCAAGAAAGTAAAGCCGATTAGATAAATTTCATTCGATGTAGAACTGGAAAGGAGGCTTTATGTTAGTCTGGTATTAACAGAAAAGGAAAACGGGGGGGTGGGGAATTGCATTGGATTATGAGTCAGCACATGATGAATAGAGCACTATGAAGCTTGTGAGGTGACTGGTGATTTCACCCACACTTCTGAAGTTCTTCCATTAGCTACGGGGATCCCACATGTGCCGTTTTCTGCAGCCATTGTTAGCAATTACCTCCTTCACTGTCGTGCTTCTATATTCATGTTTTATACAGTGCAATAAGATAACCCTTTCTCACTACTTTCACTCCTGAATCATCCTTAAACCTCCTTCCCTGTCTCTGAGCAACCTTTTCAAGAAGTTGGTGGAGAGTGGGAAGACATTCTTGGATCTGTGCGTAATTAATACCATGTCTGCCGATCAGTTGGCTGAATCACTTTCTTTGTAATGAACGGTGATAGCGTACCTAAATTCTCAAAGCAGCTCTTCGGTTTAGGTTTTTCTCATTTTTGGTGTTTTTTCTTTCTCTAAGGTTGTTTTACAATAGCAGCTTGCGTAAGCTGCTGGCAGGACATAACATGTTAGGAAGGCTACCAGATCGGCTCGAGCAAACACAAGTGGAAGTCCTGGACGTGCAACACAACCAGCTCCTTGAACTGCCATCTAACCTGCTTTTGAAAGCAGACAGGTAAATGTAAAGACAGTTGAATCTGAACTTGCGTGTGAGGAACCTTGCTTTGTGCGTTACTTCCTAGATGAAAGGGTAATCTGAGGTTCCCCTAATTTGAAAGTTCCCAAGCCTTGTGTGGTAAGAACAGATGTCTGCCCAACTCACCAAGATGCATTCTTTTTATTCTGGTTTTGTTGCCTTATATGGTTGCTTCTTTATCCCCACCAAGCTCCTGCTGAACACCTACTTCTTGAAATCTAGCTGTAAAGTGAAGCACATGCTATTTTCTACTACATACACTGAGATGGGTTAGTGGCAGTTTCTTTAAATACATATTTCTTAGGCTTGTTTGATGGAGTGTGAAAGCTTTTTTTCCCTGCTTCAGTCAGAGGCTAGAACTTATTTATACCTGTCAAACAAAACAAAATCTGTGCATAAGGCTGTCAGAATAACTCAGTTATTCCCCTCTCCTTGCTTTGTGAATTTTTTTTTATGCTTTTCAAATGTTTGTCACTGATTTAGCTGGTGTCACCACTTGATCTGCTTTCTGGATTCTTATTTTTATGCTGCTGTTTCTTTAGTCTCACAGTCTTCGTAATCTTTTTTTCCTGAGTACGAACACACTCTGTAAAGTGGCTGTGATTGAAATATGGGAGGTTGGTAGCGTAGCCTGGAGATGGTGGGTGGGCTTGCTCCACTTGGTGTCAGAGTTCCTTGCACCTCTGTGCTTCCATAGTCATGGGATTTCTGAGTGCTTGACCCATGCATAATTTAACAGACAGCGAGACTGTGTGCTGTGGCGTTTTATTTCTGATCCTAGCTGTGGCAAAAGGAATGCATAGCTCCTGGGTTTCTTGAGAGGTGGAGAAGCAAAAGTAGTGGTGATCTCACTGTCACAGCTCCTCACCCAATTAAGAGAATTGCGAAACGCCTACTTTTGTACTGCTGCTGCTCGTTCTGTCGTCAACCTCTGGTTAGATTTCCTGGGATTCACAGCATTGGGAGTAGGAAAATTAGGTTGGTGGTTGAGATGATTTCAAAATAAACTCTTAGCTTGACTTATTCTTGAACAGTAATGTTCTGAGGAATTTATCATTTAGGTTAAAAGTTATCTTTCAAAAGGTGGACTTTACTAGGACAGGGTTTTGGTTCTGGAAACCAGTGTGACATTTCAGCCTTGATTTGCTTTAAAGAACATTTGAAATAATTTTTGTACTTTTTTTTTTAACCTATTGCATACCTGTCCACATTCAAGGCTGTATATGGTACCACCTTTGAAACAAATTGATTATCAGCAAGTTATTCTCATGTTAATTTACAGTTTCAGTTGAGACTTTACACAAATGTGCAGTCAAAGCATTGAAACTCGGCACTGTTGCTACTGTAATAATTGCAATTATTTGGCACATTTATGTTGAAAAGTGGTGAAATTCATAGCCTACGTGTGTGGCAAGGATGTTTCACATCAGCAGCTAGACTTGTCTTGTGGATGACTTCTCAAACTATTTGAGATTGTATGAACTTCAGAAATGAGATGTGTTACAAAGATTATTTTTTTTACAGGAAGTTGCAAAATGAGGTTGAAGAAATGCTATTCTCAGGTCCCCAGTTTAAATTCCTATCTGTTAACCTGGAAAGGAAAGAAGCCTTCAAGTAGGTTTCAGAAGCTACTGGCATCTTGGAAAGCAAAGAGAGAATTTCTATGAAAAGCAGGTTGTAGGTCTAGGATGTAGATGAGTGCAATTTTGGCAGTGAGAGCGAACCTGAATTTTTTGTACTGCAACTCGTATTTTTAAACTGAGATACAAAACTGTAGACAGCCTTTTTTTTTTTTTTTGGTGATGCCAAAATGAACAAGTACAGGCTAAAACCAGGATTGGGGGCTAGATATCCAGAAGTTTGCGAAAAATGTGCTTAGAAGAGGTATAATTAAAAAATATATATAGAATAACAGTATTAAATGGCTGATTTAAGCTTGGGGATATTTTCCCCTCTGCAGCTTTGATGTTCTGCAGCTTCTGAGCAGCACAGGGCACATGATTTCAGGGGCTTCTGTCTGTATTAACAAAGTCTTGTACCGTCCCAGGAGATGAACAAAACTTACCCGTTCTGGCGTCTCATCGCCGCTGCCTGCTCCCTTGCGTGTGACGATAATTGAAGCAAGGGGTTTTCCCCCTTGTTCCCTAGCCTTTTGCTGACTTGGGACAAATGGCTTGTCCATGCTGGTGCTCCTATGGCTGCTGCAAAAGCAGTAACTCTGAAGTGCAGATTAGTGCAGAATGCCCGAGTTTTAAATTGGGAATTTCCTACAGGAAAAATCTTTCTTTTTATTTTGTTTTCAAATGTTTGCATCTGTCAGCAGCTAAGTGTCAACAAAAATGGGTCTGGGCCAGGGGAAAGGTGTTCAGGGATTTGTTTTGTTTTTGAAAAGGTAAAATGCTTCTCTTCTCCAAGCATTCCCTGAGAAGCACAATCTGTACTGCTAGACGTGCCAAGAGAACTGGGTTTCCTGAGTGGTCTGCTATGGTCTCTACGCAGCATGTAATGTTGGACAAATCACTTTACCTTACAGAACCTTTATCTCTCCATAAAATGACTTATTGCAGCCTTGAAAAGATTAGTTTATTTTTTTGGAAAGGTGCTTGGGTCTGTGCAACTGACAGATGATACCTTGTCTGGATACGAAGTCTCATGCTGTGAATTATAAACGCTTTCTCCTTCTCAATCCTGAATATTTGACGAAGTGGGTGTGAAGTGCCTTGGGCGAACTTCAGCACAAGCGCTGGTGGGCTTTGACATCTAGAACATCTGAGGAAGGGAGGTAAATCAGTGCATTGGTGCATGAAGAGAGAATATCACTTTCACCAAAAAAAAAAAACCATACTGAAAAACCTGTGTTCTCTTCATAGAATAACCAACAAACATTGCTTTTCTGCTTTTTAATCTTTCAAAAAACAATGAAAAGGTGTCACTCTGCTGAAGAGTATAATTCGGGGATATTTTGTTGGTCTGCTTTTTAATTAATTTTATATTTTAAACTGTTATTCAAGGAGAAATTGAGGGCTAGCCTATGAAACATTTCTCTGACCAAGACAGAACTTGGTTCTGTTTGTTGCACGGAAAGTATGCACATCTTGATCATGTTAGCAAGGATTTCTTTTGTAGGGTGGGGATTTTCTTGGCAAGATGAGCACCACAGAGGCAGCCAGATAATCTCTTCATTTCTCATTACCAGATGCTGCAAAAACAGAGAATTCATGCAAGCACTACAGCTGATGGGGAAAACTCCCAAGCTGAGTCCTGAACCTTTTTTGGGCACCTGCATTCCTGCAGCCTTTCATTTCTATCCACTGCTTCATCTGTTGTGATGCCTTTCCAGCTCTGTCCTATTCTCATACAGACTTTTTAACCCCATTCCTTGACCAGCTTGCAGCAAACCGCCCTCTAATGCCATGAAAACTCTTGTACAAGATAGTTTTCGGACAAGACGAGCAGGCATTCAAGAGCTTCAGCTGGGCATGGTGGAGAAGCAGTGGGCGGTGGTCACAGGAGTTTAAAAATTGAGACACAGTGGTGAGGGTGAGGGTTTGCCTCTTGCCTAAGCTTCCTTTCCGGTTAGTATGAATGTTTTCAGTATAAACACTTAAAACAGCCATCGGACTGTGAACCTTGGTCTGTCTGGTAGTATCCAGCTGTGGTGGCTAAGCCAGTGTCAGCTATTTGGAGCATCTAGGCTCTCCTCTGCATGATTCTTGTTTTCAGCTTTTTTCAGCTGTTTTTATCTGTGTTGATTTTCTGTTTGTTTGTTTTGATTTTTATTTAATTTGGTTTGGGGTGAGGTGTGCATGTTTTGGGTTTTTTTCCTGGAGTTCTGAAAGGTGACCTGGTTAAACGTGCTCTTTGATATTTGCCATTTCCACCCACTGTGGCTGCTTTTTTTTTGATGCAAGTATTCAGTCCTGTCATGGATGCAGGAGAAGTGAGGGAGGGAGAAAAGTCAAATGAATGCAAAGAGCTATTTGAGCATTTGATGCACATACTTTTGTTGCAGAAATGCTTAGCTGCATTTGTTTCTTTGCTGGTAGGTTAGGGTTTGCAAGCAGATACATTAGAAACTGGGGAAATCCCAGTTAATGAAACAGCTAAAGATAGGTTAGAAAGTAAGAGCTGAGGAGACAGCAGCAGTTAAGTGGTTTTTTTGGCAGTCCATCAACAGGAAGGAGATTCACTTGAATGCTTCCGTCCTTTCAGTTTTTATTTTTTTTTTTTTTTTAAAGGAGAAGAAATACCCTCTCTGGCATGGGCTGGCAAAACTGTCTTAATTCCACGCTCTCCGACCCTCACACACACACACACACACACACACCCCTTTTTTTTTTTCCCCCCCAGACATGCTTATCTTACAGGATTCTTCCTTGCACACCTGCTACCACAACTATAAATTATTTTAGGACTAGGCGATCAGAAATTGAGGGCATGTCTCAGCAGAAGGAACCGAAGAAGAAATTTTGTATTTTGATTGCTCTGTGCAGATGGAGACCTTGGGGCAGAGGCCAGACTGCAGATCTTGATTTCTCTGCATACCCTAAGCTAAGCACACTGATTTTGATTTGCTGCTGCTTCACCATTGGATGCAGTTTTCTGTGTTGCTCTTTTTAATGTTGAACATTCCGAAGCTTTTTGGAGGACATACATTTTTCAGTGGTGGCTGCGTCTTACCAGCAAGCTAAGTTTGCCATGCTACCTCAGAAAACTGAGTAATGAGGAGATACTGTATTCTCACAATTGTCTATATTCAGCTTTTGTGTGCGCTAGATGTAGGCATTGGTGTTAAAAAAATTCGAACCTTTTGCAATTTTCAGTGGAAGGTTTTTTCGGCTTTTGGAAGTTCAAATTGAGATCAGAATCCTCTGGGTTTGAATAGGGAATGCATGTGAGTGCATATTAGGTCTGTTTGTTGAATTAAATCCATGTCCTTGATTCTAGTCTATTCTTTGGGACAGTCTTTTTTTTCTATTTTGTCTCTTGGAGAAGTTATATCCAGCAAGGAATTGTACTTTAAAACCCCACAAAACCGAAGGTGACTTATTCCGGACAGAGATCTATGTTTATATTACTACCCCAGAGGAGAATTTACACCTTGTCAAAGCTGAAGGATTCTGGCATCTCCCAGCGCCTTCGTTTCTTTCTTAATCTCTGACACTCTTTTAGTACTTGTTAATTCATGCTCTCCTCACTATATTATACTCCGGTATGTGCGCAGGCTGCTGAATTCAGGTTTTTGTACTGATGCTGTACTTTTTTCATGAGCTTGTGGTATAGTGTGTGGGTGGAATTGGAAAGGGAAACAATTAATTTTGGACTGAGCTTTAATACTTGACATTCTGCTTCCATCTGATAAGCAATATGAGTGGGATATCTTCAAGGAACATGAATCAGTTTAAGTCCATGCACAAGAGAGATGAGAACAGTTATGCTCAAGTAAATTTCCACTCCTGTGGAGGGCATTTGTAAGATGTGCCTTCTGAGGTAGCAGCTCGCTTGTTGCATGAGGATGAAGAAACAGGGGGAGTGGCAATAACCTGGAGGAGGACTTGTGTTAAATCTGCATGAGGGAAAACCTGATGGGCAAGTACAGATTTTTATTTTTTTTTTTTGTGTGGGGGGAACATAAGATTATAGTACAGAATTGACAAAGCTTTGGCAGTAGCAGTCTACTGGTTCATTTTGTTCTCTCCCCAAAGAATGGTGTGTCCCCTCCCCCCCTTTTTTTAAATCTGAAGAATATCTTGAAAGAATTATCGTTTCAGAATGTTTTTACCATTTTAATGTAACAGCTGGTCAAAAAGAACATGTAAATAAGCAGCATACTCTTTTCTAAAAAGTTAATTTAGTTCTAATGTTGTCAGCTACAGACAGAGATGAGTGTGTATCTATCCTGAACCCGACTGTTGAGTGCTAGCAAGCCATGAGTTGTTACGTATAGGGTAGGTGAGATACCCTGCTACCACGGGTTTCTGGTTCTAGACTGTGGGCAAAATTTTGCTAGCCACCTAAACCTTGTTCACATCAAGGCACTAAGCTGTAGGTCAGGATGATGGGGATTTATTTCCAATGTTGTCGTATCACACTCTGAAAGATTTGGCAAAAGGGCGGAGGGGTACAGAGCAACTGCTCTCCTTTCCCCATCGGTGAATATATTCATCAAAACTTATTTTTGGCAGGAATATGCAGATTCCAGCCACTTTTAATACCAGTGAGGGAACAGCTTGAAATTTCTTGTTGTATTCCACCGATGCTGAAAGTTTATTAGAAACAAAAGAACTTTTGTGAGATTCACTTTTCTTTTGAATTTAAAATGGCTTCAGTATAGTGGACTGTATTAATTTCAGCTTTATCAGAGCAATGTGCCTTTTCTTACTTGAAGCTTTCAGCTGTGTTTTGGGCTAGCTGTATTTGAGCGAACTTACGTTCTTCTGAACTTCATAGCCATAGGATGCTGTCTAGGCTATCTGTTTGGCTCCATTTGCTTATTAAAAGAAGGCACCTGTGAAACGTTCCAGGTTATTCTGCTGCAACTTGCAAGAACATACGTAAAATACAGATTCCTCTTCAGGGATTGGAACGTGCCCTTTCTTGGGGGATGTTTTGCTGCCACCTCCTCATCCCCATTGTATTCCTGTGAAAGTTCGCTTTTCACAGCATCCTTAAACCTTTTTATTACTTAAGCCTTTCCAGGCTGGGCTGAAGATGACCATTTTGTGCTATGAGTGGTACAAAAGATATCGTGGGTTTAATGTTAATCAAAGTGCCTTTTTTGTGGAGAAAGAGAGAAGGCTATCATGCCTATTAGACTGAAGTTGCCAAAGCAATAGTTGTCTGTGCTTAGCAATAGGTGTGCTTCTTGGTGTTTAATTAAATACAGGAACTGTTGACGTGGTATGCTTCAGTTTAATAACCCAACTTTGAATGAGTTTAATATATTTTTAGTTTATAGCTAAAGGGTCAAACTGAGCAGCATCTTTTTAGAATAAATAAATAATTTTAAAAATCCTTTCAGCTGCTTATTCCCTTCTCTGTATTAATCCTCCCTCTCCTCCCTTCCTCCTCTGGAGTTTTACCACCCTTGTGAATAATGAATGAGCCTGAGGATTAAACTGTGTTTCTCCGACGTGGACTCCCCTGTCTGTGTAAAACAGCTAACCTAGTTTCAGTTCTGTGCAGTGCTGAGAGATTTTTGCTTCTAATGGAAACAGTGGGGGTTTTTTTTTTTAATCCTTTGACATTCCACGTGGCTCCTCTGTAGCATGTCTGACCCTTATTTGCTGCTGAGCAAGTTTCAGCCAGCTGCAACTCTTGCAAATCCATTTCATTCATTAATAGACCTTAAAGGTTAGCGTGGATTCCTGTGTGCATGGGAGAAGCTATCAATATTTTATCACTTTCTCTTAAGGTCGATGACAGGAGCACACCTACCTTTTGTGTCCTGATCGGTGGTTTTATAGTGTTGAGCTAGCTCATTGCCGAGTCTTGTTTTTTTGAACGCAGCTTGGCCCATTGCAGCTGCCCCTTCCCAGTAGCTGGTAGCAGCGGTACAGCCTGGCTTGAAGGCAGTCACTGAAGGCTGGCAGGCACACACTTACTTCTGTATCGCGAGTTCTCCAAGGAAGTCTTTTCTGAAAAGGGGAGGAAGAGAGAGGTCTTACTTCTATTGAAAAGGCACGGTCATGCCAGAGCTGGTTGCTAAAGGATAAATAGCCTTATTTTCCCATTTCTTTGGAATTGCTTGTGTGAATTCTAGCCCTCAAGATGCCTACAGTGTGTATTCCTCCAGTGCTGCTGTGATCACCAAACTCCCTTAAAGAAGCATGAACCCTCTGCCTGCAGAACCTGACTGGCAGAAGGAGGCAGTGCCTGTGCCTCAACAGGTCTTTTTCCCATCCTGGAAAAAGTCCTTTGAGGGAGAAAGAATAACTTCATTTCTGTGCTTCTTCGCTCCTTGCTGCTAGTGGTGGAACTGCAGAAAATATTGACAAGGGCTTCTGCTACTTTGGGAAGTAGAGGAAGGGCACTCAGGAGCTGCAGATAGATCTGGCTGTCCTGCTGCATACGTCAGCAGCAGGCAAGCATATAATTTTTTAAACTTAGTTTACTATTAGCACTGACTCTTATTAAAATCGAAAAGGCAGATTACTGCTTGGTCTCAGGGTTTGGGGTTTTTTTTGATTGGTCCATCTTTAGTTATCCAAATATTCAAAGAATACTTTTTCGTATCTTGTGGTTGCTTTCAGGCCTGCAGGTTTAAACAAAATACTGTCTGCACCCTAGCCACTATTTTAAATACTGAAAAATTGTCTGGCTTTTTTACCAATAACTTCTTTTAGTCGCTCGAAGGGCAGCTATACTCTCATGGTTCATTGATGATGAATTCAGAATTTGTTTTTACGTGGAATGAATATGGAAATGATGTGGTTTGTTATTGCTCATACCTGTAGCTACATCTGTAGTACTGTTGGAGGTAATGAGGTCTTGATAAGGGAATAGAGGTATTTTGACATACACATTGTGTTTGTACAACGGTGTTCATTTAAAAATATGATCAGAAGTTTTGTTCATATAATGCTAGGCTTTTAAGACTTTCTGTCAGTTGTTGTGAACTTGTTGCTTTTGACCTTTGCTTTATAACTGCCCTATAACTCTTAAAAATAGGGATTTTGTTTATACTTCTAGAGAAAACCTGCAGGAGGTTTCGCTGAACTCCCTTATGCAACTTCTTTTTGCAGCCTGAGATTTCTTAATGCCTCTGCCAACAAACTGGAAATGCTTCCTCCAGCCACTCTTTCTGAAGAAACCCATAGCATCTTGCAGGAGTTGTATTTGACCAATAACAACCTCACAGATAAATGCGTGCCCTTGTTAACGGGCCACCCGCACCTGAAAATCTTGCACATGGCTTACAATCGCCTCCAGAGCTTCCCTGCGAGGTAAGTAACTCGGGGGGCCTCTGGCCCACTGGCGGGTGGGCATCATGAAACATTTTCACAGCGAGAACGGAATTGCACAGAAATGAGGTGGCACGGGCTGTATTTTGGATGCAGTGATAATGCAGTGAGTGGATTCCCCTGCCATGCCTTCCTGCACGTTGGTACCTTCTCTTGCATTACGCTGCATGTTGGTCGGTGTGTTTTGCTCTTGAAACTCTTCACAGCTGGACTGATTGAGCATCACCACAGTATGCTTTTGAAGTCATCAAGGAGGTCTTCTGTTTTCCCGGGCTTGGTCGCTTTGCCTACACCTGGTGGGTTTCTCCTTACAAGAGATTTGTGAGCGCAGCAGTCTGGCAATGCCCTCTGGAAGTGGACTAAACTCCCCTAGGGAAAAATCCTCTCGCTTCAGAAGGAGATTCTGCCTTGGCAGCAATTCCTGTGCTTTCAATTCACTCTGTTTTAATCAGAAATCTTTCAAGTGTAAGATGTGCTGGAAAGCGGATGGGGTACAACCTTGGAAAAGAGATGCCAATAAATAAAGGAAGAGACATCTCTGTCCTTGTGGGATGTTCTGAGCAGCTGGGCTTCAACGGCAAGGGGGAGGGTGGGAGATGAATTAGGGGGAAGGGCTCAGTGGGATGCTAGAAGGTAGAGGCGAAAATTTGGGGTGAAGTGAGAAACTCGGGTTGAAAGAAAGGGGAAGAAAGGAGGAAAAAGAGCGAAAGTGAGCTGGTGAGCAGGGGGAATGTGAGCAAAATAAGTCATTTGAAAAGTAGCATTAACAAAACATTGACAGAAGCAGCACACGTTTTGTTCCACAACTGTGTGAGCATCTGATGTGAGGAGAGACGACAGGCACTGCTATGAACAAGGATCAAAGTCTGCGATTTTATTTTCTTAAAGTAATGAAAACCAATGCTCATATCACCACTTCAAAATAAAATATGTGTGTCTATTAAAAGAAAAATTTTCAAACCCTTGTTTTCATAGCAAAATGGCCAAGTTGGAAGAGTTGGAGGAAATTGATATTAGTGGGAACAAACTGAAAGCCATTCCAACAACGATCATGAACTGCAGACGTATGCATACTGTAATTGCTCACTCCAACTGCATTGAAGTCTTCCCAGAAGTCATGCAGCTTTCTGAAATAAAGGTAAGGAATTAATGTGCTTTGGAAGAAGCAGGTATAATGTAACTTCAGTGATTCTATTCTCTCCCTCGGTCTCTCATTGTTACAGGGTAGTATATTCTCAGCAATTATGGAGATCTGACAGCTGCTTTCTCCTGTGAGGTCATATGCAAAATATTCGCCCCTGCGCTGCATCAGAGTAGAATGAAAGACGAGCCTCAAAATCTGATTTTACGCTCACCTTCACTAGATCCTATCTGCTCTGCCAAATAAGTGTTAATTGTCTTCCTGTGACAGTCTGTTATGATAGGACTTAAACATTTGGCAAGAGCTATGTGTAATTAACTCTTGCTGCCTTGGCAATTGGTTGATTGTGTAGGAATGGACTTTGTTTAGAGCGCGTGTTTAAAAAATGCTGAAGCTGCAAAATAGGATAGGCCTTGGGGACAGAGATAAATTCCAGGAGTGCAGGATTTGAGTATTTAGGCAAGCTACTTTAATTTTCCTAATTGCAGTCATATTTTGCACAACCGGAGGAATGCTTAATCCGTCTCTCGTGTCTGTTTCCAGAAGTAATTCTGTACTTTTCCTGACACTTCTTTTTGTGGGACACGTTTACGCTGAAGAGCGCTGCTGCTTATCTTCTGTGAATTGAGTTCCTGCTTCTCACCTGGCTGTAGTGCGGAGTATGTCGCACTCTGTGCTGCTTCCGCTGGCCAGAGCTGGGAGACAGTTAACTCGCAACGTACGAATCTTGCGATACAGCAGAAAAGCTGTTGTTCTCTGAGGCTGAGAACTGATTACCTATTCACGGGCTCGAAACAACTCAAGTGTCCTTCAGGCGTTCTGGAAAGTCAAAAGGCTAAGTTCCCAGACTGCCGTGTGTGCCTCAGTGTCCGGGGTCAGGCACAGCAGCAGGAGCAATAATTCTGCTGGACAGCGAGTAGATGTAAAGATGAGTTTTGTGGTTTTAGCCAGGAAATCTCAAACAAACTTGTGGGTTTTTGAATACTCCTCCCTCTTTGGAACAATGGCCAGAGGAAGCAGAGGGCCATTTAGAATCAATCAGAAGCAAAGCTTTTTTACTTAGAGGAAGAATTGGGGTGGGTTAGTGAGGCTCTGTGCAGTAAACATTTCTTTAAAAATATGGGGGTAGTGTTAACCAAAAAAAAAAAAAAAAAGATACAATGTAAACACGCTTACAGGGAGCAATCAACTTTTTCCTTTTGTTCGTGTGTTTTGGGGAAAGCTGAACGCTTTATAAAAGCACCGGTATTTAAAGTGCCACTCTTCCACAATGCTTAGCAGAAAATCGCTCTTGGAAGATCTGGCAGTTTCTTCCTGCTGGTTCCCTGTGGCTGTTTAGTTCTCTTAAGCAGAAGAAAGAGGCACGGATGTCACTAACTGTTTTGGGCCTGCAGGAATATAGTGTGTGTGACTTCATCTAAGAGGGCGCAGTGCTCCAGGACTGACTCCACCTTTGTGGAAGGAAAATGCCTGGTGAGCACTGAAGCCTGCTTTTTGACTTCCGTGAGATGAATTCATATAGTTGCCAGATGGAAAGATACGTTTGTGGGCAAAGGGGTTCTTCTGACCTCTTGGGGATTTCTCCAGGTCAGAGTTGGTGTTTGTCAGTTTGGAGGTCAAGCTTGTGCTGCCTGCCTGCATCTGTTAGTTAGCTTAACCAGAACTTTTCTTGGGTACATGAGAGAATTCAAGATGTGCCAAAGTGAGTTCAGAATTCATTGCTTAAGTATGGATTTGGTTGGTTGGTGAAATCAGCTTGCTTTTGTAGCAAAGCACAAAGATGTGTAGTCTCGTGTCACCTCTGTGATTATATCATGTTTGACAGAAATTTTAACTGAGGTGGCATTGAAACACTCTAAACTTCTTGGGAAACTCTGTTACCTGAGGAAATGGCTGTTTCGCCTTTGTATTTAATTAGCCTGAGAGGCTGACACGTTAAGTTTTTGGAGTCATTGATACTGAAACAGTTAGTAGTAGCAGTTACTATGCTCCCTGAAATAATTTCATAAGGAAAGCCGGTATAAATGATGATGCTTTTACACTTGCAGTAACTCCAGGTTTTCCAAACACAAGGTCATTTTAGTGATACATTTGTCTCCAAGTCTTTTTTTTACACTCTACAGTCAAGGCTACAGAAGTTACGTGTTGTCCTCTGTGTTGAAGAGCTCGGTGGAGGTCTCTGAGATATCTTATACAATACATTTTTTAGGGTTTTTATTGTATTTTACGATAGGTATTTATACTTCAGAGTTAGATTTACCTGTGCACACTAAAATGTCTTCTGCAGATGGCCAAGCAGCTGGAAGCACGTACACTTGAGTCAGTGCCCCAGCAGACTCTTCCTTACAGCCATTGTTTGACTTCCATTTTCTTGCCTTACAGAATGAAAAAAGAGCACCTTTGTTATCCAGTGTCCTGGTGTTCTTTTGCAGTCAGACAGTTGAGTAGTCCTTGCTGCTTGAGCAGAGCTCAGTGACCCAGGTGCGCTTTTCCCACCTGGGACCTGGCTTTGCTTTATCATCCAGTTTTTGTTGACTGATGAGTTGCTTCTCTTTCATGGTTGTCTTGCTGGGCTGCTGCGGTGAGGGCGATACGGAGGTTTCTTGTCGCAGTTTCTGATCAGGCTTGTCTTTCACAGGACCATTACCTTGATACCCGAAATAAGTGAAGATCTAGTAGCAGTAGCATCTTAAAGATGAAACTCCCAATCTTTGGTAGTTTTTCTCCTAGTTAAGTAGGTTCAGATTGGTATGGCCACCTTCAGTAGCACCTGGAGATAACTTAAGTCCCTTCCAGCCTTGAAGGAAACAGTTACAAAGCTGCAAATGCAGCGTAAGCAAATGCTGAATATTAAACCCTGTCTTCCAGCTGGCCCATCCGGTGCAAAATCCTGTGGGCAGTTGCAGGAGTTGTTCTTCTCATGCTGCATGGGTGGGGCTAAACCAGCTTGCATTAAAATAATGCACAAGGAAATTGGGATCAGTTAGGGAATACACTTTCCTGCTTGCCTGGGGAGTAGAATTAAGGACTAAATTTATGCAGAAAGTCTCTGTTAGCCTATTCTTCAAACAGTCCAAGTAAAACTAAGAAATCCTAACCTCTCAAATAAGCTATCTTCACTAGTGCCTAGGAACCAAGGGATCTGCTGTAGAGTGGTGTTACCTTCAGTGTTTTGGGCATTTAATGAGAACAATGAAATTACTGTACTGGTTTTTGTACTTGTTATTCCAGCGTGCTTTTCCATCAAATTTGTAATGGCATTGAGGTGTTGAACACAGCAAGGCCTGCTGGCAGCTTCTTTAATCTGCAAAGTAATTACCGGTTCTCTGGAAGCAGCAAGGAGTTGTGCAGAAGAAAAAAGCTTGCTGGAATAACTGTTCCGTTAAACCATCTACTGTTTTGTTTGCGTGACAGATTTAAACTCCGATTTCCTTATCAGGCTTAGATAACGTTAGCAGTTTGCTCTTCATAGATAGTAAGGCCTCTGCATTAGACAACCACAGGATTCAAGATTTAGGTTGGAAATTTGTTATTTCTATTGCATGTATTTAATAAAGTGTTAGGAGATTTTTTCTTTTCTAGATTCTACTAGGTTATCTTATGCCTTCCTCCAGCTCAGGACCCAGTTTCTCTGAATACCGACAAACATTACAGTGTCTTGCTTGTATCAGTGGAAATTACATAATGGTCAAAATGTGCAGCTACAAAAAGTCCCCACGGCCCTTTCAGCTTTCTGTTTTATTGAAGTTTTGGAAGTCTCTTTTTTTGCAGGTTCAAACTAGAAAATGATTTTTCTGAAAAACGTGGATTGTTCTTCCATCCTCTGTTAAATACTGCTCTGTCCTCTCAAAAAAAATATTTTTTTGCACTTTTCGGTGCATGCTACACTGGTGGTCCTGTAATAGGCTTTAGAGAGCTGGTTTTGTTCTAAAATACCATGTTTTTCCCTATGTATGGACTTTCATCTGGATATGCAGCTTTAAATGTTTGGGGATTTTGTCATTCTCAGGCACTTGTTCTAGCTAATTTGTGTTTAGCTGGGGGATAGCCAGCAAGTTTCTCTGCTGTTTTATATCGTATTTTTTCTGAAATATTTAAGCTCATGTTATTGACTTCATACTTAAATATGAATCCATCTCAGATGACACAAATTAAAACCATGTTAAAATTACTCCCGGTATTTTTTCCCTTTGCCCCTCTATTCTTCCTCCCCTCCACGTGCATTCATAACCCTGCTTATTTTAGTGTCCCTCAGTAAATATTGAATTCCCGAGAGACTGCTCATCCTCATGCTGGTTTAAACAGACTTAAGAGGAGAGTCTGCTATGCCGGTGGCATAGAAGCCCTAACTGTATTCCAGTTCCTTTATCTATTAAAAGACTGGTTTCATCAGTAACATTTTTTCTTAAATACTTGAAAATAGTCTCTGTGAAGAGCAGACAAAACTTACTGGTTTTGTAACAAGATGACACCTGGCCAGAGATGGAAATGGAGGGAACATATTTCTAGGTGTCCCAGACATCTGGTAAGATGGCTAAATGCCACATGAATTTCTTTTGTAAGAACCACTTACTTAAATGGAACGAATGGTCTTAGGTTTTGTTTGCAGCCTTTATTCATGAAGCATTCATTACTACGTTTAATCAGAATTTGTGTGATCTTGATGATGGCTGAGCTCTCTTGGTTATTTTGCTGCTTTCCTTTTGCAGTGCGTGGACCTAAGCTGCAATGAACTGAGTGAAGTCACATTGCCTGAAAACCTGCCTCCGAAACTACAAGAGCTGGACCTGACTGGAAACCCCAGATTAGCCTTGGATCACAAAACCCTAGAGCTGCTGAAGTAAGTTACTTCACAGAGTTGGGGAGGGGCAGAATGACTCTTGTCACTAGGAGGTGCCAAAACCACAGTGCACCGGAGTGTAAATCTCTTTTAAGGAGTATGGCTCCTTGTTGTCTGTGGACCAGAAAGTAACAGATTATGTGGGCAGGTGAGAAACTGATGCTTCGTTAAAGAGGGTGACTTTACCCACTCATAGTGCAGTTGTTTTCAGCTCTGACTCCTGAAGGGGTCTGGTATCACCACTCTGGGGTCAGTTTGTTCTCCATTTTACTTCTGACATTAGATTGAACCTAAATGCTTATTTTATTCCACTGTTGAGGTGCCAGTAGCTGCTTACTAACTTTTTTCCTCATATTCATCTGCTTGGGTCTGTCTTTGCCGTTGTGCTGCTTTTTACCTCTCTGCATACTAATTCTTCTTACGCTTCATACCTCTCTGCTTTTGTCCTAGAAATATATATTTTTTTTTTTCATATTTAAACCTCTCCTGAAGACTCGCATCTCCCACTTTCCTTGCAGCAAAGCTAGTTCCCTTGCTTTGGGACCTTCTGTTTCCTTCCTGTCTACCTGTTTGTTTTCTGCTCTGGGACTTAAGCGTCATCCCTAACTGAAATTTGCCAAGTGCCACCTTCTGCACCGTGTGGGGAAACTTGCACTAAACCACATCATCTGTGGACAGTGGTGCCGCCTTGCGCTTTTCTTACATCCTGAAGGGAAGTGCACCAGCTCCAAGTTTGCTTCTTAGTCTCTTTGATCCTTAAATATCCCTAAATGATTCCAAGAAGGGTTGACTTACTCTTTTAAGGGTTGAGTGGTTGCCCCACATTGTTTGCTTTTAAATGGTTAAGATCAGACACTGGAGTAGTAAACCTCACCTGCTGTGCAAGCAAGGGGAAACTTACAGTGTGAGTTCGCTTTTAGCTTGAATCAGCAGATTTTATAAAATTTAAATGGAAATTTGAATAATGATGAGTCTTTACAGATAAAAACAAGAGTCCATGTTTTGCAGCAGGCAGTGGAAAAAAGGGGCGTTCCTTTATTTTAAGAGCTGCTTTATTGTATACAGGAAACCTTCCTGAAGAAGCAGTGTGTAACGCTGCTCTGGTTAATGGGGGGCAGAGGGGGGAGGAATATTACAAAGCTAATGGAATTGTGTCAAAACATAAAGTGAAAGATGAGCTTTTCTTATGTACAACCCAGCAGACAAGACAAGCAAGCAAATTTTTGCCATTTTAGTATTCAGGCATTATGCCCTATAGCAGTATTGTACAAATTTAAGTCCTAAATAGTAGAAGAGTAGTGTGGCCCAGTTACATGCCATATTTTCACTGGCATATGTGTTGTCTTTCATTCACAAAAAAGTTTTTTCCTCTTGTGAGTGTATTTTGTTTGGTTATTTGGGTTTTTTTAAATAAATTATTCTTAAGACCTCAGGTCTTTCCCCTCTTATTCATTAGCCACAGTCAGGAGTTTCAGGCTTCCTGAGGGGCTGCTTAGCGTCTGTACTGATATACTACGCTAACTTCTAGTGTATACTGCTATAAAACTGTCCGTGAGGGAGGAGGTGCTCCTTTCACTTGATTTTTGTGGCAGGCACAAAAATACTTGTGCACTTGGTACTTTTTATATCTTCCTTCTTCATGTGAAAGGCAGCTCTCCATCTGTGCCCTGACAGGATTCAAGCAGGTAGTAAGGTAATATGTATTCTTAGTGCTGGTGAGAAGAAGAGTCCTGTCATGCATGCTTGCTTTTTTTAATATGTATGGAGATCTTAAAAGGAGGCTTGCATGCTTAGGAGGATGTTGCCAAGTGATTTATTGGATGTAAGAATTTTCAGTAGCAATCCAAGTGAAAAATAACAAAAAGATATGCTGCTACTCTGGGTTTTAGGAAAGACCGTCTTGTTCAATTGTAACAGCCATTTTAAATTAGGGGGAAAACAAACCATGCTGTCCGGAAGCCTTAGTCCATATTCCCTGCATATGATGTGCTGCTTGCTATCATTCCTTTCCGGGCACCCGTTTTATTTGTAGTGGTGCCACTGAGGAAGCTGAAAGCAATGTGTCGAGGTAGCTTTTTTCACCACTGCTGGGAAGCCTTGAGACAGTTCTGGGTCCTTGACCTCCCCAGAAACCAGGGGTCAGTCAACTCGGTTAAAAAAGAAACAAACAGAAAAACTTTCTTGGTCCAACTTCCTCTGCCCTGGAGGATAAGTACCTTGTAATGAGAAGTCTGCAAGGAAAGTATATTTGCTCGTGTGTGTAGTGTTCTGCAGGTGCAGACAGAATTAATCTCTCTCCTACCTTAGAAGAGGTACCGGTTTCCAGTTTGATTTGGGGTCAGATAATCTTTTCTAATGCTCGTGGTGAGGTGTTTGCCTCCTGTTTGTCACACAGAAGGCTGCGAAACCAAGGGCTTAAAACACCAGTGGTTCTAACGTTATTTATGTGATTTGTTTGCATTTCATCTGCCCTCGCTGATGTACATCCTGACTATTAGTGTAAAAAGAGATCAAACTGGATGTGACAGTACTCCAGGTTATTTGAGGAAGGCCGTGCAACGCTGAAAAGACTTTTCTGTGTGTTCGGGTCAGGTGGGGGTTTGGATAGAGAAAAATGAATGCTCAGAGTGAACAGTTAGACCTTTCTGCTTGTGTCCTTTTATGATTCATTTGGTTCATGAAAGGTTCGGGTGCCTTTGAAGTGTCTGCAGCATGTGGGGAGCTCGCTTTTCCTGCCTTTGGAGGAGAGCAGTAGGGAGCAGAGGGGAGGTCATCTCTCCCCAGCAAAGCAGGGCTGTGAAGAGAATGGTATAAACAGAGAGGGCTGGGCCCTTTTTAAGTCTTTACTACGCTGCGTGAGATAGATGAAATTCAGGCTAAAGGCTATGTTGGTAGTAAATTGGAGGGTAGAGGATCAAGGGCCTAAGCAAAAATTGGACTGCACAACTGGGGAAAGGAGAAGGGCTGTGCCTGCTGTCAGGACTGCAGGCTGGCTTTTGCAGGTTGGTGCAGGATCAGGACGGAGCAAATTTCTGTTTTGGGGTTTTTTTCATGGAAGGTCGTTACTATACGTTGCTGTTTCTAAAGAATTCTTTTTTCTTTTTTAATATTTAGGAGATGGTGTGGGTCATCATACAGGAGGCTTAATTTGAGTACAATGAAAAGAACCCAGAGACTTGTTATAAAAATGGGTGGGAGACATGTATAATTTAAAAAAATCGCTTCCCTGTGCTGGCTTTCATCAAGCTAGTGAAAAATTTTCCTCCTATTCCTGCTGGGCCAGGTTTGAAACAAATAGAGCAGAGAAAGAAAAGCTAGCGGAGCAAAATAGCGCAGCTGAGAACCTCAGAGAGGCTCAGTTATTTATGATTTTTTGTTCTTTGTATAGAGATGCATAACAGTAACCACTCTGGATGTCCTGCTTCGTGCTCTTCTATTAAATGTATTACTAAGAAGTGGGAGGAGGAAAGAAAGGAGGTATTATCTTCACATTTTAAACTGCTTCGTGTCAGCACTTCAATCCGCTGCATCTTTCCCCTTTCCTTTCCCCTTGCAGCAATATCCGATGCTTCAAGATCGACCAGCCCTCGGCCGGTGATGCTTCGGGAGCGCCGGCGGTGTGGAGTCATGGTTACACAGAAGCGTCGGGCGTTAAGAACAAGTACGACCTGGTGTGGTGGTTTTTTTCCATACGAGCATCCTAGCAGCAGAGCGCCTCTGTGCTGATACAAAGAAATCCTTTTTTCAGTGAAAGTTTTGGGGACGTTTTGGGCCTCACAAAGGCAGAGGCCATGCCATGGCTCTAGATTTGTATACCGGGCCCCTGCCTGGCTCTCCACTTTGGCCTTTGTTAGGGAAGTTGCTAAGATACAAGTGTAACCCACACATTTTGTCTATGCGAGACGCCGGTACTTGCAAAAGATCTGAGTGTTTAAAAGCATTTTCCTCATTGCAAAGCGTCTTTATCTTCAACCAAAGGATGTTTACCAAGTGAATCAGAGATACTAAAGGAAGAGGCAGAATGGCCAAAACTCTGAATATTCATAGTGTGCGGAGCTCCTGTGACTAAGGCAGCACTTGACAAATAACGTACCAAGAGTCTGCTAGTCTCTGTGTTGCTGGCAATGTGATGAATCTTTCTTTGTTCCTTAAATACCTTTTCAGAAATCTTCTGCTACCTCGGTTTCTGTAGCAAGTGCCAGCAAGCCTTTCCTTAAGTGATTTAAGGCACGACTTGGTCATCAGCATGTGAAATCACAAGGATAGCTGTCGGAGGAGCAAGTGCAGTTTAAACTGATGTTTCAGAGATACTTTCCCCCCTGTCTGTACAAAGAAGGGACTTGTTCACATGCTGAAAAGGAGGAAGAATTTTTAGGGCTTGGCTTGAACTTCCAGTATAGTTCTCTCCACATCTTAGCACTATTGGTGGGCCTGACTCTTCTCCACAGCGCAGAAGGGAGCCCCGAAATGCTTGTGAACAGAGGTGGTTAAAACTAGCCCTCAGACCAGGCTGCATCTCACCGGTCAGAATGACAGGATGAGAAACTAGCAGTGAGTAGCAACCTTGATGTTCTCCTGCTTTGTTTTTTCACTAGGCTGTGTGTGGCAGCACTTTCAGCCAATAACTTCTGCGACAACCGAGAGGCACTTTATGGTGTTTTTGACGGTGACCGCAACGTGGAAGTGCCGTATCTGCTGCAGTGCACAATGAGCGACATCTTAGCAGAAGAGCTGCAGAAAACAAAAAATGAGGAGGAATACATGATCAACACTTTCATTGTTATGCAGAGGTGAGTCTTGGATCTGAAGCCTTTTTTTACCTTGCGTACGCTCACTGGGCAGTTTGTTCACTTTCACATCAGACACCTGCTCTTTCTGGCCTCAAAAAAATGTGAGAGCGGGAAAGAGTCTTGGTATCTGGCTACAGTGTTTTCTTTTATTGCTTGTTTTGTGAATATTGCCCTCTGTTCCTTTCAGGTGTGGGGAGAGAAAAACCCCAGCACCTCCCCACTCAAACAAACAAACAAAATAACCAAACCACCTGCAGAGTTACTAAATGCTTATGACTAAGTGGTGGGTGGAGGTTTATTCTCTTCTAGTATCTTCTTTAAGTCTTACAATTCCCAATTGGTCATAACCAAGTTGGTGGTATGAATCTCTTGATCATCTTTTAAATGTCCTTTCTGTTTCTCTGTACCAATTCAGGTTATTTAAGGCTACACAAATATTTAAAACCATGTAGTGTGCCTCCTTAGAAATGTCTATCTCCTGTCATTCCTTTGGCCTTAGAGTATTATTTGAGCAGGACTCATCCGAAGAGATGGTCACACAATAGCTGTGAGTGTAATAGTAGCTCTGTGTAGTGGTTTGGAAACCTGCGTGCATGCTGTTCTTGACAGAAAAAGAAATTGTGCCTGGGGAGACACTGCGCGAAGCAGGAGTACGAAGGGAATTGGAACAAAGGAGAACGAAGAGGTCAGGGAAACAAAGGAGAAAGCAAATAAGCAGCTTAGAGACTGAGGAAATGGATCAAGTTAAAAGTAGCATTGCTTATCGCTCAATTGCTGCACCTTTGGAAAGGAAAAATACTGAAGTTGTGGTGTCGGGAAAGATATGAAAGTAGTGGGGTGGTACTGAACCTTAGAAACACAAGAGAGAAAACGCTTCCTTCCTATAATTGCTTATAACAGCGCTTCAGACCCGTAGCTGAGAAGGTGGTTCCCATATACTTAAAATATTCCAAAATAATAACAAATTTGTGTATCAAAAGTACTTATTAAGTGGATTTGTTTACTACTAATGCAATTTCACAGGAATGTAGCATTCCTACAGAAAGCTGGGGGGTTTTTTTGGGTGGGGTGGGTTATTTTTTTGGACTCGAGTCAAAATAAGGTAACCACTTCTTTGGAGAACCAGAAATAGTATTCATTGCAGTTGCATTTAACCATTCATTGAGGATTATTACAGATGATACGCAACACTCCTGAAGTGTATTTTTAAAAAAAATAACATAAAAAACGCACATTGAAGGTTGGTTAGAGATTTAGTTGTGCGTTCTTTCCCCAGGATTTCGAATCAACAGTTCTTGCCAGCTACACCTAGCCTTAATATGAATTTTAGTAACCTCTATAATTAGCTTTCTAATTATTGTAATTCCTAATTACTGTAGGAGAAGGCCCTGATAAACAAGATACTGGAAAGGACAGATGGCTTTCACAATCTAGTATTGAAATGAATTTACATTTTAATGACAGGATTCTGAAGACTTTTTTACTAAAAAGATATCCTTCTGAAAACTGTTTTATCCATAGATTTTTTTTTTCTTTCATTATGACTCCTAAAACAGCAGGCTTAAATATTTCTAAGAGCCTATTTAACAGGTTAGTAACTGACATGATAAATGAAACGTGCCGCCTTAGAGTGGCGTTAACAGCCACTGTGCTTTTTTGGTCATCATTTGATACTTTAAGAGCATTATTCTGAAGACATCACAAGACTGTGAACTTCTGCTTTCTGGTTTTGCCCCAAAATAGAGTTTTTACGGTTAGAATTATTATGTTTATAATAAAATGTGAAGCTTCTGAAGCCAAAGAACCAGCTGGATAATATGAACCCCCTTTTTAAGCTCTACCTGTACTCATTTAATAGTCCTCAGTACTTTTCTATCCCTCTCTGTTTCCCTCAATCTGACCTTTAAAACAAACATCTTTAAGATGTAGAGGAAGAGACTACTGTGCAACTCTTACAAGAGTAAAGATTTTTTTGTTGTTGTTCTAAAATTAAAATTTGAGTATCTGCATATGTGTAGATAACACGCTGCCTGAGAGTTGCACATAATTTCTCTGCAGTGTCACAGTCTTCAGTGGAGACTTTTGTTGCTGTCCCAGTGATCCAATAGAGTCAATGACCCGCGTGCTTGTGGTTGCAGAACAGCAGCTGTTTCTCCATAGTACCCATAACACTTGTTTTCCAATTACGGAACAGTCATTGTTTTGTTTAAATTCCAGGAAACTTGGAACAGCTGGACAAAAACTTGGAGGCTCTGCAGTCCTTTGCCATATAAAACATGATCCCATGGACCCTGGTGGATGCTTCACGCTAACCTCAGCAAACGTGGGGAAGTGCCAAACCGTTCTCTGCCGGAATGGGAAACCTCTGCCTTTGTCCAGGTGTTATGTGATGAGTTGTGAAGAAGAGCTGAAGAGGATTAAGCAGCATAAGGCCATTATCACAGAGGTTAGAGAACTGCTGGGGACTGTCGCAACTTGCAGCTTCCTTGGAGCGTATTTGCACAGCAGTGCATGAAATTACATGTTGATACTAGTAACTAAGAGGGAGTGTTAATGGTATGATTCCAGAGTTGGACTTTTCAAGGTGATTCATATCATGCAATTAAGTTAGCATGCAATCAAGTTGCATCCCATTGCCGTGCTGGATTTTAGTTAGCTTTAGGGAGCGAGCAACTGCGCGCATGTTGCGTTGAAACAGGAAAGCAGACACCCTCCTCCTAGCGGGGAGAGGAATTGCTGTGTGGGAGCTGTCGTGAAGAGCCTCGCCAATCGAAAAGGGTGAGAGGGCAGAGCACTTGGAGCTACAGCTGTCCTTCCAGTAGGAGAATCCTTACTCCTGGCAGGCTGACTTTGCTGTCTGAGCTTCTGTGTTCCCAGAATTGCCTCTTGATAGGCGGCTCTTGAGGAGACTGCTTGCCCAAAAGGAAAACCCATCCTGTGATCAGCTGAACCATGAGAGCGGAGAAAACTATTTGTTTCCTTCTTACAAGCTTGAAGCCACTGCTGTTGGGCTTGTTTTGCCTTGTGAGACACAAGCATAGGAATAGATAGATGATGAATCCTCCTAATGATGGAGGAACAGGCAGAAATCTGGCTGCCGTATGCCCGTGAGCAGGGGGTGCGTGGTGTGTGGAGTAAGTCATATGCCTGTTGATCTTGCCAGGGAAAGGTGATGACTGGGATCTCAAAACGTGACGAGTTGGAAGGGAGTCACTCCAACATAGTGTGTGCATCACTGAGGCAGGCTCGTTGTGTTGTTTCTTAGAGGAAAAAGGAGATTTCTGTGCTGAATCTTAAGATGACTCACTGATTTCATGCACGTTTTATGGCTTATCACTGCTGTCAGCCTTCTAATGGGGAAGTTAACAAGCTGACAAGGGATTTTTTTTTTTTCTTCAGAGTGGTTTTAAAGGGGAAGCTTTTTTTGGTCTTGGTCCTCTTTTCTGTGGTTATCCGCTGTATAATAACCACTGCAGTCATCAGCTGGACCAAATGAGTGTAAATCCTCACCTTTGTTGTTCTTCTCAAACACACAATTAGCAGAGTGCAGCTATACCCAGCAGCCTGACAGATAGCCAGGCTTGCTGTTTCAGACACTTGCTCTGCTTACTCTGGCAGTTTGGATTCTAACCAGGACAGAATCCTGGGATTTGGATGTGCGTGGGATTTACTTCTCTAATAAGTCCATTTTTACTGAATTTTTTCCCTTTACATATTGCTCCTCCTCTCCTTGGAGATGTCATATATAAGTGGAAACGTAGTAAGTAACTGGGGCGTGTAAAACATTTTGCTACAACTCAGTTGACTGCGAAGTGCAGACTTGCTCTCTGCTGCATTTGACTTGCATGCTTCATTTAAAGTCTTTCTGTTGGGGTGTTTTTTTAATGAACTTTTGTTTCCAAAGTGATGAGCCAAGATGAAACCTACGATTGTTACAGCTGCAGGAGAAGAGTCATAACTGGATGACCTTCCCCTATATCAAATGGAGCTGTGTGTGGCTTTGCCCTGGATAAAGCCAGATATGGTGGGTGGAGGAGGGATAAGTCTGACTCACTGGTAAAACACGAGTCCAGTTGGCTCTCGCAGCTGCAGGAGCAGAATAGATGGCTCTTTGTTGCAGACATCTGCTTTGTTGGTCTGTGCATAGGTGATGCTGATGACAAATCAGTTGGGTGTAGGAGGCACGACGCAGGATTGCAAACCAGCCGTCGCTGTGCTCTAATCCCAGCTCTGTTGCCTCCTTGCAAGGCACAGACAAGGAGATGGAAAAGCAAATGGCCGTGTTGGGGGTGCTGCAAAACCAGCCATCAGTAAAATGCCAGGACATGCAGGTGCTGTGTATCCTTGTCTGCTTTGTTCCCAATTTCCTGTCTTTCCTCATTTCAGGATGGCAAAGTGAATGGTGTGACGGATTCAACGAGAATCTTGGGGTACACCTTCCTTCACCCGAGTGTTGTGCCGCGTCCTCACGTCCAGTCCATCACCCTAACTCCGCAAGACGAGTTCTTCATTCTGGGGAGCAAGGGGCTGTGGGACAGCCTCTCGATGGATGAGGCAGTGGAGGCAGTCAGAAATGTGCCTGATGCGCTGGCGGCTGCAAAGAAGCTTTGCACTTTGGCCCAGAGCTACGGCTGCAATGACAGTATCAGCGCAGTGGTGGTTCAGCTCAACGTGACGGAGGACAGCTTCTGCTGCTGTGAACTTAATGGGGTCCCACCCCCCAGCCCGGGTATTTTCCCCCAGTCTGTCAACGTGGTCATCAAGGACAGGCCAACAGACGCGCTCGGGATGCCGTCTTCCAGCAGCGGCATGGCCTCGGAGATCAGCAGCGAGATCTCCACCTCCGAAATGAGCAGTGAGGTGGGGTCCACGGCCTCCGACGAGCCTCCCCAGGTAGCCATGAATGAGAACAGCCCGGCTTACCCAGGGGAGCAGCGCTGCATGCTGCACCCCGTCTGCCTGTCCAATTCTTTCCAGCGGCAGCTTTCCAGTGCCACCTTCTCCAGCGCCTTCTCTGACAATGGCCTTGACAGTGACGATGAGGAGCCGATTGAGGGCGTGTTCACCAACGGCAGCCGCGTGGAAGTGGAGGTGGACATCCACTGCAGCCGAGCAAAGGAGAAGCAGCTTCTCCAAGTGCCGGTGGAAGCCAGCGATGAAGGTATTGTCATCAGTGCCAACGAAGACGAGCCCAGCCTTCCCAGGAAAGCTGAATATTCTGCCACGGGCACAATAGGGCGCCGGCGGGGCAACGGTTCTGTGGCGCCGCAAGAGAGGAGCCATAACTTGATTGAAGTTGCAACGGATGCACCGCTCAGAAAAACAGGGGGCTACTTCGCTGCTCCAGCACAGCCCGATCCCGACGACCAGTTCATCATCCCACCGGAGCTTGAAGAAGAAGTCAAGGAGATCATGAAGCAGCACCAGGAACAACAGCAACAGCAGCAGCAGCAGCAGCGGCAGTACCCGACAGACCACCTGGCAGACTATTACGATACACCACTATGACCCACTCTTATTTACTGCTCAGAAATAAACTAACAAACCAGGAGACTTGAGTGTGGGACCCAGTGGGCTCGCATCGCAGCAGGGGTTTTCCTTATCCTTTTCCTTTATATACTTCCTTTTCCTTATCCTGCCACTACAGATAACTGCAGCTTTTCAGTTTGTTAGGTTTAATATTCATTGACTTTCTTCTAGAGACGCTTGACCAGTAAAGTTTAAAATAGTTAACCTCCCCTTAACATATCAAGTGTAAAAACAAAAAACAAAAAAATAATAAAAAGGTTTAATATATTGCTGAGAAACAGATGATGATGTAATATTTTTTAAAATGGCTTGTTTGTTTTGTTTGAAAAGCAGGGCAGTAGCCAGTGCTAAATGATTTAAGTAATATTGTAATACTGTATTTCTTTGAGAGAAAAAGGCTTTTTTTGGTCTTGAAAACGATAGACATTTGTAGAATATGGAGACTAACTCCTAGGAGTTGCTTTACTCTTTCAGGTGACTTAAGTCACTGAGATTCACTAATTTTCTCTGAGAGAACAGCTGATTGGGAAATTCCTGTAAATAGCTCAGTGTTGTATAGTGATGCTTACATGTTTTGTAGCCTTGGCATTAAGGACACAACCTTAAAAACTGACCTTTTTTCTTAAGCGACTCTTCGGGCCATGGTCATTGAGCGTAACAGACTGAGTGGCTATGTACAAGTTAGCTAGAGCCGAGATGGTGTAGACCATTCAAAGAAACCCACTTTTTCTTCTGGTCTCTTTCTTTCCTTACTTTTACAGACACGTTTTGTTTGTGTTCCTTACTGCTGCCACAACCAGCATGATTGTATAGAGCTCATTTGCTGTAGAACATTTACATACCAAGAGTTATATTAAAGCCGAATGCACAAATGAACATGTCATAATTTTTGTTATAATAAATATGAAATTTACACCTGATGTCTGCTTTTATGTCTGAATAGCTGAGCAGCAGCTTTCAAGCAGTAGCGTGCTGCAGCTCATCAGCCTGCTGCTCAGTTTAAACCAAGAAGTGTTGAAACTTTTTCAGCTCGACTGCATTTTTACACTAACTGCAGAAGCTCACGTGTACTTTTAGAATTTAAAGGCCACGCAAAATGGCCTTTAAAAAACACGAAACAACTATGGCCTTTAAAAAATACAAAACCACTCTCTGAGGAATTGACCTGTTTTTTTTCTTTCTCAGTACTAATTCAGCACTATTGATTTGCCCTTTGCCACAGTATTGACGATGCCAGAAGAGTGAAGAGAAGTGGTGCTCTGGCTCTGTCCCACTGGGACTGAGTAACTGAAGGTAGAAATGAGGAAGGGATAATGTGGGCTAAGAAAAGGGAGAAAGACAACATTCGATATGGAGAGAAGAGGGGAAAAATATAAGGAGGAGGTGGAGAAGTGAACCTGAAGCTACCTATGTAGACTCAGATTTGCTTGAACGTGCTGGATGAACATGAGTTCAATGACAGTTTGACTTTGGCATTTTTTTGGTGATTGCTGTGGGAAAGGAGCAACACCCTTTTGCAGTACTGCCTCCAACCAACTGCTCCGTTTTACTTGTCGCTCTTTAAAAAGCTGAATTAGTGTGTCAGCATGACAGTGTCTTGCTCCTGCTTGACATTTGGTCTGTATTTTGGGAGAGGACTGTGGTAACAGGCTCTTGTCCTTATTCTGTTCTATGGTGAAATAGCCAAGTTGAGAGGATTGATGTTAGTGAGATTTTGAGGTTTTCTTCCTTAAAAAATAACAATAACAGCAGAGGAGCAAACATGAAAATACCTGGTTTGGTAAATGTTTATAGCGCTGTCTACTGTAGATCTAGACTATTGTACTTTATTGTAATTTGAGCTTAAAAATATCTCTTTCTTAAAGAAAACTCATTAAATAATGTATTTAAACAAAAAAAGGTTATGGTTTATTGGTTAGTAACTCAGATGTTCTCTGATAAACACTTTCTTTCGATGTCAGATTTTGTTGAATGATTCATTTTCCTTGCCGTCCTTGGAAAGCGTTATCTATTTTCTGTTCAGAAGTTGCTTGAGGCTGAAGGTGATAACTAGCAAGGACACTGCCGTGGCCTAGACAAGTGGTTACGAGTTTAGGGTTTCCTGAGCAAGCTGGAAAAGTCTCTGTACCTTAAAAAAAAAAAAAAAAAAAAGGGCAATTTTCTTCTGCGTGATACCCACTGCTAGCAGAGATGTAAGCTTCCTGCTTGGATCTGTGGTGTCCATTCATGAGAAGGTGCCTCTGGTGTGCCGTGCGTGTGGTACTCGAGAGGAGCAGAGGTCAGAGTAGGGGTGGGACAGCAACCATTTCATGCAGAACCATAGACTTTAGCCTGGCGCTGAGAATCGGCACTCCCTGCTCTCTCCGTTTCTCGTGTGAACAGGAGAATATGCACGCGGCTTCGGAAAGACTTTCCCTGCCCTTCATTTGAAGGACAGAACTTGCCAGCCCCCCGTGCCATGAGCAGCTTACCCACAGCAGCGCAGTGTCTCTCCTTAGGCCCCTACCTTGAAGCGTAGATGGTCAAAACCAACAGCCCACCAAAGCCTGCCCCTCGGCACGGTGCCTTCGGTAAATTAGCGATGGCATTCTGGCGCCAGGGCTTCTGTAGCATCCACGTGAGGCGACTTCGGCTGATGGCACGGCTGTACCTATTTTTGATCTGCCTTGAGAAGGCATTTGTGTTCCTGGCCTGTCTTAGTAAGTCATAACGCCAAGGATTGATGCATTCATGGGGACTTCTTCATCCCTCTGCTGGGCTTTCCATAACGTGCTGAACTAGATGAGTAGACTGGATGGCGGGGGCAACATCTTTGGAAAGTTTAGTGTTTATTTTTAAACAAGGGCAAAGGGTATTTTGTTCTGGTTTTCAACTGGGATTTGGAAAACAAGGTACAGCTTTTGCAACATGTGACTTTTCTGGAGATTGTTGTCCTCTTTTTCACAAAAGGGGATTAATATGTTCTTCCTGAGGACTGAAACTGTAGTCATTGATTCTATCTAGGTGCATTACTATCGTATGTGATTTTATCATTAAATGCACAGTATATTTTGCACAATTTTGACCTACCAGGAAGTGTCTGACTTGAAGAGAAGTGGATTTGTTTGCAGAAGTTAACAGCTGGAGCAGGGACAAAGGTTGGGGGCTAAAAAGAAAGGAAGGCTTTCAGCGGGGGAAAGCGCAGGGCTCTCTTACCTTTATAATCAAACCTTTCATGTCCCTTGAAATTTGCCGATAGCCGTATCTGAGATAAGCAGAACTGCATGAACAGGAGGAGGTAGATGGCTGGTCGCAGAAAAATGAGCATATTTACATTATGTCCTAGAAGATAACTTTAAACGGGAAGCGATGACGTTATTGAGAAGTAAGCTTGTTGCTTACATACTTGTATATGGGAGCCTTTTTTGGTGGCATAAAAGCTTTTTTCTTGCTTTCTGCCCTAGTGCTCTTATCATAATGTGTTTTCTGGTGTGCAAACAGCCTGTTGGTGTTCTGCTTGTGCATTCAGCATGTGGCACCACCATCTTGTTGGTAACCAGTGCCATGGTGGCATTGCCTTCCACTGGCTTACTGCTCTTAGAGTGAGCCAGCTATGTCCACGTGGGTTGTCTCCCTCACTACTTAGGAGAATGTCGTGCTGCAACTGCAGCACCCTGTATCTTACCCTTTGCGTAGTCTCTTTGTAGCGATCTCAGCCTGATAACTAGCCATCATGCTTACAACTCAAACGTAATTTTCTAGCAAATTGTATGTATGTTTTTGAAGTATATTTGTGCCACTTTGGAAGCACATTCAGGTGGGGGTGGGTGTTAATGAAGTGTCAGACACACCTTTGGAGGTAATTTCTGCATGTCTGCCCTAGTACGTGGGTGATGTCTTTTGGGTTCAACCTTGCAGCTCGAGGCTTGCAAATGTTCTCCCGAGTGGGTTGGTTGGGAGAACCTAGAGAACAGCTTACCCATCTGGGGTGTGCAAGTGCTTGAATTGAGCCAAGCAGAGCACTAGGATTCAAAGGGGTAAAGAGAACGGGAACTTTAGCCTGCTCAGCCTGATTTCCCTGGACACTGCCTGCCTGTGTCCCTGAAGAGACAAGCTTTTCTAAGAGAAGAGGGCCCTCAAGTCATGAACTGAGTAGTTCTCACCGGTGCTCTAAGGTCAGGTCCCTCAGGGCTTTGGCTGCAGGGGGAGCTGCCTGGCCAGGGGAAAAAAAAAAAAAAATCTTTCAGGCCCCACTGGAGCTGAGACATCTTGGTGTCTGTTAAATGACTCTGCGTTTACTTGTTTTGTGTTAACCTGCCTTGCTGTCCTGCTTTAATTCAATTGACTTGGTTCAAAGCCTTACTGTTGGATTAATTGATTTGTTTCTTACCGATTTCATTGTTAACCTGCATGCTTGCACTGCTTGCAGTGAGGATTTCCTGGCGTGCTACGTGAACCACTGCGTTCCTCCTGGTGGCCTGTGCTTTGGTGAGGGGTTCGCTGTGTCCTGCACTGACACTCCAAGTATTCAAATGCCAAAGGTCGCTGCTTCTATAGAAAGATAAAAGTTAAAATTCATCTGCTGCCTGGGAATGAGTAAAACCCTTCACAGCCCTTCCAATCAAAAGGTGAGGGTGGAAAAACCTTAAATGTTTCATGGATTAACAGCAGCCCCTAGGACATCAATGCGGGGGGGGAAATGCCTGGATTGCTCCAACACCCTGGTTTAAATGATTGGTCCCTAGTTCTCCCCAGGCTTTTTTATTTAAATTATTGGTCCCTACTTCTGCCCAGACTTTCGTATTTAAATGATCGGTCCCTACTTCTCCCCAGACTTTTTGATTTATATTTCCACTCCTGTTGAGTTCAACAGTTCCTCCTTTAGATCAGCCTTTCTCAAGCTGGCAAGTTGGGATTCATCTCCGGTTGACTTGGATACCTCGTCCTACCTTTTATCTCCTGCAATGAGCTAAGCTTGCCCTCTGGGTTATGACCGAGGCAGGATCTGCACGGAGCAGACACTATCTCATCTTTTTCCATATTTTCCTAATATTGTAAGCTGAAGGGAGACACTTAATCTGTGTGAGCTCGTCAGGAGCATGACGGCACTGTGGCGGCAAGGAAGCTGTCTTGTGACAACTGCAACGTGACAGAGACCTGGGCCAGGCCGGGCTGGGCTGCTCCCTGGCAGGGACACCCAGGAGCAGAGGAGCGCCCGAGGCTTTCTGCTGTAGGAGAACCGGAGACCCTGGTTTCCTGCGACTCCGGCCGGCGGCAAAGGATGAAGGTGGCGGTGCCAAGGCTGGGAGGTAGTGCCTGCTGGTGGAGGAGGTTTAGCTGGCTCTTATTGCCCCAGCCCCCATTAAGGGTCTCGCTTCCAGTGTCCTTGTGCTCGTCACAGCCCGTGGCGCCTGTTCCATGCTTTCACCTGGGCTTGCTCCTCTGTGCTGCTTGTCAAAACTTCAGCAAACAACCAAAAAAGGGCTGTTTTACCAGTGGTTCTGCGCAAGTGCCTTCGGAGGCCTGTGTTCAGGGTACGTAGGTGACTTAGGGATCCCCGGGGCCAGCAGCGGCCAGGGATGGGGCTGAGGGGGCTTTTGGGAGCCCCTGGTGTCGGCTGGGCAGCAGCTCTGCTGTGGGAGCCTGGGCGCTAGACATGATGCTCTAAGTACAGCAGGTTCTTCTCCCCCCCCTCCCCTGGTCAGATTAAGCACAGCTGCACCAAGAGAAAATACATGTATTTTAAGAGTAAAGTTGTCAGTATTGACTCACAGAACAGATGGAATTGTTTTGCTAATTAAATGTATGCTGTTGAATGCTTTAAAGAAAATTAGGACGCAGAACTATGAAGGAAGGCTGGTGTAGCAGAAGTACGTGAGTTGGTGACTTGTGAATAAGATGCTTTTTCATCGTAAACCCTCCTAAGGAGAGAGACACCAGCATTTTGTAAAAATACAAAAATTTTTAAAAAATCTTGCACTAGGTGCATCTGCAGTTAGTACTTACCTTTGTCCTGGAAAACAGAATATATAAGTAGAATTACAGAATATAGTGACGTACTGCGCATAGAACAGCAAAGTACTCTGCTCAAATGTAATTAAAATTGGGTGGCAAGGGAGAGCAAAAACTGCTGTGTTTTTTCAAAGGCGATAGACCGATTGATGCGTGTGCCCCAGTGGCCAAAGCTGTTCTCCTGAAAGCAGAAAAGCTGCCCCAAAGCAGGTTTTGTGAGGCCTATTGACGTGTCACCCACAGCAGGATCGTTTAACGAGGGTTAAAGAGGTTATCCCCTTCTCTCCTTTCTGCCGGGCAAAATTTGACTGCAGGGCCACTCAGAGTCAACTCGGGTACCAGCAAAGTCTTTCCCTGGCATTCTTGGAGTGCGCTGAAAGGACAAATGAGACACGAACGTGGAAAAACGAGTCTGAGGTCCATGCCAGAAATGGCCCCTCCTCAGAAATGGGGATGTGCGGGGAGGGGGTGCACAGCCAGTGACCTTCCCCTTTCCTCCTGATCTGTAGCTTGCATTTGTTTGAGCCAGACGCGCTCTCCCTCGGGAGAAGATAAGAAACGTTTTTCAGGCCTCCTGTTGGTGTGTTTGGTGGTTGGTTTTTTTTTTCGGATTAGGAAATGAGCCTTGGTATTTGGGGTAGAAAGAGGCGTGCTGCCGCCGTCTCCGCCAACTGAAAACTGCACGAGCTCCCCCTCCTGTTACCGCCGGGCAGGACCAGAATTCCCGCATCTTCATCCTTGGGTGGTGCCAGTGAAACGGGCGCATCGTACACCCCCGTGTGAAATCGGGCCGGAACAGCAGTGGTGGGGACAAGCCTTCCTTCGGCGGGACAACCGGCAGCAAGGCAGCAACACCCTCGTAGCGGGCAGCTGCTTCCTACAGCCCAGGGACTCTGAAGCCTCCCGAGTCTTGGAAGCGACTGCTGGAAGTCTAAACACGGAAGCGAGGGCTGAGGGAGCCAGGGAAGCTAGACCTGCTACTGCTCCTGATAGGACAAGAGGAAACGGCCTCAAGTTACCTCAGGGGAGGTCTAGATTGGATATTAGGAAAATTTTTTTCATAGAAGGGGTTGTCAAGCATTGGAACAGGCTGCCCAGGGCAGTGGTGGAATCACCATCCCTGGAGGTATCTAAAAGATGTGTAGACATGGTGCTGAGGGACATAGTTTAGGGGTGGTTTTGGCAGTGTTAGGTTGATGGTTGGACTCGATGATCTCAAGGGTCTCTTCCAACCTAAGTGATTCTGTGCTCAGTAGGACATCTGCAATGCTGCCAGGTAAGAAGATGGTCTCAGGGAGCTCTCAAGTAGTCTTAGCGAAACTCAGTAATCTTCTGTCTGTCACCAGCTCTCAGTGTCCCACGGCTTCCGTTTTTCTGGGCTGAGAAACCTGCCCCAAAATACTGAGTATTTGGAAGTCACTGTGGTGGGTCCTTCACAGGTGCAGATATGGGCTGCTGTGGTGTGGGCAAGAAGCGACGTGGGTGTGCAGATGATAGTACAAAGCTCTGCTTAAATCTCTAAATCTGGGCATGGTGGGAAGCCTATGAGTAATGTATATGCAACGCACATAGCGTCTTCATAGCTGATGAAATTCCAATTTTCACAGAACAGCTGGGCAAATTCAAGGCTCCTTTTTTCCTCCTGCACTTCCATCATCTGTATTTATCTTGGAAGTCAGTACGGGATAGCAAAAATTTGAGATTTTCATATACCTATGAATACCTAAAACCTCCTTTATACAATTTCTTGTGTAGTATCAAAAGTAGCATATCCAAACTGTAACTGAGTTTTCTAAAGCCTGCTTAAAACATATGCTCCTTACCTGTGTGCATCTGTCTTGTGAGCTTTTCTACATCCTTCTGGTAAACTAATTACCTGTAAAACACATTCATGCATTTCCCTCACTTGAACGCTTCGAGACCGCCTGAGAGTTTTGGGAAGTCCAGTAGCAGGTGCAGGTTTGTGTGCAAAGGGCATTGCTGGAAATCAATAGACCGTTTGTAGTAACGAAGGGCGTCCTCTGACTCGCCCGTTTTGCACTGTCACATGCCAAAACCGATTACATCAAACGCCCTGACGACCTGTGGACCTCGCAAGGAGTCTCATGTTTTATTTATGATGGGTGGCGGTGAGCATCTGTGACACTTTCTACGCTGTGCTGGCATTAAGCTGCTGCAATAAGCCGAGCGCCACCTCGTCTTGGAGATGGATGTTTTGAAAGACGTGAGTAATGACGAATGTCACAGCTGTCATAAACAATGCGCTCATAGTCCCCTTCAATAACTTGCCCGAGTCTTGAAAAAGAAAAGGAGACATGCAGGTTCTGCAAATGTAATTGAGAAATCGGGAGTTCCCGAAGGTCTGCTGTGTATCTAGAGCTTTACTTAACTTATGGTGAGTGTAAATTGCGGTGGAAAATTACCAGAAGAGTAACTTTAATGAAGATAAATCTGCACTGGGAGTTAAATACATGGATTACGAAAGAACAATTTCCATTCAGACTGTTCTTTGGTACTCTAATCCCTGTACCTATTCTCATCGCTTTAAAGCAGTTTCTCATGTAAACCGAGATCCCGGCTTTTCTTAGCGCTAAGCCTTGAATTCAGTTTCTCCTGTTGCACAACCGGTTTGCGTCCCTAGTTGTTTCTGAACACCAGATACACTCAAACTGTTGTGAAGAACTAATGGAAAAAGCTTAGATCATGATAAAATTTAAAATAGTCTGGGAAGGTTGTCCTAAACACATGAAGAAAATGAGAACGCTTGCTGATTATGCTTACTTGAAAATGTCCTTTCTGCAGATGGATATAAAGGTTCCTCCTCCTTACAGCTGGTCAGCAGCAGGAGGGCAATACCCTAACACATGTGGATCGTCCAGTAGTGCTGGATTTACAGTTCCAGATAGCATAACCTTTCCATTTATCAACTACTTCAGTTAAGCCTGTTTGGAGCCTCTCTCCTCACCAGCCTCACCCCCTACGATTTTGCTTTTTACGTTAAAACAAGATGCCTGTGTCTTCAGATCCTGGTTTGCTCTGTTCTGGACAGGATTTTCCCCAGACTGAACTACTTTTATGAACTATTGTTTGGGTAAATGAGACTCAAAGGTACGCAGTCCATCATGATGAAAATTTCACAGCAGTTTACTCAGTGGTGGGATGCAGACTTAGGGGGAGAGGGTGTTTGTCTTTTTTTTTTTCTTTTTTTTNNTTCTTTTTTTTTTTTTTTTTAATAATATAGTAACCCTAAATATCTTCTGCCTTTTGTTTTGCTCTCATTATTTTTCTCTAAGGCTCTTCTGCGGGAAGGGGGTCCCTTCGTGGACAGCTAATGGCTGGTGAGCTCAGCTGGAGCTTTTGCTCTCGGACTGACTAAAACTGGTTGCTCCCGTGTTGAAAGAGACAGATGCAAATTGATGGTTCAGATCCAAAGGGAACTGGCTGAGAGTCTCACAGGTAACTCCAAGATAAATGAGTTACTCAGCTCACCCCAACACCTTGCACTGGTGCCCCACCACCTGCAGTGGGGCTTTTCTCCTGTCAGGCAGCTCCAGTTCACCCTGTGACCTGCATCCATTCCTCAGCATTTCCAGGGAAGGGGATGGTGGCCATTTTCTTCCTCTTTTTGAAGGTTCAGAATAAGCTTGGTGTGCCAGAAGGCTTCCCACTGCGCCAGCGGCGGCGCCCCAAGGCTTTTAGGTTGAGAGAGGCCACACCGTATACCCACAAGACAACCTCTCAGGGAAGCACAGATTTGACCTTTGCTGTCCCTGTTTTCCTCGCAGCAGGCGATAAGCTGATGGTGGTGACAGTGGGCAAGCTGGATACAGCCTGAGGCTCCCTCTCACCAGAGAGGGACTGAGGGTGATGGTTGTGTGTGGTCCTTTGGTTGCAGGTGAAAGCGGGCTGCGAGGGGCTGCTTCGAAGCTGCAAGGAGAAAGGAGGGAGTTTATCTTCAGCGCTGACCCTGAAGGCTGCAGGCAGGAGGTGCGTATATGCACAGGGCAGGCAGCAGGAAAAGGCTAAAAGAAACGACAGGGCTGACAGGAGCCGTTTGCTCTGCCCGTGTTTACTGGTCCGAATGAGGATTATTGTCCCGGACTCACGGGCAGTCCCCGCACAGGGGTAGCGGTGGGGCGCAGCCATGGGCAGCAGAAGGTGGGAAGGCTAATCCGCCCTGGAGGGTAGGATCACCTGTGGTGGCAGCTGGGGGTGACAGCCTGTTGCAGCCTTAGTCATCTGTCTGGGCCAGGAAATCTCTGCTCTTGCATTGCATCTTCCCAGCTCGCACAGTAAAGGTTTTCAAGCCAGCTACAGGCTACCAGGCATGGCTGTGTTACAGGCGGGGAGGAGGGTTGTTTGGATTGCTCTGATGGTGTGTGGCTCAACCTTCACCCCCAGGGGAAGGAAAGCTGATTCTTCCCTGCCCTAGTCCTCTCAGGAGTATTTCTGGGATTTTCACCTCTCCTTTCCTACACTTTCCTCCGTGAAGGTGAGTGTAGGAAACAGCACTGATGTTTATTTCCTCTTGGCGATTATTTCCCAGTGATCTTTCTTCACGGTGGCAGGGAAGGAAACAAATTCAAGACACAAAGCTTTCAAGAAGCTGGCAATCACCAGGCTTTGGCTTTCTTCGTGGTCCCTCTTCCTGCAGTGCTCCAGGACCTCAGCAAGGTTGTGGATGACACCAAGCTGAGTGGGGCAGTTGGTACACTTGAAGGAAGGGATGCTATCCAGAGGGACCTGTTAGGATCTCAAGGCCTGAGGAGTGGGCCAATGTGAACCTCGCAAAGTTCCAGCAAGGCCAAGTGCAAGGTCCTGCGCCTGGGTCAGGGCAACCCCTGACCCAGGCAGTCAATACAGGCTGGGGGTTGAAGGGACTGAGGGTAGCCCAGCGGAGAAGGACTTGGGGGTGTTGGTGGATGAAAAGCTGGACATGAGGCAGCAATGTGCGCTCAGAGCCTAGAAGGCCAGCCGCGTCCCAAGCTGCATCAGAAAAAGCGTGGCCAGCAGGTCGAGGGAGGTCATTCTGCCCCTCTGCTCGGCTCTCGTGAGACCCCACCTGAAGTGCTGCGTCCAGCTTTGGGAACCCCAGTAAAAGACAGACATGGACCTGTTGGAGTGAGTCCAGGCTGTGAAGATGATCAGAGGGCTGGAGCACCTCTCCTATCAAGACAGGCTGAGAGAGTTGGCATTCTTCAGCCTGGAGAAGAGAAGGCTCCAGGGAGACCTTTTAGTGGCCTTTCAATATATAAAGAGGGCTGATAAACATATGGAGACTTTTTAGCAGAGCCTGTAGTGACAGGATGAGGCGTAATCATTTAAAAGAGGGTAGATTTAGATTAGATATAAGGAATAAACATGAGTCTGAGGAGGTTAGAAACAGGGAGGGGATGGTGAGTGCGGGGAGGCAGCTGGATGAGGAGCGGAGAGAATGTGACTGGGACCGACTGGATGCTCAGGGCAGCAAAGAGGTCCCAGGAGTCCCCAGCTGAGCACCTGTAACTAGCAGCCACATGACTCTCCGTAAAACGCATAACATTGCTCCCGTTAACAGGAAAGAGACCGAAAATGGATTGACACTCGAGTGTCCAGGGGAGGAACACTACAGAAATGGTCCACAGGAAAACTCTGCACACCTTTTTCTAAAGACTGAATTACCTTGCAAGAAATGAAGCCTTTACCACAGACAGAAGGAAAAAAAGAGAGAGAATCGATGCCCACAGAGGATTGTCGCTATTGCACAGTGGTGGCAGGCAAGCATTCAAAACTGAACGGGGCAGAGTAAGAAGCTGAGATGAAAATTCCTACTCCACACATACTTAAGAACTGAATTTAGGTTTATACATTCTTATCTGCAGCCTTTTCTCATCCTTCAAATGTGTCACTTCAAGGTGCTGCTTTTTGTTGTCTAAGTTCATAACAGGGTGTCATCATGTAACTAAGCCTGCATTCAAACTGTGCAAGATGTAGAGGCAGTGCAGGAACAAATGTGCAGGCAGAAATGCCGAAGAAGCGGTTAGCGGCAGCTTTAGCTGCACCAGACATCCTAGCCCCGTAGAGCAGACCAGTGAAGGCCTGGGTTTGAGCAAAGAGCTAGACATCGGAGTCGTAGTTTTGTGACTCTTGCTACTGTGAGTCATGGCAAGCTTGGAAAAACTCTTCACTCATGCCTCCTCCTAAGCATAATAATGCTATGAAACTTATTGATGCTCCGACTGTTGAAGAGATGGTTAAGGTATTATATAAATGACAAACACTTATTGTAAAGGCTCAGGTAATCACTGCTAATCAGAACCACAACATTTTCTTGTTTGGCTTACCTTACCTCCAACATAACCTATTTATTGTATACTTTATATATGCATACATATAAGCTCTACTATGGTTCAAAAGAGCCTCATCTGGGCAATGACTCTGAGCCAGACAAAACTGAAATGAGTGAGCACAGCCAGAATCAAAATTGCCTCTTCCCTCCTCTTAAGCTGACAAATCTTAGTACTTCAAGAGCAGCCTTTTTTCCTCACTCCCTCATCTGTGAAGACCAGTGATCTATTTCATCCGTCTCAAACAAAGGACTCTTGAAAGATGTTCTCTTAAATTTATTTTCTCAACCCTGGGGGCGTGCAATTACTGCTGTTCACTCATGCTTTGTGTCTTTAGATATTGGAAGGACGCATGCATTTTCTGTCATTGTTACAGCATTCCCATGGAAAAGTCCAGGGCAGCCAGTGTGTTCCTGACCCAAGCTCTGCCCACCTCCGGCTGCAGAGTCAGCAAGGCAAACCCTGTTTAGGCGGTTACAGAAGGAAGCAGCAGTATCTTCACTAAGCTGACAGCTGACCAATGTGCTGCCTCTCAGGTTCTGATCTGCGCTCAGCGAGATGGGGAAAACACAGCAGGGAACTGGAGAAGGATCCAGATGCTGCCTTTGAAATTGCAGCTAGTTCCGCCCAGCAGCATTCCTCGGGGAGCACATGATCGGCATGTGCCAGCCCCTGTGACTCAAAAGACAAAATGCCTCACTACCCCAAACAGAACAGGTGACAAATGTAGCTTTGGTTGCGATTCAGAAAAGCGCTCGGGTGTCCTTTGCTTTGTGTGGGTGTGGGTGTAAGGCAACAGGATGCATCCGCAGGCACAGGATCTGTTGAAGATGGCCCATCCTAACTGCGGATTCAATTCCTTATCTCATGGGAGAGGAAAGGAAGTGGTTGTTAGCGCAAGTTTGGCAGCACTGCAGCTGCAACCTGCTAACAGCCCATTGCTGTTTGTATTCGCTCTGTGCGGGATGCAAACATTAAATCAAACACATGTCAAACGCAGGAGTCCAGCTTGAGAGACTGATGCAAAAAACCTTGTTAAAACATCTGATCAACGACAATTTTATTACATCATGTTATAGCAGTATTGTTATATTCAGCGATTAAATACCCACTTCAGCACCTTGTAGGACAATCCGCTGAGGACCGGTCGCCTCTGTAGCACGCGAAGCCCAGTGACCATCCCTTGCTGAAACCCCCGCTCTCTGGCACAGTCCCGAGGCTGGCTTCACACTAACGTGGCAAGAGCCTGGATGTTGCGGGAGCTTTCAGAGGTCCTGTGCACGGCACAGTGGTCTCTGACACTTGTGTGTCTAATGCTGCTTTTGGAGCTGTGCTGTGCCTTGGCCGCCTGGCTCCGGAAGGCCTTGACGGTTCGGATCGCAAGGATGCAGACCACAAAGCTGGCAAAGTACAAACAGGCAGCAACGACACCGAAAAGGCCAACGGCCGCGTCGCCGCCCTGGACCGCGCAGTTCATGGAGGTATAACCACGGCGCGCGTACAGCCTCTCACGCCTCTTGCAAACCTCCGTCGAGTTCACCTGGCTGACAAAATGCAGGTAGAGGCCGACCGCTGCCACGTAGGCCACGCTGGCCAGCAGGCTGAAGGCACATTCGCCCACCAGCAGTCCCACCCTGAGCTGCTGGATGGGTTTTGCCCCCACGACAAGGAAGACGAGGGTGAGTACGGCTGCTGTTAAGCTGAAGGCTACTCCGCCATACACGCAGGGGGCTCTCATCTGGGTGAACTGCATGTCTAGCTCCCTCACCTCCTGGAGCTCCGTGCCCTCAAAGGGGCTATAGGCGGAATTCAGGCTGAAGGATCCAAAGCCGCCAAGGGAGGTGAAGCCTGCAACAGAAGCTTGGGCAGCACCCACACAAATCAGCACCAGGAGGTTAACTGCGATTTCCACAAACTTCAAAATGCCTGTAAGGAGCAGAAAGATGGGAACAGCTGTCAAAATGACGCCCTGGGCAAACTGGGGGTGACAGAAGTACACCTAAACCATAGACAGAAAGCACTATCAGTGAGATAGCCCTGTTGGCTACAGCTACACAAAAGCACCGCTTTGAAAAAAAAAAAACAGCACGAGCTCTTGTAGGTACATTTCAAAGGTTGGGCAAATTACTTTTTTTAATTTGTCAGTGTGCTTGATAAATGGATCTTCATGCAGGGAAAGAAATCCATAAAAATTTTACTGTGCTTGTGTTATTGCCAAGGCAAGCACACAGTGATTGTATTTTGGCCTGTAACTACTTGGCATAAACACACCGAGCAAGAAATATCCAGTATGAACAAAATGCTGAGGTTAAAGCTGACAAAAACCTAGAAGCTTCTAATGGCTTAAAATACGTGCAAGTTATTTAGGTCCTTTAAAATGTTTTTACTGCTTTAACATGCATCCTTTTTTTTTTTCTTTCTACGTATCTGTTAATTTAAACATTATCTAACCAGATGCAACTTCCACTTCATCTCCTTCAGAAATAAAAATCTCTTCATAAATCTGAAGCAGCAGTTCCTGATTGCACAAAAAAAGGAGGCATGGAAGGAGGAAAAAAAACCACCTTATATTCAGAGGTAAATTAAGTGAATTTGCTAGCAGATCACATGTTCTCTTCCACACCCCCACCTTCAGAAGAAAGCCTTATGATTTGAGCTGACTCTTCTTTTCTTTTTCTTAAGTTATTCTACTGATAAAGGTAACCAAGGTGGGGTTTTTTTGGGGGGGGTGGGGAGAAGAGGGCAAATTACTTATTTTCTTCTTTTTGTGTTAGTTGCCCGTCAGGAAGGTGCAGCATCTGTTGGATAAATCTGATTATTCTGTGACAGCTCACTAGGGGTCAGACTAAGATTAGTAAACATGACGGATGTTGAAGCGTAGCATAGCTGGAGTTGCCTATTCGGGAAATGAAAACTAGTATATCACGCATGTTGCTCCTCAAGTTCTGAAGTTAACTGCAGCTTTGTGAATCTTATTATTCCGTTGTAGTCTGACAGCTGAGAACGTAAGATGCTTGACACAGTGGTCCTATACTTGTCTGTAAAGTGTGGCAGGATCTGCGACTCGCATGCAGACTGTCATGCTGCCAAGGTTGATCAGCATGCCATTTTCCTCCTGAGCAATGCCTCAGTTGCTGTCAAGGCCCTATGGGCTTGAGAAGAAAGGGCTGAAGCAGCACACAAGGGAATTAGACAAACTCCCCTCATGCTGCCAGATGCTTCTAACCGAAGAAAGCCACCGACAGCCATCATAAAGGATTACCAGGTATTCCCATTCTGCCCCTTCTTATTCCCTCCCCAGAGGACTGCTTACTCTTCACAGGAAGGTCCTTGCAATGGTTTGACAGTGGTCTTTGGCCACTTCAGGATCTCTGCTTCCCCCCATACCCAGACGGGGCCCCTCACTTCTGCTAATGCAGCTGTAGGTAGGTACTGAGGCATTTCACATCATGGCCTTGCAAACCATCCCAGAAGCACATAAAGAAAGCAGAGATAACAGTGGGAATACCTGGGAATACAGTATCTGAGGCTCAGCATGTTTCAGTTTGTGTATGTGTGGAGAGATATATATCTATATATGTATCTATACATAAGTGCATACATGTACAGATTTCATATCCTAAAAAGAATTAGGTAGAGCAGGCAGAGAAGACAAAATGCTCTTGTTGAGGAGGAACTAAGTGTGCAGTTCTGTGTATGTGTTCTCAAGAGGTGATGCTGATTTCTGCATGACGACATGCCTTTTCTGCACAACCATTTCTGTGAAGCAGGACAATAACCATGCTGTTACCAAATCTGTTCAGGAGACTTCAAATAATTCAAAGGAAATCTGTGCAAAGTATAACATAAAAAGAATTTTAAATCTTGGTCCATGAGACAGGATTTGGAACTCCTCGTACCAAATTCAAACAATGCAGCCAAAAGACTCAACATTTTTAATGGGTACAGAGTCATCACTTTACCGGGACTGTTCAAAATATTTTGAAAGCAATAGCTGTAGAGGACATTCATTGGAACTGGATCAGATATCTTTTGTCTGCTCAGCTGAAAGGTGCAATATGCCTTCCAAATACAGGGAGTCAACTTAGGTCCTCAGGGCCCTTAGACTGTGTTGGACACAGAAGGCCACTTCCCTTTTTAAGGGCTGACAACTGATTTCATAGATGCTCTGTCAGGAAGCAGTTCTTACAAGTCTACAGGGAGGAAAGACCATTTGATTAAGGGAAACATAAATTTTAAATATGTTTGGGAAGCTCAAAGTTGGGAATTTATGACCAGTCTGCTGTCTTCAGAATTTCCTTTTTGTCTATGCCTGGTGAGGCACCCTGACCCACTGAGCACTGACTTCTCCTTCGCATCATCTTGCTGAGCTTTAGAAAAGGTGATTTTTCTGTTGCCAAAGTAGTCAGCGCCTGCTGCTAACCTCCCCACATTGATAACTGACCCCAATCCTCAATGACACTGTTCCAAAGCTTCCTGTGTATTCACAAAAATTCTGTATGCAACCCCTTAACTTCACTGAGCTGATTGCTGGTACCATAGTAGGGCTGGCAGAATGTGTCTCTTTGCTCATAGGATGACAACTCCAATCAGTGGAGGTCTACTGTATTTTTAACTGCAGCCGTAGATGCTTTACGGGCATGCTTGAAAAATTTCCTTAGATGGGGCATTCAGGTTGGACAGGTTTTGTATGTACCTGTACAGTTTTCACACACGCTTGCTGTAGAACTGAGCAGAGTAACTCAACAATGGAGACAGGTTCATTAGCAGTTACTCCACCAGTTATTTGCATCATGTGGATTAACTTTTTTTTTTAAAAAAAGTGCAGTAACAAAGCCTCCTGTATTAAAGAAAATCCTAACATGATAAGCAGTATGTAGAATGAAGCTGTGAATTACAGGTCTACAATGAGAGCCAGCAGGGTTTGTGAAAGTAGCAGACAATTAGTGGAAACCCCTAAGGCCTTGTACAATCATCAGAGCTTTGATGGAAATATTAAGCCCTACAAGTATGTTCAGATTTGACCCGAGCACCCTAAAAGCCTCACACAAGCTTGATCTGTGATAGTTACAAGCTGATACCCAATCCTACTACGCTGCTATAAAGAGGATGGACAGACTTGAGAAATAAGGAATAAAAGGACAGTTATGTTTTGAATCGTAGCTTTGTCAAGGTATGCTAACACACGCATATGAGCAGTGACCTATGTCAAGCCATGTACTGCTGGCAGAAAGGGCTGAGTTAAAAGCTGCAGTCCTGAGCCTGTGCTGCCATTCCGGCTCTCGCAGGCCGGTTAGCTATGTCATCTTATTATTATAGCTGCAGAAACTAGACTGCCAAAAGGTCTTCCCAAATGGAAGTTAATGACCTCTGCAACTATTCCCTAATCCCATACAACAATGAATGCACTGCAAAACTTGAGTGTAAAATGACAGCAGGTCTGAAAATCATAACTCAACTGGTCTGATTCCTTTCTTAAGTTCCAAATCTTGGGACCTATCTAAAATGCTACTCATTTGTTTTAAAATTAGCACAGCGAGCAGTTGGCTGTGGGAACTAACCCTCTCCGTACTAAGCAAGTAATGGGAGTCAACTCTGGGCTCCTGGATTTCCATTTGCTTTCTCATGCTTCTTTCCTGCACTGCTTTTCAGCACTGAAGGTGAACAGAATGGCTGCAATCTAAAAGACAGTGCGTGTTGCTAGAGCTTTCCAGAGAACTGTTTCATTCATTCTGTAAGATCTAACTCTGCAATGGATAGTAACTTCAATGTATCGTACTTGTTAACTTTCTTTGAATCCAGTCTGTTTTGCTGAGTAGGCTTCCTGCTATTAACAAACAGCAGCCTTCCACTTTATGCTATTAAACTACTATTCACTTTTTCTTTCCCTTCTATACCTACACCAGGTGCAGGGGGGGCTATTGCTATGGTATTAACTCACTGATCAGTGGTTTTGGCTGCTGTCAAATGGTGGGCTCAAGCATCCAGCAAAGCAGCCAGGTAGGTTGTTAAGAGTACAGATCCACAGGCAGCTGACCTTACTCTAACGGCCCCCACACTTGGTTGGGCAGTCACCACCTGGCAGTCTCACCTGCCCAGTAATAACTCCAGCCTAGCCTTAGGACCTTCCAAGAGCTGTTTTAATAAATTAAATAATAATAAATTAACACAGCAGGAAACGATTCAACTTTTTTTGTGCGGGCTGCTGTTTTTTCCTGCAACTTTAGCAACTTGAAGTGACTCACAGTGTATCTGATGAGCAATTGTGCTGGCATGAGTTTAAGAGGGGAAATAACAGAGCCAGAACCAGAGAAGGACCAAAAACTTTCCTTTTCAGGTGAGGTGAGCTGTTAAATCTGCATGCTCTGCCTCATAAAACTGAGCTGTGGCTGACTGCAGTACCCAGAAACTCAACTGCGTGCTCAAGTCCCAAGTGCTGGTAACTGTGAGGAAGCTTTTTCATCCAGGCAGTGTAGCAGGATGGCCCCGGTGTTCAGGTGTTCAGATCACAGTGCGTGTAAGTACGTGTCTACATAAAGTAAAAAACAGTCAATTCTTGTGGGTTCCTATGTGTCTGAAGCTGACAAGAATCAATCTGTAGGACAGTGAGTTCTGGCTGTTTCCGCTGAACTCGCCCTGACCCCTCAAGGGCCTGACTAATAGAGGAGGCCTTCAAAGTGTCTCCCTCCACTGCATCTTGGCACCGTAGTCACTTTTTTCCTCCCTTGACTGCACATGGACTCTTTCTCCTGTCTCTTTTTGTATCACTCTTTCCTCTTGAGTTAACATCCTTGTGTACTTCTATGATATTTTATCTTTGGCTTTCTCCATTCTTGCTCCCTTTCTCCCTCTGCTTCCTTTGCAGGCCATGTACCAGCAGGACCAGCGGTACCCAGCTGACAGCCCCGGAGGTGCCCAGCTGCCCCTCTTGGACATCTCGACCCGAACAGCAGGGCAGCCACGCAGGGAGCCACACAGGTGAGCGGTGCCTGTGTCACATCCCATTAGGGGTCACTTGAGGAGAAGGGAAGAGAGGAGTTAGAGGCTACAACGCACGCATTAAAAATCATTCTCCCAGCTTTTCTCACTGAAAGTTGTCTTACAGGTTTTTTTCCCCCAGTTTTGGTAGCTTTCTGCTTTTCAGAGGTAATCTGCTCCCCCCATCCCCCTCCCCTCCCAAAGGAGCAGGCAAGTATTTTGACCATATATAGTGACTTACAAAAGCAGCAGTCAGTCCTGAAAAGGATCTCAAATGCTGAACTTCTCTTGCCAGTGCAGGTTTGGCATTCCCCACAGAGTAAAGGCACAGCTCAATGTGCAGCTTTGGTCACCTCTCTGCTAAACTGAGTTGGTGGCAGAAGGAATAGATAAGGGGGAAGGGGGAGAAAACATAAAAGAAAGAGGGGGTTTGTTCTGCTTTTGGACAGGGAAAAAAATGTGACAGAAGTAGGGAGGAACCAAAACAATGGAGGAGAACTGAACAAGGGAAATGAAATGGAGAGAAAAGTCACAACAGATTATAAATACTAAATCTGGATGCAAAGTACTAAAACAACTTGCTAATGGTATTAGTCCGCTTATGTATATCAGTACAAAGCAAGATCTTCCTGAAACCAGTAACAGGAATTCAACCAACTTCACTGATCAGGGCAATACACAGCTTTGTTGTAAACAAAACTCCCTCCCAAGCCCCCACTCCACCACTGTTTTTGTAGGTCTCTGTGTTCTTCAGCCAGTGGTGGGATTTAGCTTTCACTGAGTTATGCTAAAATCTCCCTAACGGAGTAATGTTCAAAGGCGGACGAAACCACAACCCAACCCTAAAACACAAGAGTTAGGCAATGTAACACCAACAGTTATTCACTGAATCTTGGCTTTTCAAAGGACCCAAGGGAACTACGTACTCAGAGCCAACTGCATCTAATGGCATGTAAGTGCCCAACACATTTATGCTCGTTTGAGATATCCGTCTTACTGGAAATTGATGGAAAAATACTTAAAAACTGGGAAAATTAAATGATTTATGTGCTCTAGAAAGAAGCGTTATTATTACCTTTTAATAAGTTGTCCCTCTTTAGTGAAGATAATCGCTCCATTAGGAAATCTCAAAGGATGACCAGCCTTGTTTTTAATGATTCAGAGAAGCCTTACGTTCACAATCAGAGTTTTCAAATCCAAATGTATTGTCCTCTTTTTCCTGTGTATCATCTTCCCTTAAAGAACTACTGTCCCACCTGCTCTACTCCTTCTGCTTAATACCCTCCCATCCTCTAACCGGTGCTGTCCAATTTTCACCAGAAAGGGTGGATTTAATTTGTGGAACTACTGCATCAGCCTCTATCCCCGTACAGTTTCCCACCACCCTATGACACTAAGATTTACTTGCCATCAAGACACAGTTTCAGTACAACCCAGCCCCTGCCTGGGAACAACAGCTCTGGTTTACTTGTTCCCAGTAGTTCCTTAACGCGTCACTTCTAGCACGTTCTTGATTTCTCTCCTGTTAACCAAGCGTGAGTCATCATCCACAACTTTGGAGAGGGTGGGAAGCAAAAGGTCTTGCATTTGACTGCAGCACTTGGCAATAGTGATTTAAATACAACGGCTGTAAAGGGCTGTACATTAATTTGTAGCACTGGTAGGTCTCCACACGGTCACCTCATGTTCTGCATTTCAGGAAATGGCCTTTTTTCTTCCTAATGTACCCATAGTTCTTTCAAGTAGTAAACAAATAGCTTGGTGCCGAAAGAAACTCGCGGGAGTTTTTTTTAACAGGAGTTCCGAAAACAATGAAACACTCTTGTTCCTTATGCCAACTTTCCGTAGCCACTCCCTCCATTTGAACTGAAACTGAGCCGCCTTTAGAAAGTACAAAGATTGGGGTGTTATTGCTCTTGAAGTAATCATAGCCTAGCTGAAGGTAGGTCAGGTTGGAGGCACCTGTGAACTCAAGCTTCTCATTCACTTTACCAATTGCAGGTTGTCGCACCTGGTGAGCAACATTCCTGACTGGGCAGATTTTTCTCCTTTAAGTGAGCCAAGATCACCTGCTCAACAAATACAGCTACATTCAATATATAATCAGTCTGCTGTATCAATTAGCTTTGAGAGCCACTTTTTAAAGAGAAGAGGTTTCCTTCTCAGTTCCCAGAATTTGGGTCAGATGTGGGGAAGACAAACGCAGTGGTCTTACATGAAAGATGGTGCAACTCCTGTTCCACACAACTAAGATTTCCCAGCAGGGAAGCATGGGCTAGACCGTAACACATACCTAACAGCTAACATCAACTGTGCCGGTATTTTCCCCTGCCAACTTAAGTGAGTCTTCTCAGTTGTTGTTCTCTTCTCTTTAAAAACAATAGCGTGCGTGTTAGCACAATGCCAAAAGGTGGATGAAAAAGTTTGATATAAAGACGTGGGCAGAGTGAAGTCCCATATGTCGGCAAGGCAACAGTTTGCTAAAGGTAACATTTGGCATCTGCAACTAGGGTAGCTCCCCTGCATGTTTTTATAGAGGTAACTGCTCACGGCTATTTGTATTTCACAGCAAACAGGACTTACCTCCAAGGGAAATACTTTACCTTCAGAACAGGAAGGCTACCTGCAGCTCTGCCCCTGTACCTTGTTACTGTGCAATTTTAATTAAGCATTCTGAATAACTGGGATTATTTTAATCTGTACAGCTCTGTCCAATTCCCACTACTAATATCCTCTGTCTTCGCAATTACGAGATTAAAAGACTTGATGGCAAATTCAGTCTATGAGTCACACTACGCTTAAAATATACTTTGTAACAGATACGAGGGAGAAACCATCTAATTATAAATGAGACTATAGCGGACTTTAGTGCTCCCTTCTTAAAACAGGAATGAGTTGAAATAAACTGCCATGGAAACGCTGTATGACACCTTTGAGCGCAGCTTAAGGGAGCTAAGCATGACAGACTGTAGGGGGAAAACGTGAAGATGGTGACTACAAAATACAGCAGTTTCTAATCCTACTGGGTGCCTCCACAGAAATGTAAGTATCCTGCTGACCACTGCTGAAAAGATCTAACGTGCTACTGAACGTACGTGTCTAATGCTTGTTTTCATCCAGTTACCTGCATCATGCATATTTAATGACCTTTCAGTGGTTTCGAACATATATAACTGAAGCTACGGAGGGTCTTTCACTCCAGTCCAATGCCTGTTGCAGACCACTATTGTCCACCAACATCTCCCCAGCACCGTAAGGGATACAAGTGCTCTGCAAAATATTGTTCCCCTCCTGCTCCCACATCTGACTCAGGACAGAAAAGAACAGCGTAACAGCAGCAGTACAACGGTTATGAAAAATGGCATAACTCAAACCAAGTGTCTACTAGTGTGAACCCTGTGTTTAGGGTGACTTTTCATCTCAGAATTTTTTCCAATCTGTGAGTATTTGCCAGCATACATAGCTACAGGAAAAAAATGGACTGTGTTTTGTAAAAACAAAAGCTTATAGATGTTTACATTTGAATTAATGCTGGCTTGTTAATGCATGAATATATCCTGGAGAAAGTCATTGTTACTCCCTAATTCTATTTCCTCCTCCAAATAAATTCAGTTTGATATTTCCTCCTGGCTATGCCTGAAATTGGAGAATTTTCTTGTTGTTACAAACCATAATGCTGTCTTTTTCTGAGAGGAAATTGGTCTGAAGATTTTAACAATTATGGATGTTAGAATGTAGGCTAAAGGGATGATTGTTTGGAAGCACCTACAATATGCTTAAGAAATCCAACACTATTCATGGCGCCTCTTTAAGCTCTATTCATGGCAGCAAAGAACAGGGATTCAATTATACTTGCTCCCCCACAAACCATTTTCTAACTTTTTAGTGCTATCTCCCCTAAATGCCAAATGGGTTCAAGAATTTTTTTTTTAAAAAAAGTTACTTAGCTCAGAAATTGTAGCCAGCACAGTATGATTCTATACAAGGCAAAAATGCAGGACTTTCCTGAGCTGTATACTGACTGCAGATGGAAGAAAATTCGTTTACCTTAACTGTTTAACCAAAACCAAAGGAAGCATTATCCTGGAATTGCATTGCTCCACCTCTTTCACACCAATACACATACTACAAAGAAAATGAAAAAATACCTATGACCAATTTAAGACCAGCAATTCACTCCTGGATTTGGCTCAGATTTTGCTCTCTCTAAGGTGAAAGAAGCAGCATGACAGCCAGCCTTGAACACTTCTCTCATTCCCTCTGGTAACCAAAAGCACTGAACCTGGTTCTGTTTTCAAATGGACCCAAGGAAGTCCTTTGAAAAGCAAATATGATGACTTATTTAGTTCTTCTACACAGAAGAGAGAACTACAGAAATTTTACCTGCACTGTGAAAAGCAAGTTTAATGTTTTCTGCTGAAAGTATCCCGGGGCCAAAAACTCTTGTTGTTTTCAATGTGTGCTGCTTTAAATGGCACATACTACTGTGCTTAAGTCGTAAGAAATGGTTATTGCAAGTAGGAGTTCCTTGATGAAAAGTTTGTCTTTATCAGGAACAGTTTATTTGCAATTCCTATATGATATAAAGCACCTAGACAGCTGAACACCAGTCTATAAGCTGTTCCTTAACTCTCCTTCACTACTACAGAAACAGAAGGCAGCAGACTTCTGTGTTTCTACTGCCTTTTGAATCTGTCATCCACAGATCCACAAGTGTGATGTTCCCATGAAAAAAACATATAGAAACTAGACCTCAAGATAGCATAGCAGGGAAGAGGCAAAAGTTTGTTAGAGGGAAGTCATCTGAAAGAATCAGCAGATCTATGAAGAAAGACAATCCAAGTGGTAGTGCTCTTAAACAACACAGGCACCCGCAAGATAAAAGGAAAGATCCTCTCACAGGTTAGTAGCGGTTAAAAGAAAAGAAAGACTAAGAGGAAACAACCGATTTTCAAACAGAGAAATCTTTGTTTTGTGCTGCCTGTCACTAGTTATGCCCACGTTAGCAGTGCAATGGGAGTGGATCTATAGAATGAAAGAGTTGGAGCTGAAGTCCCAGGAGCTACCACAATAGCCGTTTTCCAGGGAGAGAGAGAAGTACTTTATTCTAGCTCTAGTTTGGTCCAACGGACAGAGTGCCTGCTAGTAGTTATAGCTCACCCTCTCGTTTAGTTTTACCAGCAGGAAATGTAGTTTGTGCGTCCTGAGACTTCTCTGCAACATGACCTAAAGAACTCTTACGTGGTGGCTCCACAGAGATTCAGCTGAAAAGTAAACACCAAAAAACTACAGTAGATGCACAGACTAACGATTTGAAAAACATTGAATACTGAGATTGGAAGCATGTTTTAACAATAAGCACACAAAATTCTTCCATGATTGCCATCTGCAAAATTGGTGGGCTGCTAGAGTTCAAGCTCCACAACAAAAGATTAATGAAATCAGTGTTTAGTAAGCAATTTCATGCACGTACTCAAACACCCACTCATCTGCAGAGTACACAGATGGACTCTAAACAAATCACTTCAGGTACAGGTACAGCCTGTACAGGGCTGACAGGCTAACCAGAAGTGGGAAGAATTCACTCTTAATAAGGACAGAACTGACTCCTTTTTCCTCTGTGAAGAAGTTGTATGAGCACAGTGACAGGGAGAAAGGGAAGACTTCACTCTAAAATCGTAAGAATCACAAAGAAGATGAATATATGAGATTATCATTAGGCATTTTGAATACCACCAGAATCAGAGACACCTTCTTTAAAACTTTTGAAGGAACAAAACAGTACTTCTTCAAGTGGCACAAAGAAACTGCGGAACTCCTTGTTGTATGATAATATAGAGGCCAAACACATTCAAAAGGGGATTCAGAAAAGGATTAAACAAATTTGATAAGTCTGTGAAGATGTATTAAGCATAACAGAAGTGAATACAGTTTTCCAGTTCAGAAAATTCCACCAATCTGAAGTTTAGAGAGTATTCCAGAGGACAACTCGCTCTCCACTGGTTCAAACTTTGGAGGTCCTCCTAAATCTGCATTCTAGTACATTGTTTGACAGGTCCGCAATTAGTTGCCTCCTATGATCCAGTACTGCTAGCCACGTGATCATACCGGAGTGGCTTTGAACAGGTATGGCCCATATAACGTTTTAACAGACTTTTTTCCTCCTGTTTTCAAGATGAAAGGAATAAACCAGAGCAGAATGTTTTGAAGTTTCTTAGACAGCATCAAATGTTCCTATTGGCAAAAGGGATCAGTATCAGTTTTCTTCCATTATATTTGGGCTGGGTTTATTGTCTCAGTGTGGTGGTTGGGGGAAAAAATGGGGCAGGGATTAGGGAAGGGAGGTCAGTCTAACAAAAATAAGAGAACCATGTCCTTTTTTCTGCTGCTGCTTGCAGCCAAGATGTTTGAATGATCACTGCAAAAATAATGGCCTATTTCTGAAACCCAACTTCAGCTTTTTGAGATCCTTCTGGTGAAAAGCATGGATGAAGAGGGCAGTATCTGGGTGAAGGAAATAGTTTTCAGAGCTCTGGGTGTTTAGAATTCCTCTCTAATTTGCCAAACTGGTCAACATACACAAAGAGCATAACTATATTTGCTGGGCAAAAGAAAAAAAAAAAAGCCACTGTGAAAGTAGAGTGATGCATGGTCAGAAACTAAGGTTCACGTTTCAGTCGTTGCTTCGGAAAAGACTGGTACATCACTCGATTTCCTGCCCTTGTCTGATAATAGTTCATTTTAGATTTATGGTGATTGGGAAGGGGGAATTTCACCAGAGTGCTGATAAATCATTGGCAAAAGAAAGAGATAGTTAAGAAGTATTTACAGGAACTTTTCATGGTGTAAGAAGTTGTAGCTCACATGTACTGTCTTCTTAGTAAACAATTCATGTAGGTTTTCATTTATAACATTTACTAGGACTGCATGGAATACAGAATTCTGCAAAACGGTTCTAGAAAATTCTGCTAAATCTTGGTACTTTCAAAAATTAAACAGGGGAGTAATATTCTCATAATCTTATCAATCTCCAATTATCTTTTCATTTTTTGAAGTAAAACTAGCAGTTTTAGCATGGGTTTATTTTCTACATGATCTCTTTTCCCTCCTCCACTGCAAGCTCAGAGATTAAATTTCTGGAAAATACTGAGCAATACCTGGGGGAGGGGTGGGAGTGAAATCATCATCATCATCAACTGATGCATCCAAAACTAGGACATTTTGAAAATATTAATGATGTTCAATGCACTGAAATAATGAGAAGCAAATGCGGGTCGAAAAACCCCCAGCAAGACACATTAAGCTATCCGTAAGTCTAAACAACCAGTGAAACTGAAAAATAACTTGCTACTTCATTTTTCTAAAGCTGTGATAAATTAAGGCATGGAGTTTTCTACAGCTTCTCAGACAACTTAAAATAATTTAGTATTGCTGAAGAAGAAACTGCTGATACAATTTTATCAGCGATAAAATATCAGTATGGCGCTCTATCATTAAATATGCTCCACTAACTGTTGTTAAATCTCCTCGAGATGAAAAACAAACTGCATCCAAACACACAGAGCATATTTCCAAGAGAAAATAGTTCAGCTCACTCTTAAAATTGTTCACATATTCACATACGGATAAATATTATGAGCAAATTGAGTGTATTACTTAACTTTCCTTTGTGGAATGAAGAAATAATCTAACATTATGTATTTTAAATTTCCTTCCAACAACTAAACTCTTCATTTGACTCTCTGCTGGAGGACACTGAAAAGCTGTTTATAGACTTCGGCCAAAGACTTTGCACCTAGCTGCAAGTTCCAACTCTTACTGCAGTGGGGCTTTTCTACAAACAAGGTGAGAAAGCCCATTGTCCTGGAAAAGGAAAAACTTTAAAGGAGTAATGGATATTTTCGTGCCTTTTTTTTTTTTTTCCCCATTTATGGCAATGAGTTTACTAAGTGTTAAGACTTATTTCCTCCCACATTAATGCTCATATCTCCACTTGTTGTAGTCACTTTCTAGCTATGAAAACAGTTATTTCTCAAGAGCTGTTTCATTGGAATCATGTCCATAAAATAGTTCTGTCTCCCACAATGTTGCTTTATAAAGATGTATCTGTGATGACTGGATTAAATCCAAAGTCGATAAAAAGTCCGAGAAGAACATGTCAGGAAAATAAACTAGTATCAAAGCTTCAGCAGACATCTTTGAATTGCCTACAGAAGCAAACATCTATTTTATTCCTAAATCCCAAAGGTTAACTCTTGCTGCGCAACCTGGGTGATTACACACATGACTCACTATGATGCTCTCTATGCATACTCTGGAGATGCATTTTCAAGTGTCTAAGTATCTCTAGAAATCTTGCCTTTAGATGCCTAAACCATGCTAGCAACCTGCAGTTATGTTGTTCATTAACTTCAACTCTCCTAGTTCGGTGTTTTGTTTTCTTAATATTCCCCTAGTTTTACTTTGTTGTGCTTCTAAACACAGAAACCAAACCCAAGACGAGTCCTTGGAAGGAGAGGGGTGGATAGCAGGCAGTAAGAAGCTCACATACCTCTTGTTGTGCATACCTTTGAACACTTCATTGAGAAGGTTTCCTTGGGAGGATAATGTTCTGGTAGCGGGCCAAAATATTCCCGTGCTGTTCCTGAGGTTTTGGAGTAATGGTCCGAGCAAACAGTGGAAGTCTTTGAGTGCTGGCCACCTCGGATGTCTTCTGGTGACCTACAATGGAGTAAATGACTAATGTATATTAATTAGATCATGCTCTCTCCTGAACATAAGAACATGAGGAACTAGCAGATGCTCCTGTTAGTGGAACCACCTAGCCTGCTTCACAGGTATCTCATCTTTTTTGCTTGCGTGTCTTGAAAACAAATATCCCAAATACCTGCATAAATCCATGTTCACAAGGATATTTGCACTTGATCGTTGTTATTTTGGAAAACTGTGTACTCACGGAGTACGCTGGCTGAACTGTTTAGGTTATCTGCAAAAGGTAGCAAGGGAAAGGGTGTGGGAGGAGTTCCTGTTGCCATAAAAAGAAGTTACAGATTTTTCATGAAAAACAAACATTTTTAGCTAGTCCACAGAAGCCCAGAGAACAAATATTAGAAATATTTTCACATAATAAAAGCGTAAAGTAGCGCAACTATTTCATGGGTAAGCATTTTGTCAAGTCTGTACTTCCAATTACCATGTCTCACAAAGGTACCTTTCAAAAGAGTGAAAGTGATTAAAAGAAACAGATAAAGATTTTAAGTGGGGGGGAAATGCCTATTTAAATATTTCTCTTTTTTTGGATGATATTTCAAGAGGAATCTAAAATTGACTCAAAAAAAATCAGTTTCTCATGTCTCCCATTAGACTCTTCATTTGTATACTTCAAAATGGAATTGTCCACTTTGCTGCAATGACATACGGCTCCACATCTAAAGGCTGATGACTTTTAAGGTTGGTGAGATTTAGATTATTCTATGGGAAAAGGGCAATTTGCCTTTTTTTAACTGAGCTAACACTCAGACTAAAGAAACACTGGCTGTAAATTGTTTTGTGTCTGGCTTAATCTAAATGTTCTCCCTCATCTGAAGAATTGGAGCTTGCCTTTTTTTAAGGCACAGCTGGATGATTTTGTTATTAAGGGGCATTTTAAGTCTCATTCAGCATTATTATTTTTAAAAGTCTTCTTCCTATTAAGTTCTTATCTTGAATTTCTTATCCACAGATCAGCATTTTCAACTGTAGTTTTGTTTCCTAGTATCACTGCACTTCACTAAGGTTTATCTTCATCCAATTCTAGATTCAACTTACAAATATTATCTCATTCATCCACTTTAAATCATGTTCTTTGTAGTTTTTACATTTTAATTAAGACATTCAATAACAAGACCAATGTTAACATCTCCGCATGTAGCTGCCAGCAGCTCTATTTGGCCGAAACTTTTCTGATTTTTCTGACCTTTGTCCTGTGTCTTGTGCAACCACCAAAGCATCCTGCGCAGCTGTGTCACATAAATTAAATAAGCTGTGTGATTTATAAGACTTTCAGTTAACTTGAAAGCAATCCCTTTGGTACTACTTCTGATGCAGCTGCTTCTCTCTATTGTATCCTGCTACTTGCCAGAAAACAAAACAAAACAAAACAAAAAAAAACAACCCAAACCCCCCTTAATGTTCAGCAACAGAGTACAATCAGAAAAAAAAAAATTCTCTTTATTTCAGATGCTTTTTGCCTCACAATGGCCTATTCTGGCCACCTTTGCTCCTGTTGTCTTTCAGGACTTTCCCGTCCAGGATAATGCAACTCCTTCTCCTCAGCCATGAGAGGAAGCTTGCTGTAGGAGTTTCAAACAGAAATGCATTTGGAAAGAGAAATACTCCAGCTAGAAAGGCTTGCTTGTAAGGGATGAAAGCACTAGGTACCCAAATTACAGTTTCCATAAAACTCTTCCCATCTATTTCGTTATAATACCTGGAGGTCTCTTGGTCCATCGGCCTATGTCTTCAAAATACTGAAATTTCCTTACAAAAGCAGCTGGTTTTGTCATGAGAGCTAAGCAGGAGAAACACTGTTAGGTTAAGCCAAACTCCATCAAAATAACTGACGGAAAAGTCTTTTCAATTAGTTGGAGGGAGGGCTGGTGCCCCCCAGATTCTTGGCTTGACTCTAAGAATTATCTCCATGGCTATTACAGGTCTGTAGCTGCAGATTCCCTTCTTCTAATCCTTGGTGAATCCAGGGATGGTCTGTTGGCCTTTACGGTCCTTCCACCAATTTTCAATCTACATGTCCAGTCATTTAAAGCTAACACCAAAAAGAAGTAGTCCAGAGAAGCACTTTACTAAGAAGCGGTCGCTTAATTTATAGCTGCCCTTTTACACACTGCTTTTATTACGCTACAGATGGAAAAAAACCCAAAACCCCTCAAAAAAACCCCAAAGTCCCCCAGCCCTTTTTTTTTTTTTTTCTCTCCACAATGCAATTAATACATTCCTGGCATTTTCTGCTCTCACTTCTAGTATGTTCAAGATAATTTAACTATATCCCTTCCTGATCTCTGGTTTTGCTAAGGACAGTCATTCAACTTCTGAGCACGATTCTTAGGCTGACCTTTGTTCCCATTCCTCTCCAATTTTTCATGATTTGAGACATAAGAAAAATTCATTAGCTCTTTTCATAACACAATGGGACTACTACCATCCAAATGTTTTATACTTAGCCACAAGTAGTCCTTCTAGTCCACACAGCACTCTTCACTAATGCTTTTATTCTCTTCCTGGTTTTCTTGCTAAAATGCATATTATCATAGAGTACTTCAGTACTTCAGCTTTTTAATAGTCTTAGTTATATTTATTTCCTCTCCCTCTTTGCCTCTACTCTTAAATTGCTCTACAATCGTGCCCCCAGAGACTAAACAAGAGTGATGACCACCTTACTGCCATGGCCAATCTGCCAGTGTTGTTAAGAGCCACAGACCTCTCTCCTACAATGCAGTCGCTGGCATGCACTCAAAGGAAAGCAGCCTACGCTCACTTCTAATATGCTGTAGGTTAGTCAGGCTGAAAGGAGAAGCGTAACATCCTAATTTGGAATTTGTCATTCCAAACCCACTATTAGATGATTTGCTTGTATTGTGCTGATACCCACTATCAAGTGCTGCAAACAGCCTTAGACACTTGAACAACTGCTTATTTATTGACTACGACTACTGAAATTAATTTTGTTTTGGATTAATATGAACTTGTTCACAGCTGAACTAGAGCAACCTGAGAGTTCAGTAAGTCTCTGTGCTGGTCTCAGTCATGTAACGTTCTCATTTAAGCAATGCATACTGGGCAAGCCTTGGCTTGCTATTACCTGCTGACCAGCCTCTTCACGAACTGTACTAAGACACATGGCCACACTTCTCCTAGTTGCGACACAACTTGATCCAGATAACCCCATGAAATTCACATCTCTGACTGTGCCACACAGCCCATCTTTTCCCCCCCTCTCAGACTCAGTACAAAGAAGAAGGTTAAAAATTGTTTAAAATCTCTAAGTGTTTCCAAGTTCCCTGATTCCGGTTGTGGCATGCTCACGCTTCATGGTTTCAAGGCTGAATAAATGCTTTCTCTCCTACTGTAATATGAAGGTATCTAACAGCAAACAAACAAGATGACAGGCATTATAGACTTGCTGTGTTATGTTTCTTTAAGGTGATAAAAACATACCTTCCATTGTACGGGTATGGTTTTCTCGCTCTTCTGTCTTCCTCGTATCTATCAGATCCATGACTCTCATGGTGCCTGTGTTGCTTATCTTGGTATCGTCTCCCGGCATGAGACATCTTGTTTCTTACATGTGTTTTCTTTCTTTCTAAAGTAACTTCCTGAGCCACAGAAATAAAACTGGTTAATTTTATAGCTCTAGTTCAAGTTACTCATTGACCAGCACTCACGTCCATTTCATGCTGATTCAACTCTTAGTAGAGACTTCCTTCAGAAGCGAAGGAAGTAAACCCCTTTAAACTACAAGTAACTTCATTAAAGAAGGAATTTTTTCTTTAGCTTTTCCTATTCATCAAGTATGTGTAACATTTCTGTGTTCGCCATCTATTGCACTTGGCTTATTTACTACCTTCGCTGCAAGGACAAGGCACGGTGTCCCCTAAGGCCACGAGCCTTGTCTTCGTTAACACGGTCTCTCACCTGAAGTATTAAACCCATCAGTATTAAACCTCCCTTGTGTGTGTGAGGGCACACACAGCTGCCGCCCCGGGCAGGGCAGACCTGGAAGCGCAGGCTGCGGCCTCCGTGCGGGAAGTTTCCCAGAGGAAGGCGGGCACCCGTCGGGGTCACGGCAGCCAGTACCGAACCCTTGCCTGCGGTCCAAAATCAACATGAGGTACGGGCAAAGCTGTGCCCGGCCGACAGTACGTTTGCAGGGATGATACATCCTCCATAATCTGGTATTAAATATTACAGGGAAGAAGCTATTTCCTGAAAGCGCCTTTACCCTTTCAAGCGCGGGACGCTGAAACCCGTAGGAGAGGGAAAGGCGCGGCTGAAGCAGCCGGGCAGCAACCACTTGCTTTCGCCGACTTCACCTGGAGTGATCAAGCTGAGGCCGCGCTTAAGGGCTCACTCCCCTTCCGGCTCCCGAGGGTGCCACTATAAGAAATAAATTGATTTCTATCTGTTTACAGCTAGCAAAGAGACAGCGCCTTCCTCCGGGGGAGCTCGGCTGCGGGCAGAAGCCATTTACCTTTTCCCCAGGGGCTGTTTCTGGGGCCGGGCCCGGCG
>VZSF01007301.1:1246976-1365033 GCA_013398295.1 Chionis minor
TTTTTTTTTTTTTTTTTTTTGGTTTTGTTCTTCGGTTTTTTTAAAGCCAACTTCATTGGCTTGGCAGTGCTCAGGGCCGGAGGTACGAGCTGTAGGGAGGATAGAAGGCAAAAGAAAATGGGGGAGACTTGTCCCAGGGAGCAGGTGGGTGGGAACAGGCCGTGCTGGCCCAGAAGGGCTGAAGAGGGGGGGAAGTGAGCAGCTAAACNAGGGGGGTAAGTGAGCAGCTAAACTCCCCTCTGGTGTAAAGCGACCTTTTGGATAGCTGACCATTTGATTGCAGACTGGTTTCTCAGAACTCTGCCGAAAGCCCTCCCCGTGCTGGATCTCCAGGGGCTTTGGCTCCTCACTGCCAGCCTGTGATGTCTCTTGTCCAGAGGAACAATATGCTGGTCTCCTCAGGGTGCTTTCTGATGGGGATCTCAGGCAGGAACTTTTCCCTCTGAGGGTGGCGAGGCACTGGAACAGGTTGCCCAGAGAAGCTGTGGAGGCCCCATCCCTGGAGATGTTCAAGGCCAGGCTGGACGGGGCTTGGAGCAACCAGGTCTAGTGGAAGGTGTCCCTGCCCACGGCAGGGGGTTGGAACTAGAGGATCTTTAAGGTCCCTTCCAACTCTAACCATTCTATGATTCCGTGATGTATCTGTTTTTGTAGAGAGCTGGGGGCAGACCCACACACCGGCACTGCAGTGACCAACTCGGTTGTTGCACAGCCTCTTAACACCAAGACAATCCATGCCCGGGAAGCAGGATGGTGGTGGTAACGTGGCACCGTGCCCAGCTAATCTTGAGCCTTGGGAAGCTTCCCTAGGCTGCGGTGCTACCCTACACAAGAGCTGGGACCAGAATATCCCTTTCCTTCCCTTCCCAGGGCTTACCCAGCAGCATGCTTGGGGTACCGGTGCTTCTTGAATTTGGGCTTAAGATACGCAACTGTTAGTGCAGTCCTATGCTAGGGCTAGATCCGAAATCCCCTTTAAGTAACACGCAGGTATCAGAGGAACTGCTGTCCCTGAAATGCGGAGATACCTACAGGAACTGAATACTTAACACATGCATTCTGTAACTTGCTGGAGTGCAGCAAGACTGTGATTCCCTGCTCGAGTTGAGCTGTGTTAACAGCTTCTTTTGCTGTTTACCATTCTCACCTTGCCTAGACCTCCTCTGCTGTTCCTGATCTCAGCTGTACAGTTCATCTTCGGTCTGTCTTGCATGAACCCTAGTGCTTACTTCGATTGCGTAGTAAGCCAATTCCAGCTTGCTTTCCAGCCAAAACCAATTTACTTTCTGCTGTTTTAGTGAGTTGAATTGGCTTTGTGCTGCAATCAAACCTGCACTGGAGCAAGGACTTGGCAGAAGCACGTGTCCCATGGGGAAGAAACTGGGGGAGAGATGGGGGGAGAGGGCTACCTCTCTTGGCAGCAGCAAGTGGTGAATGTAACTGAAGCCTTGCCATGGAGTTGCAGTTTGAGACAGCTCTACCTATCGGTTAGTCGCTACGCCGTCTCAGTTTGCAGCTGTCAAAGGCAAAGGCACTTTAACAGCAGGCAGTGTTTTACTGCCTCATAGCTCTGCTTGTTTCTGATTCTTACTGTGTCTAATTAAAGGTAGTTTAGGCTAGTTTGGCAGATTTTACCCTGAAGAAGATTAGGGTGCCTGCATGAATTCCGTTCTCCTGTTCTAAGTGATAAACATTTGGGAAATACATTCGTCACTTGGCATCCCACAGAGGATATCTGCTCTTGATGGGGGGCACGAGGAATCACAGCTCCGTTCAGGTAGGCAGGGTTCATATGAACAGTAGAAAAATCACAAGGAGACGTGGCTGGAAACAGACTTTTTTGAGGGGGCTGAAATATTAAAGGACCTTGACAGCCACTCTCCACAGTATGACTAGTAGTTTTGTTAAAGCATTTGTATTTTGGGGGGGAAAGGGTTAGGGTGTGGCGATTTTGGTTGGATGGAAAACTGGGTGGAAGTGAGGGGATACAATTATGGACTGGGTCAAATTCAGTGAAGCTGATGGGTGAGGTAAGTGTTTAAAAAGTGGTTAAAGTCATTATGGAACCGGGTAGCTGAAATAACGGGATTGCAACATGGTGAGATCTCCATTAAAAACTTAACCATGTGACCGAAGGGATTTTCCCTGGGAACTCATAAAGCAAACGCGAGGCATTGAGGCAGTGATTGCTGGAGTTGCCTATATATGACATAAGAATCAGTGAAACGAGCCACAGAAAATGGTGCTGAATAGGGAGAAGCAGCCAGAGGTAGCAGTAGGAAGGTGTCTCTAGGGAGAAAAACATAGAAGGAGCTCATGGAGGGATTGGGTGTGGTACTGGCTGAATTTGGATGAGAACCATCAAGGAAAAAGATGTCATTGGTTGTTCTTACCTTGTTGCAGGTAAAAGGATGCTGTGCTGTTTGTAAGCAGACAGGTTTGTATCAAAGATACACCTGATTCTGTCATTGGTTTCTCCTTTTAATAGAAATAACTTTAGGGACTGGATTTTGGCTAGCTGCTGAAGTCCTGAGGGACTGATTTGCAGAAAATGAAGAGTTAACAATTTTGATTTTTTTTTTTTTTCTGGTAATTTACTTGAGTAGGTCACATCTGTGTCTTGGATCAACGCAATCCTGGATACTTGCTCCAGTGTAACAAAACAAAACAAAAAAAACCCCTAAAACCCAATCTAGGTGTAGGGTACAAGGTGCTGTAAATAGACCTCCAGGGAGAGATTTCTCCAGCCAGGCAGGCAGGGCACCGCTGGAGTCTGTTCCGTCTGACAGGAACACTAAGCTCCTGAGGTCAGCAGAACTAAAATTAGCTTTGGAACATTTTTTTTCTACCCTCTTGGTGTTGCTTTTACATGAAATCTAATGTTTGTTATAAACAACAAGAAAAGTATTTGGGTTGAATGCTTCCTTTTTTTTTTTTTTTTTTNTAAAGAGATTTTTAAATCCCTGGTCTTTGGAATGGAAGGTAAATTAGGAACTTAGGAACCAAGTAATTGGTTACATGTTGGTCAATTTTTTCTGTCCTAGCAGAAGAAAACCCATCACAACACCAAATACTGCTTCAGCAAAAGAAATGTAAATCACGATTGATTTAATATTGTATCCTTAGTGTGTGCTATTACAAATACTTACTTTTAAAAGCAAAGGAAACTGTCCTTAGGCTTCTTTTATTGTTGTCCTTTGTAACACGTGACTTGTTTGGTTGGTAGTTGTTTCTTTTCCAAGGCTGAGTCCTTCCCAGCGTCTTCTGAGCAACTGCCTAGTTCTGATTTAAAGATATTACAACACGGTTTTCTGAAAAGTGGGATTTTGTCACACTGAATCTAGACTCTGGCTGGGGAATAGCCGGCTTCTGGGACACATCCAAAACAGGCTGAAGGCAGTGACGATGTTTCTATTGAAGCCTTGAATCCCAAAAAAGTGCTTGTTATCTGTGGGCCCCTTCGTATTTATATCAGCTTGAAGTACCGAGCTGTAACACCAGCCTCAGTAATGCTCTGCATCACCACAGCTGTCACTTTCATGCTGACTTCCCTCAAGTTCTGCTGTTGCTGGCCACCCAAGCTGTATCTGAAACCTTATCATTCATTTTCTTTTTCCCTGTTCTTAAGCTGAGTTGTAGTAGGCTGAAACCATTTTTCCCCTTCAAAAATGATGAGCAAAACCAAAACGGCTTTTGAAATCTGAGAAACTGTTAACATTAAAATTTTTCCCTCATTTCTTAACAGTCCTTTCTCACAAATTCTGTCTGTATCGTGCTGAACCTGGGGGAGCCCGTGTCTGAGTAAATCGTGGAGACTATCTGCAATCCCATACTTAGTTTTCTATAATAACTTACCACCTCACTGTAAAAGTATTTCCGGACTGAAGTTTGCTTTCAGGGGACATTTAGATCCTGTGCAGATATCTGCAGTCTAACCTGCTGTAAAATTCACCCTGGTGGACCTTTGTGAGGTGCCTTTGTCTTGACTGACCCAGAGGTCTCGGTAGTCCTGGGCTCATGATTCTGGGTGCCAGCTTGCAAATTGCACGAAATTGCAGCAAGAGGAGCTTTCTGGGAGCTCACGCCACTTTCCTGTCTCCCGGCATGAATACAGTCCATTCCATTTTATATTAGTAAAATATTTATGAAGTTTTATTAACATGGTAGGAGCTCTTCCCTACAAGAGGTACGAATTAGGAGCAGCCTGCCTTCTCTCTCATTTAATCTACTTTCCCATCTAATGTTTTTCTTTTCTCATCTGGACGTAGACAAAATCCAATAACAAGGGGTATTTGTTTTGAGGTCAAAACTATCAGGATTGGAGTCAACACTCCTGGCAGTCATTGGAAAGATTTCTTGTGCGTAGAAAATTTATGAACGCAGAGAGATGCTGGGTTCAGTAATCTAGCCTTAAAAGGTATCCAAACATTTTGTTCCTGATCAGAACATGTAATCCTGTGGAAGTCTGAGCTATTTACATCTGGTCAGTCTGTCTGGGGCTGTAATGTTTGCAATTGCATGCGTTAAGAAGGGAAAAGAGGCATTAAATTTAGGTGTCCAGTTAACGTAAAACAATTTGTCGGAGTTTCTTTTGACCTCCTGAAAAAGAAATGCAACAGTGGCATCCTGTGGCCCAAGCAGTTCATGGCAGGTAGGTGTGGTGTAGGGCAGAATCCAACAGCGAGGTCTTCCCACATACAGTGGGAAATTGATCAAGTTAGGTCTAAGAAAGTTTACAAACTAAGTCCACAGTATTTCAACCTGGTGCACACTTGCCACCTGAAGTACAAAGCTGCTATCTATTTTTCAACAGGGGTTTTCCACCAACTTACCTCATTTTCTGCTGCTTATTTTCCTACTGAACACTTCGGTGTTTGGGACGGAGAAGATGGCTTCGGTTACCCACCAAGGAGACAGGAGTGCTGTGCTGCTGTCTTTGTGCTGCTGAACATTTCCTCAGAAAAGAGGAACAGAGGAGAGACTGGATGTCCTGTTTTCAACTAACCCATACTTGGCATACTTGGTCTAAAAATGATCGTTTCAGGAAAGTCCGATTAAGAGAAAACTGGTAAGCGTCGTTTTCCCTTGCACCTACATCACAGGCGAGTGCTCACTCCTGCACATGGTGTGGGTGCATGTGTGTCTCTCTGGAGTTTTTCAAAGTCCTGGCCTTTATTTGTTTAACTTGGACTGACTGTGATTTGCTTACCTCCATACCAGCAGATATTGGCAGCCATAATCAAGAGGCTTGCTAAAAGCTTGCAGGCTTGCCAGGAGGCACATTAATGAGGAACATACAGGCTCACTTGCACTTCTCCGGGCAATTGTCAGGCAAGCTGCTGCTAGCCTCATTTTTCCCTCTTCTCCTCCTGGTTTTACAGTGATTTCCCTTCTGCAAAAGAGATGTTAAGGTGGTGTCTTTTAAAGCCTCTTCCTTCCTGCTTCTTACCTTCTTTGTACATAGAGGTGTAAATGCTATTGAACATCAAGAAGGAGTGGGGAGGGGCAACAAAATAACTTTGATCATTTTAATTTTGCTTTTTCCTGTGTCCAGAAGGCTCCAGCTCCATATGTTTTGGGTGATCTACCTTGAGAATTGGAAAAGCAGAGTAGGGGCAAGGTTGTCCCCTGCTGCCTGTGCGTGGAAGAACTTGCGAGCATTAGGTTTTCTGTTGCACGGGAAGGTCACCACAAGCCTCTTCTTGGGAAGGCTGAAGCAGGAGGCAGGGGAACAAAAGCAGCAGTAGGCAGGAGCTTAATTGTTGCCTTTAATAAGGAGTGAGTACTCTTAAGATTTTTGTGAAATTGCTTAACTGAGCTTGCACCACAGTTTCTTGCCAGTATTAATCCCCGAGCTGCCTCTTAAAAAACGCACATGCATGAAAACAAACAAATGTTAAGACTGGCTGTGGCTCCAGTGATGTTAACCCCTGCTCCTTTTTGTCAGTTAAACTGACAACCAAGATAAGAAGAGCCGGTGTTGGTATCGTCTCTTGCATAACAAACCACTCTCGACAAAAGAAGCAGCCTCCTGTCAAACGAATTTCCTTTACAACTGCCGAGGGGACTATTTTTAGTTTCATCTGCCATTCTTTACTCCTTAATCATCTGGTTTGCTTTTCTCCGTTTTTCTCTTTTTCCCCTTCCCCGCCAGCTCCGATACCAGGTACTGATAATCTGCTGTTGCGGCTGCTGCTCTCGGCCATTCGCTGGGGACGGGACCACTGTTGGTACTCATCTGCACCAGGTTGCTACCAGCCTTGCCACGTCCAGCTCAACCCTGGTGTGTGAAGGCAGGGAGCCTTCCGAGACAGGCAAATAGACCTCCCTCAATCTAGACAAGGGATGCCAAGGACCAACAAGTGAATTAGACCGGTTCTTGTCAGGAAAGGGTTTTTGCTAAGCCTGTGTTCAGAAAACATGCTTTAAGTTGCATGAGGGGAGCTACAAACGTCCAGCGTTGAAGCAATGTCACAGACATGCTGCATCAGGCAGCGAATTCTTCATATGCCATTAGCAAAGCAAGGCCGAGCCTGGCTTTTCCACTGGAGATAAAATTAAAGTGCTTTAGGAATGATGGTGTTTATTCCATAGGTCTTGACTCTGTGGTACTGGCTGCCTTCCCTTTTGGTCTGTTTGACCCACTTGCATGTTTTTAGCTCGTTGAGCAGCAGAATGATTCTTGTCTTCTGGCTGAGATATAAAACAGAAGTCCTGCCTAACTGTAATCCATTAGTGATTTTGTGGTGGTATTTGCAAGAGTAAGAGTGTCTTAAGGCTTTGGTCATTCAGGAAATAACACTGCTTTGCTCAGCTGCACATTGTAGTTCAGTCAAGTCCATCATCCTCTGCAGCATCTTTCTAAAGCCTAATTCATGTGGGTTATTTGATATTCTATACCTTCTTCCTCCACAGTATACAAGAGCTTCACAACGAGTGGGTTTACGCCTGTGGTGCTTCTGTAAGGTACAAGATGCTATAATACCCATTTTACAGCTGGATTTGAGGAGCATAGAGGCAAAGTGAATAGCCCGAAGTCAAGAGGGAAGTCTCTGGAAGAAGAGGGAATTATGCCTTTGTCACCTGAGTGAATATAGCCATCCTGAAGTTAGCATACTAGCCAACGTCTTCCAGGGAAATGCCACAATTCTCATGAAGAAGGAATCACTAGAAATGGTCAAAAGTTTTAACCATCACTATTTTCTTATACAGGAGTTTTCAAATCATACAAAATATTTGCAGAAAATGTGTATATTCTGAGAAAGCAAAGTAAAATTTATTGGATTCAAACCAAAATGAGCTATGTTTATAATGCATACGTTCCAATCGATCTTTTTCCCCAGTGGGGGAAAAAAAAAAAAGGAAGAAAACCTGAGAAGGAAAGCAAAAAAGGAACCTGATTTCGCAAGTGGAATGAGAATACAAATGTATTGTTGATGGAAAAATAAAAACTACATTGCATCTTTTCTTTAGACCTTCCCCTCTCCAGTCTTTGTTTTTTCTTTTTGTCTTCTGAGTATAACTGATGAGTGCAAGAGTAACCAGTCTCCTTAAACCTAAAAAAGGGTTAAGCACTTTGGACAACACTCCTGAGCTAAGGAAAGTTAAGAGTTGAACAGGTCTTGTGGCTGACAACAGCAACTCCGTGGGGCTTTGGCTGCTTTACTCTCCGATAGGATTGAACAGGGATCTCCTAAGTGGTTTCTGCTGCCTCGCCTCCTTCCACTGCTTGGGTTTGGACTGCGTAGCAGCCCCCAGATTTGTGCACCCGTGCTGCGAGTCACCTGGTGTAATCCCAGTCTATGCACAGCAGAATTACTTGTGTGCTTCTCAAGGGTTCGTTACCCCCGCTGTGGCATACACTGCTGTGCAGCCCACGGGCTGACATAAAGCTGTTCCTGCTTTTCTTTCCCCCTTTGTTCCATTGCTTTTGACAGCGTAACTTTTTAGTTTCAGCTTTCTTTTTAAGGACATTGGTGAGCCCTGTTCTGATTCTGCTCTGTTCAAGCCCATGAATTAGATTTTGGGTTAGGAGCTGGAAGTTGTGGGAAGCACTAGAAGCAAGGTTAGTTCTGTATTTTTGACGATGCTTGGAAGTCTGCCAGAGAGCTGTCAGGTTAGTGATGGCTTGTGACATATCAAAGCAGACAAGCGAGGGTTCATAATAATTCAAGATCTGTTGAAAACCAGACTGAAACATGGCTAGCAGTGAGGGCTTTTTTAAGAGAAAATTATTATTGTGGATGTTCAGACTCGTGAGTGTATTTCAGACCTCGCTGTGGGAAGAAGCTGTCATTTTAGCTTCATGTGCATCTTTTGGATTTTGCCTCTCTTACTTGGATTTTCATTGTTCTCATCCCGGTTTGTCTGTCACATCCCTGGCCCGAGTGCCTGATGGGGACACTGCCATTACCTGCCTACACATGTGGGCTCCCAGTTTCCCTGCAACCAGGGCATGTTGAGCCTTTCTTTCAGGCATTTATCCCCTTGTTCGGCAGTCCAGTTGCCTGTCTCTGCAGACTTTTGTTGTTCTACAAAAAGCAGCAGTTGCATCTTCTCCTGGATCACTGGCATGAGAAGTAGCAAGAAACTTCTTGGCGGACAGCCTAGAAAAAATCATTTAGGTTCCACCAGGTGAAAAGGGTCTGACCTGCAAAATTTCTTACGGCACGTTAAGAGGTTTTGGGCAAAGATGTCAGGAAGAAATAAGAACTCTACTTTCAAAATGGCTATGAAATGAGAAAGCCAAAGGAAAAAAGCATATGCACTGTGTAAAGGGCCTCTATGCTGAAGACATCACCAGCTGAATGCATATAAGAAGTCGCCAGCAATCATTAAGCTCAATTAATCTTATTCTTGAGCCCATGATAACATCTGTGGGTTATTTAAACAAAGCAACAAAGCGTTAGTGGGCAAGCAGGAGAGGAAAATTAAAGAAAAGAGGTTCTGCTGTGAACACTCGTACCACCATCACCCAAGTGACGCTGTAATATAGAAACTGGGTCAGAGACACCCTTCCCCCTCCACACTGTCAAAGTTATTTGAGCGTCTATTGAAACCTTCACAATAGAAGAGTTTGGCTCCTACATTGGCTAAGCAAAACTGATTTGTGTTTCTTGGTTCAGAAAAAGCTGCTGGGTAATTTTCTGTGCGAGCACAATGCAGCAGTTCAGCTGATCCCTGAAAGCTGATTTCTTGGTGATTTGCTTTTCATTTAATAAGGCACTACTGCTTTTATTTAGCATTTCTAAATCGACACGCTGAATCTCTGCTTAGAAGCCTTAAACCTCTCTCTTGCCCATGTTAGTTTTAGGAGCTGCACTGGTAGCCTTCATTCAAAGTTCAAAAGATTGCTGTAAGTCTCTTGAGATGTTGCTCGCTCTGTTGTCTTACTGATGTTATAAATCTAAGTTAATTAGTTTATTTGCTTCTAGGATAATTGAATTAAAATGTATTAGTAGTTCAGAAGTATGGCTTGGATAGTTTCAAGCACAACGCTTCTGGAGCCTTCCCACTGCCCTTTTTAATCCCATGTTTGAGTCTTTCATTCATGTTTACAGCTGTCTCATTAGTGGTCTCAGCCTTCTGGTGTGCTTTGTCTGCTCTGGGGTTTGGTTTTTTTTTGGTCTTGTTTTTCTGGCTTGTTTCAGGGAGTCCCAGTGGCTCCACCTTGTCCTGAAAAGAAAAGCAAGCTATGCTTCATACTCACAATGATGGTCTGCACAGGTTGTCAGCGAGCACAGAACCTGGGAGTTAGCCCATGAGGAGTGACATTAGTTGGCGGCGGTTGTAAGCACTTATTCCAAAGGAGACAATATAACAGGGTCTGGAGTTTGAACCTGATTTCTAATATCCAATTAATGCATTCTCTAATTTCACTTCCCCTCCCTGCTGCCCTCAGTATGCACTTTCACAGAGTGAGCACATGCCCTCTCACACTTCCCCCCCTCCTCCTTACCTAAAATGTCACTTGTCTCTTGGCAATTGCCTGACTTGATGGACAGTGTTGCCTGGAGGTGTCTGGGGGCACCTACTTGGCCGTGGAGCCAAGAAGGCTGTTTGGGCCACGGCTGATGGGAGTTGCACACCCGAAGTAGTTGTAGTGTAGGGTGCTGAGGGGGCATGGTTGGCGCTGGCTGAGGAGGAGGAGAAGGGACATCATTTCCTTGCTTCCTCCATAGCTTAGTCCACTCCACAAGGTACTTATTCTGTGACTTGCTGTCACAGAAAGTGACAACCTTTCTGCCTGTTCATGTCTAGCTCAGTTCTGATTCTTCGTCTTATTGTGTGTTGAAAAAAAAAAAAAAGGAAAAAAAGTACCCCAGTTTGTGTGTTAGTCTCAATAGTGAGCTGAGCTACCTTCACTGAACAGGCACACAAATATCTATGTCAACATGTCTTCCTTGCACCCTTACTACCAAAAAGAAATAGAAATTCCTTCCATTCCGCCCTGTTGCTCAAGTTTTGGGAGAAACTCAAGAAGGGAAGCCATTTGCACCCTGAAGTTTGACAGCAGAATGAGTTCTTTTGTTATCAAGGCTAATCACTTTTCAGCCTTTCTCTGGCAAATACTCCATCTGTAAAAATCAACACAGTGCATATGACATAGTTTTTTGACAGGACAATATTTCTTAATAATTTAGTAGCATCGCACACACACGAAAATAGAGTTATAATTAGCTCTCATCCCTAAAGTTGGAAGAGCTTTTCAGTTTGTTGGAGGCTGCTGGCCAATTCTCTTATCTAATTGGATGAAGTTCCTACTTTCTCCCATTTGTATGATGTCTGCTTTTACACAAACTCATTAAGTGCAGCTGTACTCAAAGTTTATAACAACAGCCCCAGTGAAGACTAGGCAGAAGTTTAATAGCCGTTCTGTTCTCTCTTTTTCATCTAATCTCAATCCACTTTGGTGCTTGATGTGTGCCCAAACATCTTTCCCTAGCACCTAATTCTCCCCCTGCCCCCACCTTTTAATTAGGAATTATCTTAATAATTAGAAACCAGACAAATTGCATAAGATTCATCTGTCTGTTTTGAAACTGGAGAGTTTACAGCTTGCTTTCAAGGAAGATGGATTTAAAGCAATTACTTCTTTCTGTGAGGCATACAGAGGTGATTTTTTCCCTTAATTTTAAAACTGGCATTAAGGTGCAATCACATAATTGCCACACTATTCTTTAAATCTTAAAAGGCATTAAGGTGACTATACAGGTAGAATAGCAGCACCATAGTTAACATTATTTTAAGGTTTTGTGTTTAGGTGGAATTTTTGGCAAAATAAATATGTTTTTTTAAAAACCCCACACTTTTGTCAGTATGACTGCTTTTTTCTCATGTTCTTGTGTGTAATTTTGAATTTCTACTTTGTAGAATATAGATAGTAAATAGAAAGTCTTCATCTGCCAGAACTTGAATTTGCTTTACTGTATTGCCTACATATGTTCGAATCACATTTCTGAAGAAAGAGTCACCACACACTTCCTGCAATACAGCTACATCAGTTTTAGAAGCGATTTTATAACTTCCATGGATGTTTTTCATCCACTGGAGCACTATTCCAAGGTTTCCCGGGGAGCTTCCAGCTGTGCAATCTCCTTCCCTTACCATGTTCCATCTTCCCCTCGAGCAAGGTTGGGAAGGCTGGAGGAGAGAAGGAAACTCAGGGGAAAAGTTGTCTCACAACATTGCTTGTTTCATGAGGGCACTTACCTCGTGACGGTAAAGGCTCTCTATGTAGCCCAGCGGTGAGGAGACCTGTCTGACAATAAGAAGACCTCTCATTGGTGCTGGGGGTCTTAAGTTACAGCTATGTATGTGCACATCTGCAGTGCAAAAGAGGAGAGACAGCAAAGGAGCAGAGTGGGACACAAGCAGAGAGATTCAAAGGGACTCCCTCCTGAGCCAAATTCCAATAAAGAGGGAAATTTTCTTCTGCTGGTGCCCCACCTCCTAGCATTGATATTCCCTTCAGGCCGTGGTGATCTCCTGGCTCTGACGGTCACCAAAGGCTTGTCCCTTACCACGTTCATGACACCCTTAGTTCTGTCCAGGATTTAAAAATGCAAGCATCTTGCAAAATACAAAGCCCGATATGAGTAGGGAGGACTCAAGTAATCATAAAGAGGTACTGGCGCTGAACATTCTGTTTCTGTTCCTGAGAGAGTATCAAAAATGAGCGGTGTTGTAACCAAATCCCTGGTTATTGCTGTCAATAGACCTTTATGGTAAAGTTCATGTGTCCAGACTGATTATCAGTCTTCTCAGTGATGACACAAACAGGTGATTTAATTGATCGTTCTAATATAAAACTTAATCTCAGCATGAGTCACAAGTAGTTTTAACTGATAAATGTCTTTACTCGAAAAATTAAATCTGCTAACATCTCTTTGTTTTCAGATAGTTGGCTCCATCTGTAGACATGTTCCATCATGTGCTCAGCTCCTGTTTAGACAAATAAGAAATATGGGCCTTCTTCTTCTTTAGAGTCCCATGTTGTTTTCCTTTGGGGCTGCTGCCCCATGTGTGCATAAGATAAGCTTGCCTGACATTCAGAAGCGAGAACATTTAGGTCTCTTCTACCCAGTAAAGATGATTTTTATAATTGACCTCTACCACCCTGTTGTCTTACAAGTATGCTAGCTTTTTGTTATAGGAAATACTTTATATATTAAATGAGCTCATATACTGCTGGAACATTTGTTTTGCCAGCTACAGTCATCATGGGCACATCGTTAAAATGACAGTGGTAGCTGCTCTGTGCTGTCCAATTTTGTAATGTTTTGACAGAATTTAAGACATGAATGTATGTTTGTGCTACTAGTCACTGGTGAATCATGCCACTTAATTGGATGGGTCAACACGATGAATAGATGTGGTCTTTGGGAAATGAAAATGGCTTCTTTCATTTGCGACTTTTGAGTTTTGTTTGTACACTGCTTTTGTTGGAAGTAGCATTAGTGGATGGAGATTATGGAAAAAGCAGTGACTTATTTTCCTAACACTTGAGTGAGTGGTGATAGTTGTTGGAGGATGTGATGACAGAAGAAAAGCGGGTTTTAATTTTGGTTTTGAAGTGGGTGGGGGTAGGCAAATGAATACTCAAGACACATTAATGAAATTATGTTGACAACTGTTAAGTGTGAAGTCTGTCATGTATCTCATTGCAATGAATGTGTCTTTATGAGCATACTGCACTAGAGACATCTGTGCAATTGTCAGCTGTAATTAAAGAAAAGGATGATTCGTCAGTGGACGTACAGTTGAAAATGAAGGACAGTTGTTTGGGTTTTTTTACGTGGGTGTGTATACTTCTGTTTGCCAAAAGTGACATATTTTTTGACGAGCTAATTCTTTCCAAGTAACTACTAAATCGAAAAAATGAAACAGGGATGTTGGGGTTTTTGATGTTTTTCTCCTATGGGAGAGAATTTGAACATTTTAGGGCAAGGAAACGGAGACTTTTTGATCACGTCCTTGTTGGTGGCATTCTGGAGATGCACAGAGAAATTACTTCCAGAAAGCCTTGGGAAAACATGAGGTAAAATGTCACTTGTCAAGCATGCAAAATAAGCAAAGAAACCGATACCGCTTAGAGTGGGGTACATCTGTGTTTGCACGTGTTGTGCTCACTTGTGATACATGTCGCAGCTGTGTGTCATGTTCCATTTTCCTAATACCTTTCTGACTGTATCACGGGTTTTGGTGTTGCTTGCAAAGGGGCTTGCAAGTACTGTAAAGGGACAGCTGGGGTTTTGTCCTCCTAAGGGATGAGCAGGACTTGGGGTGGCTCTCTGATTTTTGTCTGGCCACAGAGCTTCCCATCACAATCTTAAGACTGTACTTAAGAAAAGTGAAGATATTTGAAGAAAGACCCATGCTTTTCTCAGGTGGCTGAGTATCCTTGTGCAGCAGTTAAAGCTGTTCTGCAGCTATCAACGGCTCCCCTTCCAGTGCAAGTGCTAAAATATCTTTCCCTGGCTCCAACTGCTATTAATGAGAGTTTCGCGGTAGATGATGATGGGAGTAGTTCTCCAGTTGGTAGCATACTTTCAGCTAGGAAAGCATGATGGAGCGTGAAGAGGAGCCTGGACTTATCTGAACCTTGCATGCCGTCTCATCTCTTGTCGGAGGTAGCTGCATAGTTTCTTTTTTATACTTCTTGAGTATCTTTTATGACCCCTGGACCTTCCTTTCCCCCCACCATCTTGGCAGAAAACAAGAAAGCAGACGGCAAAGTAATAGGATTGACATCTAATTCCAGAACTGGAAACTGTGACTTGGATATAACTGGAAGCAGTGCTGTTTGTCCTTGGTTAAAGATTGATTTTGTGTCCCTAATGAAAACACTGGGACAATTCATCATGCTGATTTAGGTGGTCAGCAGCTAGAATGAAGGGCGTATTAGATACCTTGTCTGTGAGGCGGCGGAGTGAGGAGGAGCTGAAAATAAGCACCTTTGTTTAAAATACATCTGTTTCTTTTCCACGGCCACGTTTTTCAAGTGTAAAATGCATCAAGCTTCTTTTAGAGCTGTGTGTTGGAGGAAGCTGTGCCTGCTGCTAGCAGTAAATGAGTTACTTAATGGGAAGAATGTTTGCAAAGCCTGGAGAGAAATAACAGCTGCTTTTTTAAATGCAAAAAAAACCCCTATAACATTTCAAAACTGTAGCAAGAAGGGGTTTGTTTTTTTTTTAAAGGCCTGGATGAAAGGAAATTAGTAATGTGTAGGGGGTGCTGAGTGGCCCAGGCACCTCACCTGTTTTATTCCTTGCTGCAGAGGGAATTCAAAGTTGGACGCCAGATGGAAAGCAAACCCAGAGCCGCAGGAACTACTAGCCAGTTTCCTTCAGCAACATTAATTTACAGTCTCATGAGAGAACACCTTGGTTTGCTGCCAGTTTTGGCTTCAAGGGAAATGATGGGCGGGCAGAGCCCAGCGGGCAGCCGTCCCGTTCAGGCCACAGCCATCTGGGCGGTGGAGCGGGCAGGCGGCACGGGCGGCTGGCGGGGCTCTGCCGAAAGCATCGTGGAGCACGGCTGCGCCCCGGCTCCCCCCTGAAAAGCGACGTTAATTATGCTGCGGCGCCGTGGCCTCTCCTCCGCCGGCCAGGGCGTATTGCAGGGTGCTGGCATCTTTATGCTGCGGAAGCGGGCTTGCCAAAGCTTGCGTTCGAGGTTGGTTGACGTGTTTTGCGTTGCAGGGTCCTGCCGGTGGGTTCCTCTGCTGTTCGGAGGGAGGGGGCAGTGGACGGGGCGCAGGTCAGGAAGAGGGGTTGTTCGGCCAAAGTCGCTTTGATTTGCCCTTTGCAGTACTGTGGGATCACGTGGTAAAAGGTATGGAGGCGTGATGCATTTTGCAGTGATACTGTTTTGAGGGAAGTGCATTTCCAAACCACCTTGTTGCCTCTTAGGATGGCTCACGTGGCACTTGGGTTCACTTTCCAATCTCCCGCTCTTTTCTTTCCAAACTATCCAGGAGTCACAGTGTCAATTCATTTATTTTTAATAGTTCTGAGGTGCTGTTAAGATTTGAAATGTATAGGTTGTGACAGGACCAAGGGGTGGTGGTTCAAACTGAAAGAGGGTAAGTTTGGACTGGACATAAGGAAGACAATTTTTTACCCTTGAGTGTGGCGAGGCACTGGAACAGGTTGCCCAGAGAAGCTGTGGAGGCCCCATCCCTGGAAGCATTTGAGGCCAGGTTGGATGGGGCTTTGAGCAACCTGGTCTGGTTGAAGACGTCCCTGCCCTTGGCAACGGGGTTGGACCAGATGATCTTTGAAGGTCCCTCCCAACCCAAAACGTTCTCTGATTCTATGAAATGCTGTGCAGTTTGGATGTTGCTAAGCTCACTCAGACAACTAGAGGTATGTGTTGCCACACAAGAGTTTCGGAGGGAACCCCAGAAGAGAGCAAGAGGCTTTTTGGCAAGTGAGTTGTTTTCTTTTTTTGTGTGTAAGCTTTTAGTAAATAATGGATGATTATTTCCACTGCAGCAATAATGTACCATATAGGGTTTTGTTTGTTTTAGTGCTGAACACAGCATTTTCTCCTTTCACAATTTCTGATGTAATTGCCCCAACAAAAACAAAGATTAAGGGTCTGTCAAAGCTGTTACCATCCCAGTGTGAATGAGTATGTTTGTGGCCTCAGTCAGCGGTCCGTAATAGACTACATGCATTAACCTCTTATGTGTTTACATCAGATACGCTTGTCAGTTCGTGTGTCTAAGGCATGAAGCTCTGTGCATGGAGAGATTTCTTACTGCATTTCAGTGGTACAATAAATCCAATTTTGGCATTCACGATACTTGACAGAGCATTTTTTGAAGGAATATGAAGTAGTTGCATGGCATGTATTTACATAAATGCATTACACAAAGTGCTGCTCCAGCGTAAACTCTGCTGGGTCAAGTTGACCACATTTTTTTTCCCCCTCCTGTAGGTTAACTTTCTGCCATAGGGCGTTATGGTGAATGGAATAAAGCCTGTTTGTGCCATTCTAAATAGATGATGCTGGATCAGGTGTCATTCATCCCCCTACAGCCAGAGGAAACACCTTAGCATGGGCTGTGGCTGCTCTGACAGAAAATGGCATCAGGTGTCTCTTCATCACCTGGATGAAACTAGCAATGCAGGGACGACCATGGTGCTTATGATCACAGTCGCATAGCCAGAGATATGCACATTTGGACATTATTGTTAGTAATCCCCTAATAATATTATCCACATATATTACACCTTATCTGTCAAAGGGTTTTTAGTGTTCCCAGAGAGGTGAGAACAGTAATATGCTGGAAGGTACAGATGGGAAAGCGAAAAGTGTACTTACTGGATATACTGAGGATCAGTAATCTTTTCGGAGTGGGAATGTATAGGTGGGGAGGGACTTAAACCTGCATGAAACTCCAATGACCTCTAGAAAATTAGTAACTGGGGCATTGGACAGCATCTCTGACCACGTAGGCAGGAAAGTGTCTGTAGCTCATCAGGTAGACAAAGAAAGGGAAGGAGGGTCATCTCCAAGTAAATAGATTGGCTGGCTTTTATTTCTGTCACCTGTGGCTGTTTTAAGCTTTGCATCAGTACTGTCTGCTGCAGATACACATTTATATCTGCATGGCCAGGACCTTGTTTGAGTTAGGGCTGATTTCAGAGCTTCTCACTATAATCACGGCATTGCATTCCCACTGTTGTGGTCAGGTTTGCAATAGGAGTTCTGGAGGATGCATGCGGAAGAGGGCACTCTAATACATTTATCTAGGATATCCAAGAGGCAATTTCTTACATTTTAAAGAAGTCGCACACATCAGTACCAGGGGAGAGGAAGGTTTGGCACCTTCTGGCCAAACTCAGCCAGGAACACTTTTGAGTATATGGCAGGATAGCAAGGAGTGTGCCTGCACACTGAGAAGGACATAAAAAATTAGATACTGATGGTTTTTACTGACTTGTGCTTTTATCCTTTTGAGGTCTTAGAGAGCCATTCTGAAAGTTTTCAGTACTCATGCTCAATTGTAGTGAGGTGCAGTAAACTAAGAACTATGATGGGATGCTTCAAGAGCTGTTTTGTTGTTTACTCACCCATGCAAGTCAGTTTCTTGCCGTGGACAAATCTTGACTACTTGGTGTTTTGCCCTGAGTAAGACCTCCTCAGAGGCAGTTCTTCATACCAAAAAGTTAGTTACAAGCAGAAGGCTAACTCCTCTTAGGGTCAGGAGTTATGTGAAACTTAAATGGTGTGCAGTTGTTATCTGGCCATTCTTACCGGAATAAATTTCGCTTTGTATCATTTACAATGTCTTGTTAAGTATTTTATAAGCTAGAGGGACAGAACCAGGAGCTATAGGTTCTACGGGACGGAGAGCCTGCTGCCACAGAGGGACTGCAGCGCACTGCCATGCATGACTTGCAGTGCTTGAAACCATTCCAGTATATTTTGAAAAGGGAGCTTTCTGGTTTTGGCCCAGCAAAACTTGTTTTAAAGGTGCTCCTACCTAGTTTTCAGATAACCAAACCCCACCTGAGTTATCAGGTCTAACATTCATTTTGTCTTTATCCAGACCTCTTCTCTTCTCCCCATCTGTTCACTGTGCTTGGTCCCAGTGGCAAGGTTGGCATTTAATCATGGGTGCTAATCTGTTAGTTTTTTAGAGAAACTGGAACTGTCTGACAAGGCAGAAAGAGGGAGATCACTGAAGTAATTTACCTGGTTTTGCTGAACTCAGTTTGCCTCCCTAGAGAAATTTAATCCCATCTTCTTTTGTTAGGTCATAGTAGAGAAAAAGACAGTGCTGAGGCTACTTCCCTTCCAATCCTTTTCTTCTTTTTTCAGTCTTGCCGAATAATGAGGGGAAAAAAATGTCAGCACTCGGAGAGGTGCAAATTTGCTTACCTTCTGCCTTGCAAAGGATGTATTAACCTCTTTCTCTGCTGGATGGTTCAATCCCAGCGCAGGATGGAGTCTGTCAGTTGTGTTCGGCTGCTGTTGCTTCTTCTTTCAGTTTCAGGCTGACTTCCTCCACCTTTTCTGTCTTCAGGGACACAGACACCGTTTTGTACATGTGTGTGAATTGTCCTTCAAAGGCATTAAACTACTGACTTCAGGCACTCACAAGTGGATACGTGATAGCACACCGCACAGGCTAGGCTGCAAAACCCACTCAAGAAGTTGCATAAATTCTTTAGGGCAGTTAACCGGAGCTAATTTAGCTGGGTTTCACAAGAACTAAAGCCACAGAAGGTATGTGGCAACAACTGTAATTTGAGAGCTAGCTTATATGAGCCTTTAAGAAGCAAAATACCTAAATACCTGCCAGGAATCAATCATAACTGTAACAAAAATACTTCACTTCTTTTTCTCCTGTTGAAACTTGCTCATACGCTTTTCCAGCTCCTTTCTGCTAGGATGAAAAGTAGTTTTAGCAAATAAATAGAAGAATGTCACTGTTCTTCCCACAAGACATCAGACGTATGGCACAGCAGAATGGGCGACGCCTGTCCTCAGGTCCCGAAGCGTATAGTCGACCTGTGGACTGTGTTTCACACAGCAGCAGCTTATCAAACCTGGGTTGTTGCATCTCGATGCACAGAGACCTTTGAAGCAGGCTAGCGAATACTGGCGCTTTGATTGCAGCCTTTTCTGGAGGTTTCCACCCTAGAGAATCAGTCCAGAGTGCAGCTCTTTGCGGTTGTGTCCACAGATGTGGTTCTGGCTGCTCTTCTTGGGGGATCCAGAGAAAGAAGAGACGCAGTAACAGCACATAAGTCGTTGACTGTAAGCTGTGTGCCGTCCTTTGTCAGCTGCCAGCAGCACAGATACTTCTTACTTACGCATGGCTTTAGCGTGTAAGTCACATTGTATTTATAGGAAGTTTCTATTGGTCCTTTTCCAAGTACTGGGTGTAGTTAAGTCCTGATTTTGTCTCATTTGGAGCTCGCAGTACCCAGTGAACCTCCCTGGAAAGAGTGACGTGTGAGGTGATGGACTCGGTAAATCCATGATCCCAGGCAGTGGGAGCTGTGATAAAAAAAGACACTTAGAGTAAACCAGGGTCTCCAAGCAATCTCACTGGAGGTGTTGCCTTGCAGACCTACGGCTCTGAATGAGCTGTAGTGAGCGTGATGAGGTGCTGTGAGAGGTGGTTACACTGCAAAACGTTAAGCAGCTGATTAACCAGTCTCCACACAGTGAAGGCAAAGAGAGAGCTCCTCCATCTTCTGTCACGGTGGTCCACGCAGACCCAGAACCCAGTTTAACTACTCTGAGTATCACCTCTCCGTTGACCTGATGGGCAGCCTGTGGAGATTAGCCAGTTAGACCCTCACAGGTGAATTTTATAAATACATTCTTGCACAGAGCCCCTTTGGTTTAATAGAAATGTGGCACGATTGCAAGTCACCACCCATGTATTTTAAGCATGTTGATATTAGCTTGAAAAATAGTGCAGCATTAAATAAGAAAAAACATACATTTAAAACTTTATGTGCCTCTGTTGCATAAATCTTGAAGATGTGAGGGTTTTTTAAAGCATATCCACTGTCATGAAATTTAGAGAAGTTTTTTCTTTTTTTTTTTTTTAGGAAAGTTGCATTCCCATAGTTCCAGGGTCTACGGCATTACAAAAATCATCAAGCATTTTGGATTCAGAGAAAAAAACCATTCACGTGGGTAAGTAATATTTCTACAGTATCGCTGTGGCTTACAGATGTTACGATTGAGCAGAACATGTCAATAGAACTGTCAGGAAGGAAACGTTTCACTGATAGGATTACGCTCAAAACGTTTGAGTAGTTTTTTAGCAACAAATTCTAAACAATGCAAATGCAAAACAAGTAACTCACAGTGTGCTTTATTATTTTTTCACAATATTAACTAGACAAACATGGAAAGTTTAATGGCAGCATGTTCTTATAACATTTTTAAGACAAAGAACAACATAATTATATTAAATGATGATAAACTGACGAACTACATTACCATACATACATCATCCAAAGGTACTGGATAAACGATGTCTGCTTATGTACATTTATGCTGGTGATAATTAAAATTCAAATATTCAGAAGAAAAAGAAAAAATATGCTATTTAAATTATAAAAATATACAGGTTTTGTGTGGAATTCTTAATGCTGTGTAACTTTTTGAAAAATATTTCATTCTGTGATGAAGCTGCATTAGCTTAGCATAGGAGTGTGATTTAAACCAAATACAGGTTAAATTGGCTCTTTTGTCTTCCTTGTATTTAGCCTTATTTGAAAGAGAGATAGGAATGAAAAACAAAAAGCTGGACTTTTGCAGAGAGAAAGAATTTTTTACTCATAAATCAAAAGCTGTTTAATTTTTCATGTAGTACTGAGCCATTAACTCATAACACAAATGAATCATTTTGCTAGCTTGTAAAGATAGAGGAAAAAAAAAAAAGATAGCCTTTAAACATGCTACTTCGCTAGGCTTTTAATCAATAGGACTGCTAGGTTTGTGGAGTGCAGTGCAGGTGCACAGCTAAGCACAGTGTCATGCCTCAGGGTCAAAGCATGCAGTCCTTAACGTACAGGTGACTCCTGCTGCCTCAGATGGGGACACTGTGTGCGTGAAAGGATTGGGGGTTACTGGGTCCTTATTCTTTGAACTGCATCATCACCTTGTTTCCTTTGCACATCTGGTTTCAGATGCTCAGGCTGTGTAAGCCCCAATCGCAACAGCAAATCGCTGAACTCTTATAGTGCTTGGATAGTTTTATAATAATTTGCAAATAATTTTGTAATTGAAAATTGTTAGTCATTGTAGTCATGTAGCACACACATTTGTAGCTGGTTTTGGTTAAAAGTTATTTTCAGACCATCTTGGGTGAACTCCTGCATCATGTGAAACTCAAGATTTTCTTACATACCAATATCATTCACTGTATCTTCCAGTCCCCTTCCTTATCTGTATATTCTATGTTACCTTTACAGCCCCATTACTCCTTTGTAATGGATCCAGTGCTTCTTCTATTAAGAAACATCCTCTGTTTCAGCTCTGATTTCAGAATATTTCACTTGCAGATTTTTTTTCTTGTTTTTCCATCTGTTCCTAAGTTACTGATATGTTAACAGATCTTACGTGATCATACAGATTATTTTTTTTTGGAAAGTAAAATATTTTCCTTCATTATTTTCTTAATAAATGCAATGAAAGAGAATTAGCGACTAATAAATTCAATACCGCAAAATCAAGTATGTCTCTTAAATTCCTACAGATTCCCTGTTTTGCAAAAGACTGCCATCTGAATTAACGAAGTTTCGTAGTGAGGAATAATTGTGGGGTCTCTGTAATCTTTTACTCTGCCCTTATATCATCCTTTTTTCAATGGTAAGGATGATAGATGAGCAAATTCCACATAACAGTCATATTTAAGCAAGGATATATTTCAGTGATCTCTTTGTTTCCCTCCACTTCTTGACCTCTTCCTTTGTTGTCCTCTGATCTTCAATACCTAACCAACTTCAGAAGTGTCCCTCTTTTTTCATTTTTTTGCTCCTACAACTTGGATGTGCTGGGAGTGGTCAGCTGTGTGTGCATACATAGTGACAGAGGACAGATTTTTACTGAATAGTCTTGGAGCATGGAAGTCTATAAGGCATTTTGTGGGGGAAAAAAATCTTATGTGAAAGTGTAATGAAGAATAGGAAAGACCGGAATTATTGCAAAAGAAATGCAGGAGTGAGAGGAGAGGCTTTTATTAAAGAAGTTCAAGCTTTTATATACATTCAATGTTTCTAATATGTTTCTTAATAAATGTATTATCAACTATCATTATATCTAATGCAGCCACAATACTGTACTATTCTGCAGTCAGGATGGGAAAATTCCATTAGCTCTTTAATAAAATAAAATCATCAACAGTCATCATGACTCTTCTTTTTGCCTGGTATTAACTAATACACTGGGAAGTCCAGTGAGTAGACACAACAGAACACAAAATCCTCAGTATTTATTTAAATGTGTATTAAATGTCGTCTTCATATTATTTCTAAAGCAGCTTTAAAAAACTTTTGCCATTGGAAGGTATTAAAAAATAAAACCCATTCAAATTATCCTGGTAGTATAGCAGCACTGGAATCGATAGTTACTCTTTTAGTACTTTTGACAATGTAAACCTTTAATAAAATAAACAATATTGAAACAATTTGAGGTCTAATAGTTCATGAACTTTAATGGGTGTATGGGCACAAATTGAAACGAAAACTTGGTTGTGAAATGAAATGTTAGCTCAATATCAGCCAATTCCAGTTGTGAAATTGGCTGCAGACAAATTCGGCTTGGAAGCTGAAAAAAACCAAAGCCCACACTCAATCCACAATATTCAGTTGCTCCCATTTCAAATATTTTTCATACGAACCCTACATGAGCATGCCCACTTCTGACAGAAGCACCCTGTAAACATTGCAGGTGCTTTTTGTTTGATGGTGGGATTTTTCATTTTTCTTTAATCACGCATAGTTCACATTTTTGTGTTCTTAGAAACATTTCCTTTCTATGTTTCTATAAAATTAAAAATAATTTCAAATTTGAAATGTAAGCTCGCTCTGTCTTTGCTCATACAAAGTGTAGGTGCCACGACTAAATAGCAGTAAAAATGCTGAGATGTACAACTCTTAAAAAAAACAAACAAACAAAAAAGCAGCTTTGAAGACACAACATCAACTACAGCCTTAACATTGAACATATTACATTCCCAACTTAATGGAGATATTTTGCATATAATGCCACAAAGTTATCCGACGGAAATCTTGAGGTTGAATCTACAGTTTATTCACTGTATGTTTTTTCATCCTTAGAGCACTTATGTATTGTACGTATGTATTGTATGTATGTATTGTACATTTTATTCAGAGCTTTGCAACCTTTTCTTTTTATGTCCGGACGTCCATTTACCCACAAATCCCAGATTTCAAAAGTTTCATAGAAAAAAATAGGAGCGCTTGCCTTAAACATTTGAAACTGGACATTTCCACGCCTCGGAGCAGCCCGTGGGACACGCTTCAGAGTCTTCGGCTTCGTCGGGACTCCTGGCCCCCTCCGAGCGCATGGAAAGCCCTGCTTTAAAACCCATTGACGCATCTGGTTTCAGAACACAGGTCTGTTTATAAAACTGCATACTGAGTACTCCACATTAATTTTACTTGCGTTGCATTTTGTAACATAAGCAGATGACTTCACACACCCTCCTTCTCCCCCCCCCAACCCAAAGCTTTTCCTCCAACCTATTTTTGCTTGAAACGACAGCAGGCACCTGCGCGACTGAGGTGTCAAAGAGTCTCTGTCCAGAGCAAAGATTTGGCGTTTCTTCATCACCTCTTCTTCTGTAGGCAGTCTTAGGAAATTAATAGTGTGAAATAATTTTGAGGGCGAGGGGCAGGAGGATAAAGCTCACTTTCTTTTCCTGTTATGAAAATGAACTTGATTTTGGTGTCCAGTTTAATAAACAAGGATAGTCAGAGCTAATCTGTAACTCAGCTGAGGTCTGCTTCTTGCCAAATAAAATTAAGATCTTTTTCAACTTTCAGGGATTTCGAGACCGCATCTAATTGGTTTCAAACCCCTGGAGGAACTCAGTAAGTAAACAGGATCAGGATTAGTTGCAGATACGAGCCCACTAAAGTGGGACACAGGTCAGGTCTTCAGACTCCAGTTCTGCTCTGTCGAAGCAGGCACTTAAGGTCTCCTGATGTTTCCGTGTCAGTAGCCGCAAAAAACATTTTACTGCTGAGAAAATCATTGGAACGGCAATTTCCTGCAAGCTCCAAAGATTTAACTTCACACTTCTATTAAAAAAAAGTATTTGAGTTGACACGTATTATACATATTAGGGTATTGTGATTATGATGTGACGGCACAACTGGTAACTTGAAAATGCATGTTTACAAGGCATAGGCAATCACATTTCCAACTCTTCTCCTGTAGGGATAGCCAGGTTTCCTTCAAAAAGTTGCCATCTTGACTCCACGTATGTACCATGTTGAATTGCTTACTCCGTCAGTTCTTACCAGCAGGACAGGGTGAGAACTTTGTTCACGCTGACCTTGTCTTTCAGATCCCTCCCAGCCATCCAGAAAATGCACGGAAAATCAACACAATTATGCAGCCTTTAGCAGCTCGAGTAACTGCCCTCGTAAGTGTAAGCAGGTAGGTCTTTGTCAGAATATTTGCTCTTCAGAGATAAAATAATCCAGCCAGCTGCATTAATTAAAAAAAAAAGAACCTAAAAGACTTTGGGGCTCATTAAAGTTAAGAATAACAACATGATGTGATGACAGATACAACTTGCAGAGTTTCTGAAAATAGCAGGTTAAAATGTAAATATCTTTTAATAAATAATTTTCCTGCAATGTAAAAATAAATGATATTTCCTTTGGCAGTAATAGCTGATTTAATCTTTAGCTGGGAAGTTGTTTTGCTCATAAAATACCATTGTGCTACAGAAAAAAAAATATTATTTTGCTGTTTTGAAAGACTTTTGTAATCCACGATAAACTGGGTGACTCTACTTATGTCCAAGATAAGCGCCAAGAGTGATGCAAGCTCCCACCAGAACCAGGCTCAGGATAGTCTTCAGAGACATCCAGGAGAAATCGAACAAAGGCCTCATACTGTTGCCATACAACTCCACGAAGGCATCCTAGAAAGGGAAATAACAGAATATCAGAATTGCAGTAACTTTTTCAGAGAGGGGGGGAAACTTCTTCACACTCGATGGTCATCCAGCAATCACACTGGCACAAAAAACACCCACAAACCGATTAAAATAGTGATTTGGGAGCTATGTTTTTGTGCAGTGCTTAGCCCAAAGTTCTCCTGCCTATTTCTTTACAAATATTGCTGCAATTACTTACAGTTGCAACTTCTGCTTTAGGCATGCCCAGTCTAACAGAAAATATAGAATCATAGAATCGTCTAGGTTGGAAGAGACCTTTAAGATCATTGAGTCCAACCATAAACCCAACACTGCCAAAACCACCCTGCCAAAACCATGTCCCTCAGCACCACGTCTACCCGTCTTTTAAATACCTCCAGGGACGGCGATTCCACCACCTCCCTGAGCAGCCTGTTCCAATGCTTGACAACCCTTTCCATGAAGAAGTTTTTCCTAATATCCAATCTAAACCTCCCCTGGCGCAACTTGAGGCCATTTCCTCTTGTCCTGTCACTTGTTACCTGGGAGAAGAGACTGACCCCCACCTCTCTACAACCTCCTTTCAGGTAGTTGTAGAGAGCGATAAGGTCTCCCCTCAGCCTCCTTTTCTCCAGGCTAAACAACCCCAGTTCCTTCAGCTGTTCCTTGTAAGACTTGTTCTCTAAACAATTATAGGACTATAAATTTTGGAATAGGAGTACCACCATTTTGGCTCATGAATGTTGTATATACCAACATACACAAAGGAGGTAAACAGACCTTCATTCTTCCAACCTTTCATTTCCACTGGACATGGGGCATCTATATTGCTGGTTGGTTTCACTGAAAATAAGGCAGTATTTATTTTGTTCCCTTGGGATGGATTCAGAAGACTACATGTAGTAGTCACAGATGTTTCTTCTGTATGAACTAAAGCTGTTAGGGTTTTGTTACACCTTTGACACTCTTTCAGAACTATCACCAAAAGGGGTGACACCTCGGTCCTGTGCTTCTGCTAATCATGCCTTGGATGTGGCAGTGGTCTGGCAGTAGGATCCACCCGGCCAACCAGCTGATCCAACAGCCCTGCCTAAAAAAGAGCTGTCTTGCCATGGGATCATCTTGCAAGTCTGACTTGCCCTCCAGCCTACAACCAGGACATTCAGCTAGAGGAAGAGGAGGGGAAGAACAGAGTGATGCCACTTCTCATGGCCACCCACAAGTCACTTGGCATGAGGTGTAGGGGGAGTTCTCTCCCTCAACCCAGCCCAAACCATCCTGGGTTTCTCCTTCAAGCTGCAGTCCTCCATGTGTGGAGAGCTCTTTTGTAAAGCTGCTCCAGGCAATCTAGAGGTGCATGTAGGCACCGAATGGAAAGGCTGTTTACGTAGCAAAGGTAAAGTTTTTGTGACTCATAAATACAATGGGATTCGACTGGGCTGGTGATCAGATGGATGATACTCTGCACGTAACACCTGCCTTTCAGGCTACAACTCCTATCAAACATGAAGCTTCAAAGCATTCCTGAGGGATAGATAAATCATACCGTATGGCATGAAAGCAGTAAATAGCGAAGATGAATGACTTTAAAAATGAGACAAAACTGATGGCATCATTTAGGGTAACTCTTTTATTGTGCAGCTAATCGAGGTCTGCTCCCAAGCTACTGAGATAAACCCATGCAATAGCTATCTAATGTGGGGGTTTCCGTCTCTACCTTTATTACTCTAGACTTCCCATTTTTGGTAGAAGTTAACATTCTCTACTTATGTTATAGTGCCTTTACCTGTTTTGTCATGTTACTATGCAAGGACGTAACCTGCCTTCTAAAAATGCATACATGTTATGGTTTACAACAGGAATTAAGGAGAAAGTCTCCATTATTAATGTAAACCTTCCATCCAAGTTAATGTTCTGTAAATTATCTAGTCAAATGAGCATTCAACATTAGCCATCTTTAGTTATTGTCAGAATAAAAGCATTTGTGGTTTTACCACGAGAGGGCGTTTAAGGTTTTTTTAATATTTTGCCATTTTGACTCCTGTTCACTAGACACTGAGTGAGATTCAAATACATAATGGGTATTGATTTCTAAAATATATTATTACATTAAGTAATATTGGTGCACATTGTAGGTAAGAGTGGGTGTCAGTAGGTAAGAGCTGGTAACAGAATAGCTATAGGCTTTGGCCAAAAGATTGACCTGAAAATACATCTGCCTCCTGCTATTTCTCAATGCTTGTTCCTCCGGGCAGTCACTTTCAAACTTGGGTTTCCAAAGGTATATTCTTAAGCAAAAGCAACTTAACCTTTGAGGGGAATGTTTTAATGCAAACTCTTTATTCCGGAGAAAATTTGGCAACTTTTGCTTAGCTGCCTGGTTTTTGAAATAGACATTTGCAAACTCTTCTACTGTGCTGTTACAGGGCTGAAAAAAGCACATTCAGTTTGCTGTGCAGCTCTTTGGAAAGCTGCTTTTATTTCTCCTTAAGGCTATGAAGTAACACAATATCCTAAAATGTTACAGACTGGGCTAAATCCTGTTGTCGCCAGTGCAGACTCACTGACTTCCATGGGAGCTTTGTCTGTATAGGGAGTTCGAGACCAGGCCTTATAAAAATACAGCAAGGGTAAAGTTCAATACTTGGTGATATTATTATGGGTGGAAAAGAGAGGAAATGAAAAAAAAAAAAACCCACCCATGGAAATGCAAGTCATGTGAAAACATTTTAACGTTAAGATTTCCATGGTTTCTTTCTGTGAGGAAGGTCTCACTTCTGTATATTCATGACAGCCAACGCATACACAGTATCAATACCAAAATGAGCATATTTTGTACCTCCCTTCTATCCCAGTTTAGGAACATTCTTCCCAGTTTGCCTGAGAGACCATTTTTAATGTTTCGGTAGAGCTTCTGGTATTGGGTAGGAAGATGGACGGAGGGTTACAAGTAAAACTTGAAAACAAGGCAAAAGTATGGCATAAGCTATGGCTCAAAAGAGGAATGTTAAAAAAAAATGTGCAGCATGCAGTACTTTTTTGTCCGAGATTATTACAACAATAACATGAACCCAACCTAATGGTGTCTGCACTATATATTACAAGTAGCTCTTTATGATCGTTCCCCCTCCCCTTCTCAAACATCCTGATTAGGCCTATTTCCGAAGCTTGTTTGAACAGCCTGTCACTATTTGTTTAAGTTTCAAACCTGTTTTAAATAAACACATGTCCATTTTATGTACTAAAACAAGGAGAGAGGGGGAGGGAAGTATGACCCGTTGCCGAAAACTATTTTAGCACAAAGAGAACCCTTAACAGAATCTCAACTGTTTCATAAGGTTTGTCTTCTTCTGTAAACCCATGTATTTGTCACTGGATTTTTGTCACCTAAACCAGTCTGTTTAAAATAAAGAGAATCTCTGCTAAAACAAATAAGATGTGGAAAATTGCTTGAGACACTTGATGTCCTCTGAAAAGCACTCTTTATAATGAAAGCAAGAGTCCCCTTGGCAAATAGACCGAGGCAAGTTCTGGCTTGGTCAAACTTCTGTGAGTCTTACACAATTGGAAAGAAAATGGTTGCAGGCCTTGCTTTTAAGACCTACCTATTGAAAATTTAACGGAAAGTTATATCCTGAATGTAAAATTATATCAGGGCAGTTAAAAATTATATGGAAAAGAACTCTTCATTCAGCTCTGTAAGTTTTTAAAAAGTAATTTCTTAAGAAGCTTTTATTAAGTCAGATCAGTCCATTGCTGGTTTATTATGCAACTTTACGTGAATTGTTTCTGTTGAACAAGAAAGGTGGCAGTGGGGAAAGGAAAGATGCTCTGCCTGAGCTCCTCTTAGCACCAAAGCACCGGAGATGCCTGCCTCACCTCTCGGAGCTTGGCTGGCAGGCCAGGAAGATTGGCCCGAGGGCACCCCTTGCTGCACTCCTGCTTGTTAAACTATACGCAGGGAGGACACAGCGTGTTGCTGGCCAGAGTTCCTGGGATTTGCAGGGAGCCCAGGGCAAAAGTGGAGTTTGTCACCCTCAGAGGATTAGGAGGCGTAATAGTGCACTGAGTCAGGGCAGTCGGAAAACAAAGCATCCAGATCACACTACGCCGCTCTTCCGCTGGCCCAAATTCGGCAGCTCTGATCCAAGAAACAAATGTCATCTTTAATTACACAGGCATTTTTTGCTTGCGCATCGAGACGAGTCTCTTCAGTCTCGGTCCTTTTGCAACGCAGCCTTCGCCCCTGCTTGAGAGGCAAGGCATAGCTTCTCGGCCGCAGAGAAGGACACGCTTCCCATCGGCCGAGCCCAGCGAAGCCTTACGGATCTGACGGCTCCTTACTGAAAATACGGAGGGAGAAGGCAGTTTCAGCCTGGCATTTCTGACTGAGGGGGCGGTGGGGAGAGCAAACACGAGGAAGTAAAGGCTTCCTTTTTCTACCTGAATCAAACAGCTGGTGAGGAAGTGACTTTATTTCCCTCGTTATCATTGGGTTGACAGGATATCCTCTTGAGCCACAGTGTATTGAATGAAGAGCCTTCCATTTTACTGAACTGGAATTGCCTTGCGGCTGTTTTACGCTGCCCTCTCTGTGACTCCAAAACAAACAAACAAACACACACACTAGCTGCCGGCTTTTGAAGAACCCTACACAGGTCTAAATGAGGTGGCTTTGCCACCCGGTACGGGGCAGGAGAGGGAATGGCATAAGCTCCGATGCCAAGGTTTAGCAGCTGAATGACTTTTCCTTCACCCTTGCCTCCATATGAACAACATAAATTCTCATAAAAGCTTTCGTTCCCGAATGGTAACTTATTTCAGAAAGAGTTTGGGGAGGGAACGGAGAGAGCTGGTTAAATTGTCCCATGTTTTCTATGCAGCGAAACCTCATTAAAATGTCATCTTGAAGCTAACGAGAAAAGTTCTTGGAACACAAAAAATAGACAAATCTGTAGCCACTCTTTTCCCAAAGAGTTTATGGGTCTTTTATGCAAGCTTAAGTTGTGAGTACATGCAAATAAGGACAGCTCAGACCTTGACCGTGTTGTGCCGAGGTGTGGTGTTTCGGGAGGTCGGTATCTTTAGAGAGGCCGATATCATTTTACACCTGGGAGTGCCGACACGCTGGCAGTCCAGCCAGGTGCATGTTATCGAATTATAATGGGAAGGAAAAGAAGGTGTCACCACACAAGCCCTGCCGACCATGGGCGGGGAACCCGCCTGGGGAGTGGCTTTGGCACATGCACCCCTGATCAAATCCCCATCCAGATTTTTTTCCCCGCTCACCTTTGGGTCTATTCTGAATTCTCTGTTTCCATAATGCCCAACATAGTCCCAGGTCAGTAGCTGATGTGTTGGTCGCTGGCTGGAGAACCCTTTTGTTTGTCCAGCGATATCTGAGTTTTCTGGCTTTGGACAAAACTGGTTCTCATCACAGTGGTCCTGCCTAACATCTTTGTTTCTTCTCCTTGCTATCTATTTGTATAAATTCTTGCATTGGTCAGCCCGTGATTTTGGGGACAGATCTTGCAGGTCCTAGTCTTGCCAGGCTCTCACTGAAGTCTGTGTGAATTGAAATCGGAGGAAACATTATTTGCATCAGGCTGACTAAACATGGCACTCAGGTGGAGACATCCAAGAAACAGGGACTAATCATGGTTAGGTTTGTACATGAAAACCAATGCGTATGCTTAGAAATATATCAATGTGAGTAGTTATAGTAATGGGGATGACTATTCCTCCTGTCCATGCTCCCAGAGTGACCCTGCTGGCAGGCAGATTTCCTCCAGACCTCTGCGAGATGAAGAATAAACCCAGGCTTCGGGGAATGGTCAAGCCATCTCTTTAAAGACGAGATCTGCAAGGTGTTGATCATTCAGCTTGTATGGAAACCCATGCCGTGTTCAGACTGCATTCTTGTTAAACCAAGTCAGCATGAGAAATGTTTCAGTAATTTAGTCTTGGCGTCTCTACTTAATTCAGTTAGACGTGGCTCTGCAATATGCAAAAGCCCAGACCTAGTGGAGGCTGTCTCGTTTTCTTATTCCTGGAAGGGCCCACAGTAAAATGAGGTATTTCTGGCATCAGCGTAACAGCTGTAATGTCACTACAGCAGCTAGCTGGTGGTATTTAATGGGTGCCACTTCTGAGGGAGCAATAATGAGAGAAAGAAGGTGAGAAGGCCTTCTGGACAAAATCCTCAATGTTCAAACAACATGGTCAAATCTACTCTGCTCAATCCTTCACAGTTTTGGGGGCTGATAATCCTATTTAACTAATTAGCTATTTGTTTGCTTCAATATTTAGCAGTCTTAGTTTTATTTTCCAAAGATGTCTCTGCACATACTTTCATGAATCTCAATCGCACTGAGAACTGTTCAGTTTTAGGCCACCTTCTTTTCCTTCTATTCAAACCCGTACTAGAGAGTTTACATTCACATACAACAGTAAACTTAGCAAACACTCATTTGTGGATTTGTGGATCACTTTGGAGGAAAGAGTAAGTGTCACAGAGTTGCTGGGGGGACTCGTCTCATCCTGTAACATCACTCTTACACCTGCATCCTTTGAAAAGAAGTCAGATGCATTTGACCTCTGTCAAATCTTCAGAATGACTTTAAAATGAAAATAATGACAAAATGGGTCTGAATGACAACGCAGGCCTGTTTCTCTCAAAATCTTGTCTGAATTCTCCCTCTTGCTTGTAACTTACTTTCAATATGAGTGTCCTTACACTGGGAGTTTAAAAGCCCAAATCTGAAGATCTGGCTGCAGCAGGTACGCTGGTAGTAGAGGGGAATGTGAAGGCATCCCCCGTTGTGTTCCCTGCCTGCTCCAGCTGCCGGGGCCGCTCTCGGGCTGCCGCAAAAGAGTTAAATCACGTAAACCGCCTGAGAAATGGGAACCGAAAGTAGCTGCTTGTAGAAATGCTCAGAGTGCTGTGGCAGGGCATTTGTCATCAAGGCCATGGAGGGTTTTATTTAACAAGCGTGTTCAGCCGTGCTGGGCTGGAGGTGCAGGTATTAGCGGAGGTAGAGAGGGGAAAGCAAGACAGCCGGGATGGTGAGGAGGGCCCGGCTCAGGGCGGCCCCCACCAGAAAAGGCAGAGCGCACGTGTGGACGAGAAGGGTGAAACGGGACCAGGTTGTCCCATCAGCTCAATCACGAGGGACCAGTCACGCATTTTTCTGCTTCTTGTTTTAACATCCCTCAGGGAAACTCTCCATCCCGTGTTTGTTGTCTCAACACTCCGTTCTGGCCCGACTCCCTTTGGCTTGACCGACTCGCGCTCGGCGTTGAGCAAGAATAGCGCAGGGCTGGAGCGGTGGCCTTGGTGCTCCTTGGTGCTCCTGCGGCAACAGGTCACGGAGAGCCACCGGCACCTTCTGCAGAAGTGCCGCCCCTCCCTCATGTGACCACTTTTTCTAAATCTTGTGACCATCAACTGAGTTACAGGGGGAATGAGACAACACAGTTAACCTTGTGTTAAAATAACCTCATGACAAATCTGCTATTTAATGAATAAGCCCCCAAAAAGCTTATGCTGTAGACTTCAATGGACAGTTATACTTCTACCAGAAGCCACCTGGAAAATATGAATTTGTGCGTGTGTTTTCTTTGGCAGCCGACACCTCATTAGCAGCCCAAACCATTTCTGTTCACCTGTAAAAGCCTTATTTGAGGCAGAGAAGAGGCAGCATATTTTGGTTATTGCCTTCTCTTGCCGTTTCCTAAGTCAGCCCTTGGGTGCTGTACTCCACTGGGTAGTGTGTGTCGGCGCTAGCTGTAGGGGAGGCAGACATGTCCTGCCTGTCAGGCAGCCCAATGGAGCAAAATGCAATTTTCCCCCTTCCAACACGGTGCGTGCAAGAGTGGAGGCCTCTTGGTGGCTTGTTCCATGTTTTCGTCGTTTCACAGCTAAGCGATCACGGGAAATTAAAGTAAGGGGAAGTTCCTGGTCTGCATCTGCTTGGAAGAGGTTGGTTTTGGTCTGGGTGCCTCCCCTGCACTCCTCCTTCTTGTCCTTTGTCCTGTTCACCACGTGCGCAAAAGCACAAGACCTGGGAGACAAATGGAAGGTGAAGGAGCAAGGAAGGGAATGAGGAGAGTCTGCATAGACTGAGTCAAGTGGGAATTTAGACAAAATGAACTGCCTAAATAGGGCAGGTGAAAACTGCCTGTGGCCACAATGAGCTGAATCCTACTTTTAAGACAAGATAGCTTTATGACTTGCCTTGCCCTATGGAGGGGCAGCTCACAGGTTAGGGTTGGCTGGTAAATCTTGAATTTTTGCGTTCATCCAGAAAGTCTTTTGGCAAGTGTTATCAGGTAAGAGCTAACAGGGACCATATGAAAAACCCAAGGAAGAGTCAGAGTGTAAGAATACAATTCATGAACAGACTGAAGGACTTTGTTTTGTTACGCAAAACAGCTCTTAAATTCATTTGCCTACACAGTTGTAATCCATTAACTATGACCATTAGACTTACTCAAACGCCACCATACAAACCCAAAATATGAAAACTTAATAAAATGCAAACCACCTCTGACCCTCCACCTCCAAAACCAACACCAAAATGGGCATCCTACAGAAGTGGGATTCTCCTCCCATCCAAAAGTAACTTCCACTGGGATGTTTGAAGGCAACACAGCTCCTACCCATATGCTCTGTAAAAAGAAACAATGTCTTGCTGATGCACAATGTGAAACAATGCACAAAATCTGTGTTTCCTTTTAGCAGGAAGCTTTAAAACTGAAAAAAATGTTAGAGACCAGTAGCAGGAGAAAAAGGGTCATTCTGTACTTCAGGGGCTTTGCTGGTTTCCCTGTTCTGGCCAAATCGTTCTATGGAGACATGGCTTATACCAGTTGAAGGAGTCTGCCAGCATGGTTGAAGTACCTCCCAAACAATGCGAATTATACTGGCAAAAGGACTCCTCTATTTGGTGTAAGTCTACATAAGTCTACAGAGTGGGGAAGGGAATCATGCCAAAATAGTTATCTTTGTAGGCTAGGGATGTGATTTTTTCCCCATGAGATAGTTATGCTGGCCAGACTTTGTCATGTAGACCCTAGGAACTTCTATTTGCAAAATAAGACTGTAATTTATTTTAACCAGATGTTCAGCACTGATCTGTGTCTGTGCATTCAGAGAACACTCCAAGTAATTTTTACTGTGGAGACATACCTTGGACACCGGTAAGATTTTTAAAATGTAACGCTGAAACTTTAAAGCCATGGTGGGTTTATCTTTTCTTTTGGTGGTGATGTGTATTTCCCAATGAAGTACGCTGGTGTTCTGGGTATTGAGTTTTGCTCCTATCAATCGGATCCTCTACAGGTCCAGTAAGACAGAGGGCTCAGCTCTCCCGTCTATCAGACGTTCACATCAATTGCTGGAGCAAGTCACGCAGTTCCTTACAACCTAATGGCTGCTGGGAGCATAGGGTGAGAGCTGAGGTGACCTAGGATCTCTCTTTTTCATAAAAGAGAAGGAGGTATGAGTGCCAGTCTTCTGAAACAACAAATCCCTCTTTGTTTTCTTTCGTGCCTAGTGTTCCTGAGAGGAGGCAGGGGCTGGTTCTGCTACAGGACAATGATCATCAGAGTGGTCACATAGCTGTCACTGGAGCCTGACGTACCTACCACTATCAACAAGTTACACATACACATCCTTGGGAACAGCTGAAATACAGCTTAGCCTGCATTCCTATGGCCAGTCATTCAAAACAGAAACTAAAGGATTTGGTTAACTGCTGCCTTTTTTTTTTTTTTTTTTTCATATGTCTGCATGTCCTTGCAGATCATTCACAAAGGACTGAGCATTTATATTTCCTGTTGACATCCTTTGAAAGGGAGAATGCCAACGGAAATTGGATCTTTTAATGAACAATTTCTGTGGACAGCAAGTCAGATGAAAATTCATGAAGGATTTAAATCTATCATTGTGACCTTGAACTAACAGCACAAGGAAGGAGGAGGCTGTTAACTTAGGCAGGAAAGACTGGTAATTACTTCAAGTGTTGGTGTTTCCAAGTGAGTAGAAATTTCATGCAAAATTTCAGATACTTAAAAGAAAGAATAAAAACCAAAATTGGGAATACCAGCCAAGAAAAAAATAAATGCATTACCTATGAAATCAGTGCTTGAAAGCTTTCCCACTTTCTAAAATAAGTAAGACCCCACAGATCGGAAGCTGCAGATCAAAATTAATATAAGGTCTTAAACCTAGCCATTTACTTTTTCTTTGAATGCTTCTAAGCACAGGTGGGTCCCCACGGCAGAGTGCAGTTCTATGGAGAGGAAGAGAGCGCTGACTTTGCACTGAACAAGCCAAGCTGGGGGTGCAAGCTCTGCAGGTATATTAGAATAATACTCCAGGTGGGCTAACGATTCCTGCTGTGAAACTAGTGCAACCACCGCCTAGAGGCAGCTCAAGTATCCCTGTGCAGCGCTGCGCTGTGTCCTGTAGATGTGCCCTGGGGCACTACCGGAGAAAAAATGATGGATCCCGCTGCCCACAGAGAGTCGTACAGCACCGCCTTCCCCGTACAGCAACGTGCGCAGGGACTCTTGTGCCAGCAGCTGCTGCTGCAAGGCCAGTTTTTCTTGCCCAGTCACTTCCAAGTAGTCTCAAGAATTTCATTAAAGCATTAATCTGCAATTAAAGAGCTGCCCTTGCTTAAGAGCCAGAGGAAGTGATTACAAGAGCTGAGGGATTAACGCGTGGTAGGAGACGGACTAGATCTGGAAGCAGGCACATCAGTCATCTAGAGGATGACCACAAGTAACTCCTGTGTGCAACCAGCTCCTGCGTCTGTCTCCCTCGGGGTGATGACCTGTGCCCATCTTGATGCTGTTTTCATTGGAGTTCTGCCATTGCTGTCAACATGCTGCTTCTACCCCAGATCTTCCTTCCATCACCTCTATCTGCTGCTTCTGCTCCTGAGTGGGAAGGCACAAGGATGGTTTCCATCTGCTTTGCATCAGTAGGGGCTTCCTGCCACAGGGGTATCTCTCAACTGGTAATTCACAGCTGGAATCTAATGTATAAGTGACATAACCCACCCTGGAGCCGCCTTCAGAACCTCCTATAATTAACTGTTGCTGCTATAAGTTTAGACAAACCCAGGAAATCACATGCAAAATTCTTTCTGATTTGCAATCTAATCTTCTTCTATCTAGGTTCTTATACCACACACATTGCTGTGGTATCTGAGCATCTTGGTGCCTGGATGCAATTCAGTTAAACCCTTTTCAAGCTAGCAGTCTAAGCTGCAGTCCTGACACTTCTCTTACACGCAGCCAACTGTTTTGCTATGAGCAAACTGCGAAGAAGCTTCTTCAAAGGCTCCCTGAACGTACCAGCTTCTCTTGTCTTCCTTTCCCAGATAATGTAAGGTTGGGAAACTTGCCAAGCATCATGCTAAACTGAAAGAGACGTTCAAATTGCAGCGAGTACAGGAGCCAAGGGAACCCAGTCTGCCAGAATGTTATTGTAGCGCTCTCGAGAAGCTCACGGCATTAAGACTTCATTTTGTTGTGTGCCTGTCTGTCTGTCTAGGAGATGCTCCACTGGAGGCCAGAAAGTCATTGCTTCCTCAATATTAAACACAAGTGCCTCGACCAACCAGAAACCATTTATTAGCTTCAAACTTTTGAGTCAGTTTTCTTTCTTTTTCTTTTAAGATTGGAGGCTTCTGATCCCGTGGCTGCTGTCGCTTGAAACAGAACTTCTGCTTTCAAGAGGATTTACCCTTTTCTGATGAACATACAATCCAAGCAAGAACACAGACAGGGACCAGCAGTCAAAAAGCTGATGAAAAGAAGCTGTATTATTTCTGGATGAGAAATACTAGATATGAGTTTGATTGATTTAAGCCCAAGTAGGGGAGACCAAAGTTCGGAACTTATCTACGCTTTAACAGCAAAGAAGCAATCCTCCCCCCAGGAGGAACCATTTATACTGATATCAAAGTGTATTCTGACTCATTAACTGAAATATGTTGTGCTGGTGGAAGACAGTTATATCAGCAAGATTTTGGCTACATAAGGGTTTGCACCACTATAATTTATATCCATAAAAAAAGTCAGATGCATAACCAACATGGACGTAGAGTGCAAACCAGGTGTGAAACATGGGAGAAAATTTGCAGGCCAATGTTTTGGTCTATGTGTTTGATTTTTACAAATTTGTGTTTTAGAAGTTCCTGTGTGTCTATAATGAGAGCAGTTAAAATAAAAAAAAACCCCAACAATCTAGAGCAACACAAGCATCAAGAAACTAGAAGAAAACCAAAGCCCCTTCCTTTTTTTTTGGGCTATTTATTCCCACAGCTTTAGCCATAGAGTTGATGGGGGGGGGGGGGGGGNAGAAGCTGAACTGAGCTTGTGATCATGGCATTAAGTTGATTTGACTATTAGAAAACTTTAATTTAAATGTTCCCCACGGGGTTTCTGGTATTTATTTCCTTATTTACTTCTTGAGCCTATTTAATACTTTGACCTGAAGGAAGAAGACTTTGCACAAGCAAGAGGATTAAAGGTTCAAATTAGTTAAAGATGAAACAGATCTATTGATTCATTAAAGCCCAATGTTCTCAGTGTTACCAGTGATACTATCATATATTAAACTGTTAATATGCTTGAACTGAAAAAAAAGACATTTTCAGCATAGGTTACAGATGGCTTTTGATTAGAAAAAATACACTGCTCCTTTGCAACCTTTTTGACTAACGTTTTCTGTCACATCCAAATGGCCCTCCTATGTATGTAACAACCATGGAAGTGTTAGTGTCTTGTCATGCCTGCCTGACCCTGTACATTGGTTTTAGTCTTACTTTGTCATTTTTGTGCACTCCCGAACTGTGCATCTTAACTTACACCCCTTTTATTCACTGGGGTTTTATGCATGCTTTGTTCACGTACTTGCTTCCCTTCTCATGTGTGTTTCTTCAGCTATTCCTTGTGTGATCCCTTCTTCCTATGGCTGTGTAACATCCTTTCAGTCATTACCTCTGTTTTCGCTATTGATTTTCACACATCCAGTACTACCTTGCACAGTTTCCGCAAAGCATTTGTGCATGAACAAGTTAGGTCCTTCCTCGACAGCGTATTACTTATTCCTGTCTAGGGAGCTGAAATTAGTGGGGACAGTCATGGGTGCCCGCTAATCGTGCTTGAGCTGTGGTCCCAGCAGGTTTTAACTGCAGCTGGCTGCCACAATGCTGAGGGCAGCCTAGGTGGATGTAATTGCCACATCACCGTGGGCGTTGTGCCACCGGGACTCTTCAAGGTTGTGTTGTGATACAGGGGTAGCTCGCAGTGGAGACCAGCCCTGTCCAGTACTCAGTGAGGCTCCGATATCCAGTTTGTGTCTTGACTACACCCAGGCTGAGGTGGTGGTCCTCTAGAAGCAAGCAGGGTTGGGTGGGAGCGTTTGAAACACAGCTTAGTACAAACACCAGTTGTATCTGGCTTGCTGTGAAGCCAACACAAAATTGTGCTTGGAAAGCATGGATGCCTGGGCACTGTACAGCTGCAGTTCAGCCCTGCTCAGTGAATTCTAATACGTGGAAGGCGCGGCAGCACGTCTGTGTGTTTTATCAAGAAGCTAGTAGGCGGTGAGCCACACGAGAAGCTCTCTGAAGGCTTTCACACCCCTGGGAAGAAGAGCAGGTCATAAAGCTGTGTTTAGTACTTCACCTCTGCCCAGTTTTTAAGGGCGGATGTAGGAGGAGAAAGATGAAGTTGCTCTTTGTAAAATTTCTTAGGTACCCAAATACATACTTATGTCACAGTTTTTAAAGAAAGCAAAATAGCACCAACTTGAAGAGATGAAAGGTATGATCCACAAACATAGGAGCTGCTATACTGAATTGGCCTTGTGGTCCACCTAGACGTTAAGACCTGGTGAGTCAGCTACAATCAGTTTGTGATTAATACCCGAGTTAAGACTAGTTTCTTCCTTTTGCGTGTCACTTTTCCAAGATGCTGTCACGTTAAGTGTCAGGAAATCCCTCCTCTAATCCGTGTGCCTCCTGATCTACTTGGCCAAGCACAGGGGAGTAGCTAAAGTACCTATTACCACAATTTTGTTAACAGTTCTTTTGAGTTCAACATTGCTCGCTCTGTTTCCTTGCCTTAAGCTGGATATTAGCAACAAAGACCTGCTAGCGTCTTTACTTTCCAAAAGCTGTTAAAATGTTTTGGAATTTCTAGTTTAGGATTTATTTATTTGTCTTCAGAGATTCAGTTGCATAGTCCTTCCCACTTAAAGTTCATCTAAATAATGGTCATGTTATCCTTCTATACAGTGGTATCTCCTCTGCCTCTGTGGCCCAGTCTTTCTTTCCTGAACAGTTTGTAGGTAGATAATGATGCTGTTCCACTACATTTCCCTACCACCCATTTTTATTGAAATCATCCTCCGGGGCAAAATACTCTGATTGTTCTTTTGCTTTTAAGCTTGTTACATTTGTCTAAATACTTAGGCTTATTCAACTCCTTCTTTTGATACCTTCCCAGTTTTACTGAATTCCCTTTTATGCATTTACCAAAATTATGACTCTCCGATGGTCGCAATTGGCATGGTGTTCTCTGAATTCACGAGACGCTGCCATATATACAGATGTCTTTAATAGACATATCTGACTAATATGTTCCCCAGATCCTCGTAACTTCTGGCTTATTTGCAGGATCTACTTCTGTTCTGGTCCTCTCCATTTCTGGGCTCTCCTTTCCCCAGAAGGTTTCCTCGCTCTCTATCTAACAAACTAAAACGCCTTCTTGCACAGTCTTTTCTGGCGACACTCAGAACTGGCATAGATCTCACTGCCTCATCAGGCTTGCATATGAAACTGGGAACAACTGAGTCAAAGCTATTAGCCTTGTCTTGGACCCAGAGTTTTCTATCTAGCCAAATGATGTTAGTTCCCAGACAGTCTCTTACTTACTGGTAAGAAACGCTCATCCGGTGTCTCATGATATCCATTGTTCTGGCTGAAATTAAGAAGCTTGCTGAGTTCACGTTCCTCAAGACTGCGTTCCTGGGGACAACTGTGGGCGTTTGTCTCGCCAGTCTCATTCTGACTGGTGGCAAAAGCCATCGTCAGTGGCGAAGAATCCCATTTTTTGCCAGAGAAGGGTGATCCGGCCCTCTGCTCTGTAGTCAAGCTTCTCTTCCATCAGGAGGCTGGCTTCTTAAAGAAAAGCATTGGCCAGCTCGTGCCTAAGAGCCACCCTTCCCCTCCAAGATGACCTTTCAGCTTCTGAGCTTCCTCAGTTTTTCACAGATGTTTGTGGGATTTCAGAACATTTGAAAGTAAAGAAGCAGAAGCTTTGTAAGACCAAGGGTCCGTAACAGAAGATATTTTAACTAGTTCCCTCATCAAAGTAAGAGTTACAATCTTTTTATCTACTTGCTTAAGTTTTAATAAAATGGTGGGCTTTTGGTTGGGCGAATAGCTGTCTGTATTGCCCAAGAGATTTCTTTCTCGTTCTCACTGTAATGTATCACATTTCCCTAAATCTTCAAAAAATAGGCTTTCAAGTTAGATTCCTAAACACATGAGCAGACACCTAAATGAACAGACTGAGTTTCACAGAGGGAACCTCCTGCGTTGGCTGTCTGAAGTTGGGTAGGTGCCAAGTATTGAAAGTCATGGGTCAAGTAATACATTACAAAACTACCGTTTGAATGGGGACAGAAGTTGTAAAATTCCTGATCCCATTTCTAGAATTTTAATATTATGCAATAATAATAATTTCATTGATAACAATTTAATTAAAATTGTTGGGATTTAAAAAATCTTTTCTGAAAATTGTGTTTGAATTTTCCGCACTATTTATTTGACAGGGAACAGAGTGGAGCAATGAGACTATAAGAACAAAAACCCCTTTTCAATCGAGAGGGCACTGGAACTGGCCATATTAGTAAGTAACCAACTAACTGAACAAGGAGTGAATGAGTGACAGGGAGAGAGAATGTAGGGAATGGAGATTCGGCTCTCCCAGTCCTCATCATGCAAGAAATAGAGGGATTTCAGTTACTTAAGGAAAGACAGGAAATTCAAAGTTGGTAAGAGGACATACTTTTGCATGGGATCCACAATTAGACCATCTTATTATATAAAGTATTTATATTAGGTGACTGCTACAGGATGCTAAGAAGTGAGTTTAGCAAGCTTCAAAGAATAATTAAATATTTCTATTGTAAACAAAAGCCGTTAACAGTTATTCCAAAATAATAGTAGTAGTAGTAGTAGTGCTGGTGGTGGTGATGATGATGATGATGATGATGATGATGATGATGGAAGCCTTTTGCTTGAAGGATTAAATCAATCTCTAGACTCCTGGGATTAGTGCAATGTCTTCAAGGGGACTATGCAGGACAGGGGAAAGGATGGGAGAGAGAAGAGATTATCCTAAATCCACCTATTGTGGCATTTCTTCACCTTTGTCTGTCACAGGTGGTGCTGACCACAGTCTGTGCTGGATGGATCGTGATTTTGGTGAAGAAGGGGAATTTTAAATACTTCTGTATTAGCTGAGCAGGGAAGGTTTGTGTTCTTCAGTGATTTTTTCTAAGCTTTTTAGTGTTCATCTAACTAAAAACCTTTGATTGAGGAAACCCTATGGATTCCAAAAATAAGGTTTGTACAGAAATTTAAAAAAAATAAGCAACATAGTACCTTTAATTTAAGAAAAAAATACAGTATGTCTTTTTATCTGGAAAACTAACATGACTCTTCAGTCTTAAAAAAATTGCTGGAAATGAAATGACAGTCATAATAAAAGGTTAAGAAATTAAGTTCAAGACAGATTTTTTAAATGGCCAAGTTCTTTAATCTTAAAAAGAACATCTTCATAAAATACATAATGAAGACTAAAAAGTAAAAGGAATAAAAATTTGATTTTGTCCATATGCTTTATCCAAATGGAAAGAATAGTAATTAAACATATTAAACAGCTGCATAAAAGGAGAGGCTGTATTAAAAAAAATAAAAGATAGCTGTGTTCCTTATTTAACTGAAAATAAAGCTAGATAACCTCCTAACAATACTGAATTTAAACCTGTGCCGGGGTATAAAATGCTACTGTTCACATACAGCTGCCTTCAATCCTTTGCCCAGCTATAGACAACTGTGACAGTTAATTGTGTTTTTCCTAATTGAATTAATGACATTGGGGGAGCAGGCTCTCCCAGGATGCTCAGAGGACCATCCCTTGCCACCTAGAGAGGTGTCCCTGCACCGCATGGGGCTGGGTTGGATGCTGGAAGAGGCCACATGCTGATGGCGCTGGGGCAGATAAGGCTCCACCAAGCCTCAGATGGGCAACTGGATCCTGTGGCTGGACCCAGTGGAGAGGGGCAGCCTGACCATCCTCATGGAGGACCACCCGTAGCAGCAGAGCCCCAGACTGTCTCCGTGCATGTGATGGCGCTGCAGAAGACAACAAAGCCACGTTAAAGTCTGCAAGGCTCTATCAGTCTTGGCTTCTTCTCTACTCTCCCTAGAGGACTCCTCGGTTTATTTTTATTTTTCAACCTTCCTTGAACCTCTTTCATTTCCTCCCCTCCTTAATTATACATCACTATATTATATATTTTTAGATAGAAGTACGTTAATATTTTTAATGACATCAAGTCTTTTAAAATTGCATCCACAGAAGAGAATACAGCATATATGCCTGTCGTGTGCCACGTGTAACGTAGTGGTGTCTTTCTCACGGTCAGCCGTGCTTCCCAAACTCCCCTCCCCCCCAACCGAGTACTTTCACTCACCTCTTTTCAGACCACTAAGCAACCACTGTCAATCATCCTTCACGCCCCATCCCACCACTTTCGCTCTCAGTCATTTGCCCACTGCTGTGACTCTCTCAGGGTGCACCTCACCAAACCATTGCAGACGCCCACCCCTTCTTACTCACGTCCCAAACCCTTTCATGTGGGCAGGGATATTCAACAGTAGCTCAGCTAGAGCTACCTGTACTGTGGTAAATGCAGAAAATTCAAAGCGAGAGAGAGAGAGGAGGCAACTGAGCGATACGGACACTAGGTGGGAAATTCCTTAGTCAGAAGATTTAGCAGGTATGACTGTCTCAGAGGGATTGGAGAGTGCAGGTATGACTGTCTCGGAGGGACTGGAGAGCGCAGGAAATGCATCTGCTTGAAGCACTTCTGCAATGCAACAACTACACCCAGAGGTGGGTCCCCTTGGGCTCAGTAAATACCATGATCGACGGAGATAAAAACTCTTCCAGAAGGTGACTCAGAGAAGCAGCAGCCTAACGTAGCTATCCCCAAGCCACCCTCCAGAGAAACCTCTCTCTCCCTCTGTTGAGTGTAGAGGGAAAGTCCTCGCCTACGTACCCGAGTGAGAATGCCTCATTTAATCTCTGTACCTCAGTGCATCAGCTGCGGATGGTGGTAATGAAGTGCTTGACTGGAGCATGTGGAGGAGTGTTCCTGGAACTTGAGTGCTACAGCAGCTGTGGAGGATCACCCACAGTGGGAAATTACGGGTGGCTCCGCATGTGCACAAAGCTGGGAAATCCCCCACAAAGAGGTTGTCCATGCCTGCTCAGATCAAGGATACATACTCTTCTCTCTATTACTCTTGTAGAAAGGGTCACAGTATTTCCCTTTGGGAGTTGTGTATCACGGCAAGTCAATTTTAGCTGTGTTTATCTTACGTGGTTTTATATCCCTGCATTAGTTTGCTGTAGTAAAAGAAAGACTGCCATTTGCATTTGCATATCTCCTCAGTTTTTGAGTGGAAAATGATAACGAGAAGAAATTTCTCAATGACTCTTCAACCTGAACATTGCTTATCTTTTATTTCAGTCTACTGTTGAATGAAATATTGTTTCAAGCTAAGGGAGGCACTATTTGAGAGAACAACAGATATCTCTCCACACCTGTCAAGTTAAAGAGTAACTGGAAGGTGCTATATTTGGATCTATTATCTTACATAAGTATTACGCAGAATTCAAACATACTTTTCTCTGTAAATAAATCTAAAGGCTAAACACTGGAGCGATATGTGAGACCCCACCAGCAATACTGTGTCCAGCTCTGGGGCCCCCAACAGAAGAAGGACATGGACCTGTTGAGCAGGGCCACAAGGATGATGAGAGGGCTGGAGCACCTCTGCTTTGAAGTCAGGCTGAGAGAGTTGGGGCTTGTTCATCCTGGAGAAGAAGGCTCCGGGGAGACCTTATAGTGGCCTTCCAGTACTTAAAGGAGGCCTACAGGAAAGATGGGGAGGAACTCTTTAGGAGCGTTGTGATAGGATGAAGGGTTACAGTTTTAAACTGAAAGAGGGTAGATTTAGATTAGCCATTAGGAAGAATTTTTTTATGATGAGACACTGGAACAGGTTGCCCAGAGAAGCTGTGGAGGCCCCATCCCTGGAAGTGTTCAAGGCCAGGCTGGATGAGGCTTTGAGCAACCAGGTCTAGTGGAAGGTGTCCCTGCCCATGGCAGGGGGGTTGGAACTAGATGAGCTTTAAGGTCCCTTCCAACTCTAACCATTCTGTGATTCTATGATTCTATGTATATGCATGTGTACATCATAGACATATGTATATTATATATATGCGTATATATACATCAATACATGTGTATGTATGTATAAAGCTGAATGGTTTGAACAACTAAGTGAAAAACCAAGACCATGTAAAGTAATTAAATTTAGTATTCTGTTACTGTTTTCTCGGCTAGTGACTGTCCTCTAAAATCATCTGGTTCATTAACGGAGCCCACCATTGAGTGGTTACAGATGCGATATATCCACCTTAGACATTGTAAAGGCTGAGTGCTAGAGCCTGCACTTGCCTTAGGCACCTGTTTCATCCACAGCCTTGAGGTCAGCAGAAAGAGTTCCCCTGTTTTCATTTGACTTTGTCCTCGACGTGCTAAACTGAACTTTCCCACAGTTCAAAGACAAATGTCTCATCTGCGAAAGGGACCCCAGAGCTAAGTTTGCTGAGTTACCAGGGGGATGAAGGTAGTATCTGCACAGAGACCAGGCAGACCCTGGAAGAGAATGGTCTGGACCGTACACCAAGAGCTTCAGTTATGAGGTTCACTTAACCCAAAAAGCCTGCTGCTGTAGAAGGCCACAGATGTTGTGTTACTCTTCCTTGGTTCTTCCCATCTTTACAGACATCACAGAGGCACCGTGCATAATACGGGTTTATTTGAGCTTTCCGCTCGGGACTGTGACCTGACCCCAGACCACTGAAGAGCCGATCTCATGCCAGCTAGCAGATGCCTGTGTGAGATCGTACAGTTCCTGTCCTTCAGAAATACTTCTTAGCTCTGTCTATTGCCAATTAAATCTCCCTATTGTGAAGCAAAGAATGATAGCAGCATTTGCTATGTCCACACGTTCCCTAGACTGATAAAACACTCAGCATATATTAAGAATATAAGTGCGTTCAGTCCATTCACAACACACAATAAGTGCACGATTCAATTAACTAATGCAATTCATATTTCATTAGGACAGAAGCTGTTTGTGACCTTAAACGGACAACAATTTCATGACAGCATTGCGGAATATTAATCAGATAGGAAAATAACAAAGACAAATGAAACAGAGGGAAAAAGCGCTGCCTGGCAGAATTGTTCCAAAGAACTTAAAAACAAAAGATGCAGTTGTTCTGCTAAGTCCTTCTCCTCCTTCCCCTTTACTAATGATGCAAAGAACAAAACATAATTGTCTTTCTTTGCCTCTGATTAACCATTTGTAGAGAAGGCTATCTCAGCATTTGTGGTTCGCACCTGGTACGGTACCGAAAGGCACAGGAAAGAGAAACGTAAGGACCTGGTTTACCTTTTGTTTATGGGTGTTTAATTGAAGAGCAGCTCCCCTACGAAGAATCATTTTTATACCAGTTTTTCAAATTTGTTTCAAAGGCCCAAATATTAGGCCCTAAAATCATTTGAGAAGGAACATGGTAAACTAGCAACAACAACAGATAGGATTAATAAAATTAATTGTTAGTATGATTAGTACAAAATAACACACAAAATCACAGCACATAAAGGACTGTGATTAAAGCAGAGAAGGATCCCAATGTTAAGCTGCGATTGCTGTAATATTTCTTTTTGTGATACTCTTAGGAAAATGAGAAGAGATTAATAAGGTTAGTTATTATGGTCCTGTAGTAATTTCATCCTTAATCCAAAGTATTACCGTGTATGCTGACCCCTATGTGAGAAAAATGGCTCCCTACAGTCTGTAATTCAGTTTCGTTATTTTACTATATATTGCCAAAACTGTGTCTTCTATTACTGACACGTAAAAGGACAAGATCCTTTGGCTTTAGATAGCACATTTAAAGAGACGACAGAAGGATGAAACTAACAGATCAGAGTTCATGGTCTGCAACCTCTGCCCCTCTCCTGGACTAGGACTTTGGTTTTGAAGATAAAATCAGTAAATAAATTTTGTACAAAGCTGGGTAGATTTTGTATTCAAGGCAAGATGCTGTATAAGAAGCAATTGGATGTGTAGCAAGATGTATCTGTTAATCGGGATATTTGTTGATCTGGGTCAGTAACAGGATGGTTATTTGTCCCTGGCCAGTGGGTGGCAATGGCAGCAAATGGCTTAGAGTAGACACGGATTGATTTTGATAAACATGTCCAGATGGGTATGATTTAAATCAGTAAATATATTGCTTTGTAAAAAGACATATCTTAAAATTAATTTTAAACCAATGTTTACATCTACCGGTCACTAGATGATAGATATACACTCTTAAAATAATATTTGAACCAGTATAATCAGTAAAGAAAAAGGAAGATAGCTCTGCCTCCTCCGATCCTAACACCTCTGATGTTTTTCTTCTTTATGATATATTATATCAAAGCCCCGTTGCCTGTATATTAATGTTATTTAGTAGTGCTTTTCTCAAACTTACTGTGAGCTGAAGCTAATTTTACTGGAACAGATGAAGTTACTTTATTGGCAGTATTATCAAATAACTTTTTAATGCAATGAAAGCATCAAAACAGTACAGCTGCTAAACGAGAGAGATCATAAAAAGGGAGTTTCCAGAACTCACAGATATTAGCTGCTCACCCATACATTCCCTTCCTCTCAAGTTTCAAGATGAGATTATTATAAAAAAGGCTGATTTGTCAAAAAAAAAAAAAAAAAAAAAAAAAAAAAAAAAAAAAAAACAGCTAAAAAAAAAAAAAAAAAAGAAACAAAAAAAAAGAAACTGTCTGAACAAATCTGCAAATAAACCAACTTGGGGGAATTCCCACGTCTGTGTCTGACCTCCATGATCAAAATAAGGCATCCTCAACCCGATAAAAGATTCTGCTATGTTTTTAGTACTTAACTCTTCACCAGACGGGGTATCTGACTGGCACGGTTCAGGAAAGCTGCGCTTTAGCTGTGGTTGGCCCAGCCTGTCCCAGACCCCTCACAGGCTCGCGGGGTGACTACCTGGGGACCAGGGTGGTGGCCACCGCCAGTCACAGCGGCAGCGTCTCTCCTGGCCCCTGAGCACCGCGCCGCGTCCCTGCACCATGGAGGAGCTGGGCCCAGGCTATTTATTTGTAACAAGTACCGTTGTGCGGCCAAATTGCTCTGTACGGCTTCCTTTTAATTTTTTTTCCTGTTCAGTTTTTGGCTTGGCTGGTGGAGGATGGGGAGGAAATGCATCCCAGCAAAACTGCCTCTCTTCGGACTTGTGGGGGCCTCGTTCCAGTCTGCTTGCTGGCCTTGGGCTGATCATGTTAGAGACACCGTGCTATGATTACTTCTTTCTTTTTTTTTTTCCTTTTCTACACTTAAATTTACAAATTTGATGCCAGATTTTTTTTCTTTCTCTTACAGAACTGCAAAACTGGAGTCACCCCACGGCTGCGCTGGGATCTGCTCTGCACTGCCAGCGATGCCACCGACAGCTTTTAGATACAAGGAAGCTGAGGCTAAAGAGCAGAGAATATTTCTTGCCCCACATTGTTCTCAGAGGCTATTTCTGGCACACAGGAAGGACTCGCAAAATCACCATCAAACTTATTTTAGCTAATTCCAAGTATTCCAGAGGTGTGCATCAAGCCTCAGAGAACTGATGGCAAATTTCATTCCCTGGTTAGACATAGAAATAAAAGTACGACACTCTAGAGGCTGCCTGGTTATAAACAGTGGGGAAAGCAGCCTTCAAACGACGCACGAGCATATTAATGGGAGTGGGTCCAAATATTGTATTCTAAAATGAACACTTTGATAATCATAACAATGTGATTTGAAAAGCATCACTTTAAAAGGTCAGCTATACCACCCTCTGACTGCACATTGAAAGCATAGCGGATATATTGAGTCATACATATTGTTCATTGTCATTTGCATTTGGTGAAATCCCTGCATTTTACCCAATTTAGTAAGCAAGCACCGCCTTGGGCTCCCTTGGCAATACACACCTCTAAACACAGTTACTTTTTGCTGCGCTAAAACAACATCTTGTCCCATCCCGCACCAGTAAATCACTCTTCGATCTTTTGATCAATGTTTTGTCTTTTCAAGCCTGGCAGTCACTTTGCATTAATGTCAAGAGAGGGAGCGGCACACTAGAGCAATGCGGGTATTTTGAGATTCACCTTCTGGGATTCTTTTGTGTGTGCCGTTCTGAACAAAATGACCATCTGTATCAGTTTGCAGATAGCCACTAGTGCATCGCAAGATCTAACTTTGTATTTGTGTGGATAAAGACTGGCTTAATTCTACAAACACCATGTGGCATCATCGGGCTATGTGTCATGAAAAGGCCTTACTGAAGTCAAGTACATGTTTTGCGTTCCAGCCTTTTTTTAAAAATTGTCCCTGCGATTTGACCTCATGGCCTTTTCCTTATTTTTTGTACGTCACCTATCACTGGTAGGGACTGTTCCACTTCCCAATAGTCACATGAGTGATATTTCCAACCAGAATACGGCGGAAGCTGTCCTCACCCTTCCGGGGGCTACACCTGAAGAGTAAGCAAATTTTGTGGGTGTTTAAACCTTTTTTTATTTTCTATGAGCAATGTAAAAATGACTCACTAGTGCTTCAGCTGGAATGTATGGTTAGTAAACACCAGCAGGGAGCAATGGTATTTCTAGATTTGTAAATAAAAACAGTCTGTACTGTGCCAGCTCTTTGGTCCTGTTACTAATGTGAGTTTTTGGTGGGAAGGGCAGGGGCTCTGCTGGTGCAGCCAGGCAGGGCTGGTAGCTACAGCCACCGGACGCATGGAGATAGATGCACAGTGTTCTCAGAGATGCACGGATGCACAAAGCAACATGGAGCCTAATCCAAAGACCACCGCAGGCAAAGGAAGACTCCAGTCATGGATGTTCTGGATTGAGCTCTGCATGGAGGATAGTCAAAACACATGCCCCTGCCACACACGCTATTTTAAAACTAGTCGGTTTGCTGCCTGAAGGAGAATTTAGACTGAATCCTGTAAAAGCACATATATATCTTGCAGGAATTGCTCAGGAGAGAAGTCACCTCAAGTGCATTTATAAAACCTAACGCTTTTCTAGTACCCTGGAAATCATAGTGTTGTTTGTAAGGATTTTTCTAAGGATTCAGTGAATACTCTCCATCCAAGAAGGCTGCACGTCGTATGCCTTCTCCCTGATATCAACAGAGAGACCAACACTCAGAGGATTTCACTTAGAGCCCTAGCCCGAGCGGCACAATCAATCAGATGGAAAATTTGCAACAGGAACCTGCTGGCTTGCTCTGTCTCTCCATTGTCCACCAGAAGGAGAGCACGGGAGTCCTACCGGGGCAAAATGCTGAGTGCCATCTGCGGATCCTTCCTGTTTTCCTAGTTTTGTTGGACTGGGGCAGCTGGGCTGCCATGCCCAGCTCTCTGGTCCCCACAGTTGTTTGCCCGTTGACTCCCCAGTCCCCACGGAGGCTGCAGCTCACACAGCTCCGCATTGCTGCCCTGCTGCTGGGCCACGCAAAGTTTCTTTGAGATTCGGCACATGCCTCCAGTGATGCCTGTTTGGAGTTACCCGCTGATGAGTAATAGTGTGTAAAAGTCAATTACATTCATATTCATAGTTGCCTGCTACTTAAAATGTTAACGATGGGGAAACTTGCCCTACAGGAATGAAGATGGGGGCAAACTTTTATTAGCCCCACATGGGCTTTCATCTGTTTTAAATGTTACATTGTCCCAGGGAAAGAAGTGCCATTGTTAACAGCATTGGAGGCAGTCAGCTGCACTCAATTTAAAATTAAAAGGAGAAGAAAAAAATAAATGAAAAGGAAAAAAAAAAAAAGGGTCTGCCTGACGCACTGCAGTATGGCAGGCTATGGTAACTTGCCCCAGAAAATTTTTATTGAATCCAGCCCTTCAGTACAAAAGAATTTGTTAACCGCTTCATGATGTAAAGTCTGCTAAAGACATTACACTCACTGGCCAGTGCAACGCTGTTCCCATACGCCGTAAGTGTTGCCTTCACCGACCAGCGTTGAGTCCTGGGTTGTGTCCATCAGCGGATATTATCAAGTCGCTTGCACAAACGGCGCATCCCTGGTTCTGACATCCCAACCCAAGGTCACGCCGCTGAAGCCGGGACTGGCAGAGCTCCGCTGAGGCCAAGGCACAGGCTGCGAGTGTTCAGTGCAAAGCTGGTATTTAAAATCAGCTGGTGTTGGGGCTCTTGTGGGCTGAGTCCACAGGGACTACCGGTGGTGCAGGAGACCCCTCCTCCTGCCTTCCCCAGCACATCGCCGGTGCCACACGCGCTGTGCACGGATGGCGCAGAAACCACCGTGGCGACTGCCTGCACCAGCCTGATCCCGCGTGGCTGGGTACACCTACCCTTGGAGCAGGGCAGGATCCACTGTTATGGATCCACAAAGTTATTCCGGTGTAAAAAACCAGATGTCTTCTGCATGAAAAATACCGCTACATGAGCGTAATCTCTCTGCTACTGTAAGAACCCCACCTTTGAAAATGTTCTTTTATTGGGCTTAAATAGGCTGCGGGCAAGAGAAGCCAGTGTGACTCTGGAAACTGCTAGTATCTTCACATCGATTTGAGATTTCCATTCACTATCATACATTTTCCAGTTTGCACTTCACTGACGCACGTGGTGCTGAAAGAGATGCTGTAGTAGGTGTTTATTATATTTATCGACCAGGTGGCCCTAACTGCCCGAATTACACTTGCTGCCTCCTATTCATCACGCCGACTTAATGAACAGAGAAGCTGGTGGATGTCAAACAACCAGGCAGGAGAAACAAAAGAGAAGCCAGGCACACTGTCACCCAGCTTGAACCAGCCCACCGGTACTTTTCCTGCTGCCGTATCCATTCAGCTCCCTTGCAATCCCAGTGTGAATGAACCAGAGCCATTGCTGAGCAAACAGATAAGGCTCTGGAGGAACTGATCAATATATTTAGATAAGGTGTAACAAGAATACGTAGCAACCTGCCTCTTTGTCCGTGCCTGGTAAAGAGGAGAGGAGAAGAAAATAAAAATCCCTGAGTTGGCTGCTTCAGGCTGAATTCTTCTCTTTGACACTACAGTTAATCGACACCACCGTAACCATGGAGTTAGCCTAAGTTCAGGATAACGCGGTGGCTTTATTAAGAAACTCAAGCACAGAAATACAGATGGAAAGTCCTAGGTCTCCTCCGCAAATTAATCCTTTGAACTCAGCTCAGCCACCTGCACCTTCATGTACACTGTTTTTACAGAGAAGATGTTGGAAGTTTAAAAATAATTCAAAATATGTTAGTCATGCTTGAAATGGCCAAATGACGATGAGAGAAAAGCTGCAAAAAAAACCCCCAACAGCTTAACTGAACATGAGGTTACGTTAAAGGGTATGTAAATATTTAGATGTAATTTTATAGCAGTTTGCTATATACTGTACTTTTCTTGCTCGCACACCAATTCCAGCACTCACTAATTGGAATTTCTTCAACTCTGAAAAGGACCTTTATGGGATTGAGAAAAGAAAAACTAGGACAGCATCGAATACGAACTAGCTTTTGAGACAAGAGCCACTTACGTGACCAAGGCTGTATTCAATTGCCTTTGCTGTTTTCTTGCAGAGAAGCAGCTGAGCAGTTTTAAATAATGGAAGAAAAGAGTCTGTTTATAGAACAAACTGGAAATGAGACTCTACCTGTAGAGGCTGAGTACACAGCCAAAGTCCTCCTCTGGCTTCACTTAAGTTTGAGTTTATTACAAAACTAAAGAAGGCATATTTAATCTTTTTTCTTCTCTAAACTATATATATATAAATATATACGTAGACACACACAGGGTAAAAAGAGCAAGTCTGTCTGTATAAAGTCCTCTCTATCTTTAGCTGAAAATTTTTCTGCTGTGTCAAATTCAGAATACAGTGCAAAACCAAAATCTAGAGAAAAGTATTTTGAGACCTGTTTAGTTTTCAGGGGATTTTTTTCCTTATAGATAAAATTAAGACTATGAGCTTATCTGTGTCTTGCGTAAGAATCCCTTACCCTTCTTTGGCTACAAGGCTGTAAGACAAAGTGTTTAGCATAGGAAATTTGGCAATTACGCATTATAAAAAGGCTGTCACTAATCAAATTTTACAGAAAAACTTTTCAAATTGCTTATGGGGAAGAAAAACCCCGCATCAACATCACGTAGCATCTGTGTTTGTCCGAATGCATGTTTTTGTACACACACTGTATTACCCACCAGACAAAAACGCAACCAAGCTGCATCCCAACACTGAAGTGCAAGGCCTGGGGACGGGTGCCTCCCTCAACTTGGTTCCTTTAAAAACAATTTCTCCTCAGTTTACTTAGGTACTTTATTTATAGCCTGGTGCAAACTTTCAGCTGTGGTTTTACCTTCAGTTTTCATCCACTGAGTCCAGCAGTTTTCAAGTGTTGTTTTGGCCTGAGAGGTGTTGATCATCCGTCCCTTAGGAAGGCTTACCGCTTGGCAGCTGGCAACGCCAAACCCTTCAACACCAACAGCATACAGGCAGGTCCACAAAATGATTCATACCTCTAGCTGTCATTTTAGGCATGCCAGTCCCAAATTTAGGCAACCGCTCTCAGTCACTGCAAGTATTGATGTCTTAATTTTGCACCAGTAATATTTTCCTAGGTCTCTAGATGTTGGCTGCCGGTCTGGCTTTGCTCTGGCTTGATCTGGTATGCGCCTACACAGATCACTGTCAGGATCAGACCTTATAAAAAGAGAACTCATGCTACTACTCCTCTTTTTGGGAGAATCAAGATTTGTTCCCTCCTTTGTTCACTACAAGAACTACAAGGTGACCTAAAGACTACTCTGTGAGAAAGTACCCCTTTTTAAGTGGGTGTCCCCTCTATTGAAGCTTTTCCATTTCCTTTTAAGTATTTAAAATTAGTCACTGGAAGAGGGCGAATTCCACATCTTAGGTCTGGGCCAGCATCAGGCTGCAGAGTCTGCAATGGCGTCCAACACAGTTATTGCAGGCAAAATGGAACAGTATGGAGAGGAGACGACAGAGATGAGGGCTTGCTATGTAACTCAGGGCCATAGGAAGATTCCTCAGGGATAGCCACTGCAGCCCTCAGCAAGTTCTTTGTGAAGACCAACCCAACGTATGTTGAGATTATGCTTCCCGGCTGCAGGATGCAATATTCACAGTAATTATAACCCTAGCATTTGGACTCCTGTCAAAAAGAAGCAGCTCATGGCCAAGTGCAATTGTAAATACTACATACATTTTAGCAAAGCCTAAGCCAACAGATAGATCCCTGCAATCCAGAAAATGCTGAGCTACCATGTTCCTGATTTGCTTGCTAGAGCCAGGGATGCTGTAATAACCCCAACCTTAAACTGCAATCACGCACTTTTCCCCCTGAACATTTGCTTTAAAGAATCCTAAATTAACTGCAGACATAAAAATGATACAAACTGTCTTGTGATCACCTAGGACAGGCACATTATCACCTGTCTGAGTGTAACAGTGTGCATGGAGCAGGTTTTTTTCCCAGGTCAAAAGGAAAAAACATTCTCTAGAAGAAAGTAGCGTAGAATGACCGACAGCTGTGCCACCATCTGCTTAGCAAAGACTAACACTCAGCTTTACAAGCACTATTTCCAGTGAGGTGGAGATTTCTGTGGCAGTCCCCACGCAGACTTTGAGGTACTGGCTCCTTAGAAAGGAAAAAGTAGCATCACACTAGCGAGGCGTCAGAGGCACACAAGAGCAAAGCTCTTGCAGAGAGGACGAAGTCATCCACTAGCTCCTCCGCCTCCAAGCCACCTGAATTCCTGAGAATATCCCCCAACACCTGCTTCCCAGGACAAATACTTGAGAAAATAATAGAAAAAGAGCCTGGAAGCATCCTTAGCTGCATCTTCAGAGGCAGAGCATATCCTCCTCGGAGACCCCAAGCGCAGCTTGCCTCGTGCAGATGCAAAATGCCCCTCTCTCCTGCCCACGCTGCAGAGTAATTTTCAGCTCAGCTGCCCAGGTGGGTATGTGTTACTACTTGCAGATAAAGAACACGATGCTAAAGCATATTTTAACTGCATATCCAAAATGCTCTTCGTCTGTTCAGCTTGGATGGGTTCAGTGGTTCAGTTAACGTAAGCTCAGACTAGTCTGAACCTGCTAAGTGCTCAATTAAGCCTGATACAGTGCACCTCTTTCTTTATTTTCTGCGTAGCTGGATTCTGCTTTTTCCATGACACAAGCATTTCCCTAGCCTGTTGGAAAAGGCATTTAGCTGAAAAGCAAGGAGTAGTAGGAAATTGTTTGCTCTCGGTATGCTGCGACGGAAATAAAGTCAACATGATAGATTACTACTGAGTGAATGGAAGTTATTTTTCCCAAGATGTCACACTTGTGCTTAAGAAATGAGTGATCTCAAGCATCAAATAAAGTACCAGCAAAACCACCAAAATATACATCATTTATAGCAAAATAAATGCCATAAAGAAATGTGTTATAAGCTCATGCTGAGCCATACAAAGCCCAATAAACATTTGCTTGTCACGGTGCAAAGCAATGGCTACAGCATGCAGAGGAAATTATGTCTACGCCGCAAGAGCATGTGTCTGGACTTAAAACCAGGTGAATGGATCAGATCTTCATCTGGTGTAAGGCAGAAAAGCTACAGAGATTTCAGTCAGGTTTTAGATGATTATTCCTAATGAGCTCTTGTTCCCCGAACTCTACAGAGATGCTTGGTTTACAAAGCCATGGCTTTGAAAATTCATAATCTTCCTTTTAGGCTTCTCCATCAGGAATTCCTTATAAAGATTTGTCGTTTGATCCTCCGCAGGAGGAAAAAAGCTGAATAACTCCCGTCTTGTTTGGCTAACGCCAACAAATTGACATAGGCATCGAAATTAAAACTCTGCTTAATTTAATTTGGGAATGAAAGAAGAACCTGAATGGGGGGGGGGGGGGGGGGGGGGGACAGGGAGGAGGAACACGGGACAAAAATAAATCCCACACAGCAGATTGCCTCCAGCAGCTCTCACAGGTCCTATGAGCTGCTATGACACAGACAAACTGCACCTCCCAAAGCAGGGGTGACATGGGGCTTCCCTTGAGAGCTGTAGCTGCAGTTTATGAACGTGCAACTTCATTAGCAGCCAGTGACCCCATTAGATGGGGCTCTTCATTTCTTGGCTTGGACAAAACTCTCCAGGGACCGTCACAGCTGTATGCCATGCACAGAGATCTCGTTGCTGGGGTGAGTGAGATGGCTTTCAAAGTCACCTTGAGGAAAGGCTCAGTAATTCTAAGACCGTCCTTTGGACTTGCAGAAGACACAGCATTTTGTTTTGGGTTTTGCCAAATCTGATTGCTCTAACTTGTAGAGACACCTACTTTGCAGTACGGAAGCCCACTCATCCTCAGAGGTGAGGAGCTGACACTGAAAATCACACGTAGCATAACAAGGCTCCTCTTTCTATAGTTAGGCGAGAAGTACGAGACTAATGATTTCTAACATGACTTCATACCGCTGTTTTTTAAAAGAAAAAAACTGAAAAACAAAAAAAGGAAAACTCGTAAGCAGCTGATGACCTGCTCCATGTAGATCAGTTACAGAGGAGCAACTGTGCTCTTCACAAAGGACTTTTGATGTAGGCAGCAGGCAAACAGTGATTTAAGACAGGCTGGGCTTGCGGGGTGGGGACGGCAGGGGACATTTGCGGCAGGCCTGAACTCTTTTGCCAATTAGCTCAAACCATGACAGACCTCGGAGTCCTGCTCTCTGGGGACGAGGGTGGCTGGGAAGCCTGTGACCGTGTCTGGCTAGCTGGGGGATGCTGCTGAGACCCAGTGCTGCCTTCTCGGCCCTTTACAAAACAGAGGAGAGGGAATAAACGGTCCTGGTGGGATGGATGCAGTGAACTAAGCATAGCAGGCACTTGCGACTAGGAAGATGGTAGAGATTCAAACATCTACTGAGAAGAAAGGAGCTGTGAGAGCAGTGGGGGAGAAAAGGTCATGCGGAATGTCACGTTTTTCACTATTCAAATCTGTCGGGTCACAGATGCTTTCAAACAGCCCGTAATGCTTTAAGTTGGTTTGATCAATTAAGCATTGCTAAAGCTTTGATCTCAGTTTAAGTTCGGGCCAGAGACATAAGCATCAGCAGTAGCACTCAGCAAAAGTCTACTGTGATAAAAAGATACGGTGAACTCTATTATCTGTACTAGTAGAATTTCAACAGTGGGCTCTGGCTGCTCCTGTAAGGTTCTCACATGTACTTTGGAGAGAAAGGGGATATATATGTTGTCATTTGTACGCGCCGTATCAACTGCTGTTCCTAATGCATTCGTTTGGCATGATTTTCTGTTCCTTTCCTTAAAAATCTCCTTTTATGGCTGCCATGCAGTAGATCTGTTATTTTTAAACTACTGCATTTTTTTTTCTCTTAATACTCATCTGATTGTTCAAAGCTCAACCATGGATTCTCAAAATATACATCTGCATTCTTCCACAGCTTCATGCTGAGTTCATTCTAGATTTTTATCAGCAGAAGGATTTCAGCCTGGGAGGTTTCATGGCTTCAGCCCCAGTGGCTACAGGTGGGAAGTGTTGATTCATTAGCAAGCAAGTTCGAAGGCTGCAAAACAACCTTCTGCCATGGCACCGAGGCTGAGCAATAAGCTATCTGATGCACCGGACTTTCCAATGAAAGGCGTTTTTCATGAAGTATCAGCAGTTTTGAACTGCTGGTATGAGTGAAGGGTAGTTTTTCAAACTGTCCCGAACTCTCCCCTCTTCTCACTTTTGCACTGCTGTTCTACTCTGGAAACTTTGCTTTGTTGTTGATTTCTTAATGCTGATACTTTCATTTAAGAGAGCTGCTCTTCAAGGCAGCGCCGTGGCCAGCGCAAAGCGGTTCGGCTCCGCTGACTTTTCACTGGATTTGCGCCAGCTTGCAACACCTGAGACAGAGCCCTCCCTGCATTTTCAGAATCAGATCTGCTCTATTTAGAAGCAAAAATCAATTTCGACAGTTTCTTAATCTCGTTAGCTCTATAAAATCACGCAGCAGGGCAGGGAATGGCAGCTGGCAGGCATCTGTTACAGAACAAATTTTACCAGTGAATGGAACATCTCCTCAACCATCTGTTTGTAATGTGTAGAAAGAGGAATTACCATCGCTGGTGACTTCAGCCTCAGAGATATTTGCTGGAGATCTCATGTGGTCATTCAAAAAATACCTTAGACGGTCATGCACCCAGCATACTTGAGATGAGTACTGACCTCATTCAGACAGAGAAAAAAAAAAGAAGAAAAAGTTTACAGATTGAAGAATTAGCAGGTGGCTGTACATAACGATGACCATATTAGGATCAAGTAGAATAAAGCATCAACCAAGGAAATGTATGACAGAAATTTAAGTGTGTCAGTATCCCCAAACTTGACCTATTAGCATAACTGACTGGCAACAAAAATTAGCAACAGAAAGAATTGACAAAAATGTAGGGTTTATAAAAAGATATCCACAATTCCCCAGGCAAATTCAAAACAAAACAAGCCTAGAACTATTAGTCTGGATAGAAAGATATTTCTACTAAAGAAGGAGATACCAAAGCAGTGATAAAACATACAAGTAAAAAAGATGGTGGGAAGACCAAAAAGACCAAAAATTCAGTTATTAAAGGATTTCAAAATCAGAATAGGAGCCTGGTGTGAAAAGCCTACTGCCTGTTTCCATGGTTCCAACCCAGTGAATGGAGGATGAGGCTTATCCAGGGGGGAAGCACCACATCTGGGAGCCACACATGAGACTGTTGAGGGCAACGCGGCATGGTGCAATGCCGTGCTGGTGATGGTGTTGCTCTCCAGGACCAGGAGCAGTGAAACTCTGGCTCAACTAGTTTGTCCTGATTTGCTCTCCTGTTTCTGGACCCATAGCTAGCCTGGAGCATGCACATCACTGCCTGACACAGTACCAGCATAGCATGGTTTGGAAAGGTCCGACAGCTCAGAAACACATAGGAAAACTCAAGAGTTTCTCAACAAAAATGATACGGGGCTGGGAGACAAGCCTACCACTGTGATCCGTCTACCTGCTGTGACTGTCTGTTCGGTATTTCCGGGACCACTTGGTGACACTTCATTTTCCATTCCCTTTGTGGCCCCAAACACTGCAATATAAAATCTTTCAGGCTTAGCAAATGAACATACGGGTGAAACTCATGCATGACACATGGGCAAGTAGGCTAGATGAGTTAATAGTCACTATGCCCCTAACCTCTGCAAACCTAAGGAGACTCTTACTCTTTCCCACTCATCAGAAACACATTTAACTACCCTCCAGCTAGCTCCCTCCCAGCCAGTTTGAGGGGCAATACAAGACCTGCTCTTCATCTCAAGGCAGAAGGCATGCAAAGCCTGACTGGGGTCAGTCCGGTGGCAGGGGAACTGCATCTAACAAATGAAGGCTGGAAGGTATTTAGATACATCTGCAGGTATCATATCGTAAACTGACAAGTTTTACTCTGCTGTTTTGCAAAAACAAAGTCCATTATTTACAAAGCATTGTGTGAAGGTACGCGAGTGCTCCAATGAGCTTTGCTGACTCACAGACTCTTTGCAGTGAAAGGAGACCACAAGCTCTTAAGGAGAAGCGTATGTCTGGCAGGGGAGCTCTTGGGAGAGCAGATGAGGTTGTTTATAACCATCAGAGATTCTGCCATTAGAGCTGAGCCCCTTTTCACCCACAGGGAAACAAATTAAGGGCAAGAGAGCTCGGCCACTGAGCGGCAGGAGTCAGGAGAAACAGGCTGGTGGATGCTGTAGGAGGAAGGGTACTGCGGCTGGGCTGCTGAAATTTTGGGGTGGGAAGGGAGGAAAAGAGTCATATATTTTAGCATCTGAAGGCGGAAAGGTTTTGCAGTGAACCTGAAGGTTCATCAGCTGTAGAGATGGCCCTGGTTGCACTAGGCCTGCAGCTAGAAAAACAAAATCCTGTGGCACAGAGATCTTGAGAAAGTTTTCTTACAACTAAGGACATCTTCACATAACCAAGCAGAGGTGCGAAAGTCGCAGGCTTTCTAATCAGCCCCTGGCACCACGCATGCCTACCCACCTTGCCCTGGGCGAGGCTTGCCGATGACAGCTCCAAGCCTTGCAAGCACCTCGCCATTAGGGTTGAGTCTGGCCAACCCCACATGTGGCACCAGGGCTTCCCTGCTCAGAGCAGAGGGAGTTTTAAACACTTAAGAAAGGACTTAGTGGAAAGCTGGCTAAGCAAAGAGCTAGCCCAGAGAAAATGTGGAAGACAAACCATGCCCTCACCCCAAGGCCAAAGTGTGGGGCTAACTCGGGATTGCAGAGCAATGCCTGCATCCTCGGGGAGTTTAGACGCTTACATTTGGAAGCACTTACTTTCCTTCAAAGACAAAAATAACCCAGAGGCCTGTACATTTCTCTTCTTGCCAAAATTACTTCTCTGATCTAACCCAGGGGGTCTAGGCTCACCCCACTCTGCAGAGATATAGGAAGAGCTGGAATCATTCCTCTCCCAGCCCAAAGGGATTGCAGCCCACTATTTCACTTCATTTCAAACGCAACATTGTGGGTTATCCCAAAGTGAAAATGCAGCAAGCCCCTCCTGCTGTAGGGTTTCCACAACTCACAGCTAATTTATTGAGACAGAGGGAGAAACAAGCCGTGCCATGGCACAGCAGATGCCCTCACCCAGGAACAACAGGGAGACCCAGCACGTATGGCACCAAAGTAGGGTTCTCCCTTCTGTTCCCCACTACCACCCACTACAGCAGGAATGTTATGAAGATACCACCTCTGCTTACAAATCCTGCCTCCCTCCAGCATTAGTGTTCACTGGGGTAGGCAGCAAACTGCAGATCCCCATACCCCCGACATGGTCCCTTAGACCGTAGAAAAGCTGTATTATCACTGGAGCAGTTTCTTTAGAGGTGTGCACGCTGTGCTTTCCTTCCTTTCTTCGAAAGCCGGCAGGAGCATTTAAAGGCAAATAATTCCTTTATCCTTTGTTTTTGCAAGTAGGATTTACCTTGTTTATCTAAAACTTTCAGTAGAACAAATATAAGTCCTGACTTATAAAGGTGTGAAGCCAGAGAGGAATGTAAAAGAACTAAAGGGTATGAAAACCTATTGTAAAAATTAATCGTTTTCATGTGTCCTTGAGAAAGACAATTTTTTCTGTTTCTTTATGCAATCACAAATACATTACAAGCCAGAAGATATAAGCAACAGGGCTTGCTTAATTTTTTTTTAACAATTGTTTGGGATTTGTTAGGTCTCATGCTCTGTACGGCCTATCCCTTCACTTGGCTTAAGATTGGAACTATTGCTCTTTGACCTAGGACTGATTAGTTTTTCTAGACTCTTGCCGTAGATGTTTGTAATACAACAACCCAGGTTATCCAATATCTAATTAAACACAGGTGGAGCTTGAATTTCTTAGGGAAAGACAGCAGAAACCATTTTGAGCACTCTGAAAGGGAAAGGAGTGCATTGGCAGGGAAGTGAAGATAAGATGGTGGGGAAAGCAGATTGCCTTTCCATTAAAGTCAGTAACAGTGGTTCTAGCCTCTTCCAGAGTGATAGCCGGTAGATTTACTTTGTCTTCTACTGGCAAATATATTCTTAAATATTAAACCAATCTGCACGTGAAATTTTGTGGGGTTTTCTCTAGTATCTGTTGCATTGAGAATTTCTTTATGGGTGAACAACTTTATCTGTAACTTGGAAGCATCCTTACAGCCCTCACTGAGAACATAGAGCTAGCTAATCCTTACCCACACCTGCTTTTTCTGAACCTTGAATGCATTTTGTATTAGGTTACTGCTCCCTGTAAAAAGCATTACATTTCTCACCTTCTCCTGCCTGCTACTTCACCACTGAAGTAAATTTTTAGACTTACAGTATAGAAAATACAAAAGCAACAAGTTCTTTGGGTTCCACTTAAATATGCAGCTGCTTATAAATAAGCAGAGAGCTGTCTTAACAAGTCTGTCCCAAGCGAACAGTTTCCTTTTCTGATTCCAAACACGCCACGTCCGTCACTGCTACCTTGTGTCAGAAACCAGTGCTCCAAAAAATATCTCAAACTCTTCTCCAGATCAGTAACTGGGGCCTCAGTTCTGCCCCCAGCTCTTGCATTTTTTAGGTATGTAACAGCCTTAAAGACAATTGATTAAAGACGTGATGCTTGCCTGCTGTCAGAGTGTAGATCTGGACACCAAATGGGCACCGTGTTGAGAGCCTCCTCCCTGCTTCCTCCTCAAAAAGGTACTGGGGCGTTGATTTATACAGAGGTTACTGTCACAGGTGAGCACAGCAGGTGAACACCCATGTCTGTCTGCTCTCAGTGGGTGCCTAATGCTCCCCAAGTCCCTTGACAACGTTATCCCAATTACAGGCACATACTCGCCCGTGCTACAAAAGTGACACCCCTTTGTGCCATCTTTGCTTGGATTGCCTCCTCAGCAACTCTCCTTTTGAGCGTAAGGGAACAGCAAGAGGCAGAAGGGCCTTGGAGCCAGCGAGATGAAGGCACTACTGGTGGCATGTCTTCAGTTGGCTGATGACTGCGAAGGGGATGTGTGAGATGAGCTGGGGGATGGAGCTCACCATCTTGTTGCCAAGTGTCTCTAGCACAGCTGGTTTCAGAAGACTGCCCAGCCAATGCCCTGGAGAGGGGGAGGCCAGCGTTGACATTGGCCTTTTTACAGCAGCAGGACCCTGAGCCTCAGCATGATCCTTGTAATTCGCTATTGCATTGGGAACATGGAAAACACTGGCTGCACTTCTATAGCAAGGGAGTCATTCAGCCCCCATGGGCATGAGTACGAGCATCCAGCACAGACACAAAGCTTGCCCACATCACCCTGACAGTGGCCTCAAGCCACGAAGCTCCCATGAAAAAACGTCACCGCAGGCGCAGTGCCTGCCTGGCTCCGAGGCCACCGCCACCGACAAGTACAGCCACCACGTGGGGTGGTGAGGCGAGGGCGCACCCCTCCTGCAGTCAGGGGCAAGGTCACCGTCGCTGCAGAGGTTTTTCCTTCCACGCTCTCCTCCATCCGCAGGAAGCCTCTCCGATGTGACGGGGCGATGCGGCACGGCGCCAGCCTGCGCCTCCCCCGCTTCTGAGAACCCTGGCTCTCACCACTACCGGCCTTCCGCGAGGCCGGCGCCGCAGCCGGCACGGCACGGCACCCGCCTGCTCTTTTCACTGGAATCCCCAGCTTTTGGCTATTTACATCCTTTTCTTAGAGAGAGACAGGAAGTTGAATGAATCAGAGCCATTTATGGTTACCTCCGCCCCGGCCCTTACCGGACTCCCAGCCTTGATGGAGATACCAAGGGTTGGGTTCACACTTTGCCCGCCACTGAGACAGGGACCAGAAGTGCCCCAGCCTGCTCCATCCCTCCTGGGGTGGCTGGTAGGGACCAGGAATCATGGTTACCCTGGGAAGCAGGGACCCTTCTCCCCCGCATCCCCCCAGCCTTGCTAGCCGCCAATGCTCCCGCTGGTGTTTCCCAGGAGCGGTGTTGTCCCGACGGAGTCACCTGCAGAAGGCAGGCAGAGGACAGGTGCCTGGGCAAGCCTGCGCCATCTCCACTGCTGCAGCCGAAGCCCTAATCCTGGGCGCACAGGGCTGTACGCCGGGGCAGGATGCAGGCAAAGCGCTTCACGATAAGGCGGCCGGTTCCACGGAAAAACTAAAAAGCAAGTCATTCCTCTGAACGAGCACACGGCGTACGAAAACACCCCACCAGAGGAAATACATCCTTCACTCTTCTCTCGCAACACCTGGCTGACACACAGGGTTAAACGCTAGACAGTTCTGCCTTCTGTGGAGAGCTTTTCTTCCCCCCGAAACCTTGAAGAACAGGCGAAGAGCAAGGCAGCAGCTTACACCGACGCTTCCCCAGCGAGGAAGCAAACCCTCCGAGCGAGGATGGGGCGCTTCCTTTGTGCGAGTGCATCGGAGTTACAATCTCTTCTGCCCATCAGATGTAGGAGGCTGCCTCCGAACTCAAGTGATGCGTCTGTGGCGCACGCCACTGCCCTGCTTTAAAGGACATCTCTTGCTTCAGGGAGTCGTTTTGGCTGCCAGAAAACAACTGCAAGGAGAAAACGAACACGGTATTTGGGCCGCCTTTGTCCGATCCTCCTGCCATAGGCCTTATTTGGGCCGCCTTTGTCCGATCCTCCTGCCTTAGGCCTTATTAGCTGAGGGTCGGAGCTCGACCCCCACCACCCTGAGCCCAGCTGTGCCCAGCTGCTGGGACCCCCCAGAGCTGCTGGGACCCCTTCTGGAGCTGCTGAGACCCCCCGGAGCTGCTGAGACCTCCAGCCCGGAGGCAGGTTTCCCACTGGTTCCCAGAGAAGGCTCCCTGCTGCTCCAAACTCGCTTGTGAAATGTGCTTGGGGTTCGGGACACTAAATCAGGGTCGGGCACCCTTGCGGCAGCTTTAGGGCCAGACCTGGGCAGCGCCGTGCCCAACACTGCAGCACGCGAGGGGAATTGGGCGGCGAGCTGCGGGAAAGCCAGATACCTGCGAATGGCACTCGCAGAGCCTCAAATATTTCCTACAGAGCTCTGCCCAGTGCCTAACGGGCAGCAGCGTTCCGAACGCTGAGCGGGGAAGCAATGCTGGGATGCTCCCCCGCCAGCCCAGGAAATGCTCTGTCCTGCCGGCTGCCGCTGGCTCTGCCGGACACAGCTCCCAGCCTTTGTGCTGGCTCGCGCTGCAGACCCCAGCTCCTGCATGGGAAACCAGAAGCACTCAGGACTTCTGAGGTCCAGGTCCTTTTTGCCGACATAAAATATTTACCGGCATGCCCAGGAGGGCCAGAACAACGCATCCTTTGTGTCTCAGTCGAATCCATGAAACAAAGGGTATGCCTTCTCTTTTCCTCTTCTTTTCATTAAGGGAAAAAAGTATCCGCGAATTATAGAGACGGAACATCCAAAAAAACCCCTCCAATCAAAAGAACCCAAAATTTGCAAAGGCAAGTATTCAAAAGGTCGGAGATGCCAGAACTGAGACTGCCTGTTCAACACCAGAAGCAGCAGGCAATTGAAATAAAGGACACGCGTCCTGCCCCTCTTGCAGAGGGAGGACTTCATTTTCTGGCCACGTCGCACTGCCATAAACTACCTGGAGAGAACAAATGGAAATATTTTCTCCAGCAGCAGGGGAGTGACAGGGAGAGGCGAAGCCAAGCAGCTCCGAGCCAGGGAGCTCTAGCCTGGCCGCAGTCCCTCCTGCACCCAAACTCTGTCCCAGCACAGGTCCCAGCAGAGAAAAAACGAAGCTCTGAGTCTGATTCAATATTGCCTTGTTCCAGTTTTACACCAGTTCAACTCCCATGATTTGAAAACAAGCAAGCCCTTAGCTCTAAAAGTCAGATTATTTTTTTTTTCTTTTTAAGGAAGGTAAAGAGGAAAGAGAAGACCCATAATCCATCCTATGGAGGCATTTCACGTGAGTTGCATTGCACAAAACCCAGCAACAAAGCAATGGTTTTGGTCTTTCCTGAATGGATCCAGCAGAAGATGCTTTTTATCAGTATCACAAATATCAAGCACTATTTTTTTTGGAACCTGCACTCAGATATATTTCTGCATTGTGAATGTAGTCACAGCAGCTCGGGTTGTCAACTACTCGGCCCCTATACTAATTCTGAAACTAAATATCCGTGCTTACAAACAAACCAAAATATTCTGGCAGCCCAAACTCACACAGCTATACAGTGCACACCCTTTATTTTCTTAATCTAGCCTGCCTCTCCATAATCAAATACTTCATTAAAAAGGTACCTAGTTTGGAAAATTGGGCAAACTCTAGGATCCATACATGTGCCAAAGGAAAGGTTTTGTTTCAAAGTTTCATTTGCTCCGTGGTTTCAGCCATTAGGTTTATCAGAGGGTGTGATTTATTAGAAAAATACAGACGGCGAATAGAAATTAAAAATCCTGTGACCTTTCACTGCAAGGAACAGCAGTTTCACAATGCATTCCTGATTAGAAAAGAACATCAAATGACCCACATGCTGGTAGCTGAGCAACTGCAAAGCTGACTCTTTGCAATCTACAAAATCACAGGATTTTTTTTATTTTTTCTTTAAAAAACATAAACAGTCAGTGTTCGTGTTCCCAAGTGGAAAAAGTGCCTGAGGACCTTATTTACAGACTTGGAAGGACAGGCTAATCCCTTGTCCTTGTAGCCAGTTTTAGGAACTTTCAGGTTTTTCTTGGCAAATATTCAAATGCAACATTGCTGTCTTGCTCAGGGTAGCTTTAGTCAACACGATTTCTGTTAAACTCACCTGCAGCGTGAATTGGGCAATTGTTTGGTCTTATTACTACCAAACAGTTATTTTAAAGAATAATCCTTACAGTTAACAAAATGACAACGGAGGCCTTGGCTTAGATATGCACCAGGAAGAGAGCATTTTCTTAGAAAAGCATAGTTCTCAGTAAATGATAAACCACAGAGCTACTGCTGTGCACATTAAACCACAAAGCTATATTTATATAGAATTAAGGGTCTTAAATCCCACCTCCACCCCCACCCCCCAGCTTCTGCCATCCAAAAGCAAGGATTTTCAGATGCACACCTAGCACTTTGACTCCCAACACAACCTCCTGACCCATCCTGTTAGGCATCCACGTTACAGCCATGGGGAACACAAACTCTTTTTCCATATGACTGTTTAAGGCATCTGAAACGTCTCCACCACTTATTATTGATCTTCTGGGTTACAGTGGTGCCGAGAGGCCCTACCATACCAGCTTCCTAGCAAAGTAGGAGTCCCTCCCTCGCAGAGCTGCAGTCCAAAGAGACCGCTGAGACACCGGGAGTCAGAGGAAGCAAGTGCTCTGATCCCAAACACATACAGGAGGAAATAAATCAGTCTCCAAAACAAGCAAGCATCCCCATTCAGAAACACGCTTTAAAAATGCCCACGCTTAACCCTTCGCGGAGACCTGGGGGGACTAGCGAACGCCATGAGCTCCTGCTCGCCTGGGCTACATGCCATGGCGCAGCCTCAGCCGGTGCTGCCACCAGTGCTGCCAGGTTGGCAGGGCCACCTCAGGCTCACTTGATTTTTCCAGCGGAGAAGCATGAACAGCCTTTACAGTGTGCTAGTATCTGAAGTTGGGTCCACGTGAGTGGCGCGGTTACAAAAAGTATTTGGCAAAGCAGCTTCTGTCCTGGGGGCAGAGGAGGGCAAGGCTCGTGGGATGGGACAGCAAAACAACTCATGGAGATGTTTTCCTACCCCTAATGCGACAAACGGCCAGTAACATTACCTTTGCGGGCTTTTTTTCCACTATTTCAGATAGGCAAGAAGAAATAGGAATTAACAGCGCTGCACCTGCAGAGTGCAACCCAAATCTGAGCTCTGGAGGCACAGACCATCCTCAGGAGAAAGAGACTAGTGGGGCACATCCTGCACACCTCCAGGCTCACGCGTGTCTGTCCCCCTTCCCTGAAAGAAACCTGGGGGAGGAGGAAAAGGGCACATGGGTCTTGTCCCAGCACAGCTTCAGACATCACTGAGGCATCTACTTGAAGGTTGGTGTAAGAAGGTAGAGAGACTCACCTGAGGCTCTGTTAGCATATTATAGCATTTTAAGAGCAACGCAGAGCTTTCTAGGTGACTTGAAAGCCTTCCATTCAGTCTAGGTCACGTAGGAAAGGCAGCTGAAGGGAAAGAGCACCTTTCAATGAAGCATTTATTGGTAGGGCTCCTCTGGAGTCAAGGGGCTGCGTGTTGCCGTGAACAAGCCCCGCTCTCAATCCAAGCTTGCAAGGACTTTGTTCTGCAGCTGACAAAAGGAAGTCTAACAAGCCATATCTGGCAGAAAAGGCTCCAGGTGACCACTGTCAGTTTCTGGCCTTCGCTGTTAGGTGAGTGTCAGGATTCAGCAATAAATCCAGCAGAACTGAAAGCTGTCTTAATACTTCAACAGTGAAAACCAAGACGCTCTTCACAGGGTAAGGTAGCCCCACTGGTTGTTCCAAAGCCTCAGAGCAATTGCTGACATTTTCCCTGAATGTGTTTGCAATATTGGGCAGTGTTTGCTCTAAAATGACAACTGCCTGCATCCTATTGGTACAGAGTAATGCAGGACATCCAAATATCAGTGGAGAAGGGCCTGAGAAAAGCAGCGAGTAAGAGAAAAATCAGTTTCCCAGCTCCCTGAGCCCTCGAGAGAGCTAACAGAGACGTGATCACAGAGGACAGAAATTAAAATGCAGTTACAGGCAGAACAGGGGCCATGTTGAAGCAGGACGTGCCAGCTCTGCCTGGCCCACGGGCAGAGCTGGCTGAAGGCACAGCCCTGAGGAGCTCTGCAGCAGTTTGGGCCATAATCTAAATAGGCTCTGGGCACCACTGAACTGAGTAGTTACTAATTACTACCCTTGCTGGCTTGAGTTGGGCAAAGATTTCATGCATACACACAAACACATAGACGACCCCGTAAGGCTGAGAGCTCTGGGAGGAAAGTGAAAGGACTCCAGCGATGCCTAGGAAAAAACCAAAACCATTGGGTGACTCACTTTTCCGTATCAAATAAGATTATTTTGTATCTCTAAAGATATTTAAACCCACAGAGACTCCTACATCAAGTTCACTCACTTCACAAAGCAAATAATATTCCTCCTCTGATTCGGTGGGGCACCTGTTATCAAGGAGACTCAAAACACACGGGGTTGGGCTGAAGGTGCAAATGGTTGGTTGACCAAGGTTGACCATGCCCAAATACTACGTACTGCAATTTCCAGGCTGCTGAGGAAAGAGGCAAACGTGGGTTAAAAGTACTCAGATGACCCACTGTGGAAATACAAATATAATTCTGGTACCAATGAACTCTGTATTAACAATGTGTTCACTGGCGGGAGGAGAGGAACATTTCTGTCACATCTCGAAGGCAAGCGGGAAAGCAGCATTATGCTGGAAATATAAATACTGCTTCAGTAACCCTTACTATATCTAAAGGGGTTTCTGTTTGGGGATAATTAACTTTCTTTCCCTCCAGGCAATGCCTTATGTAAGTGCTTTGAATAACAAGGAAAACAATGACTGAAATAGTCATTGTGCTCTGTCAGCTCACGTGCCCCATAACCTCCTAATGGGAAACACTTTGGACACGTTTTATTCCCTGATGCACACATGCAGCTCCCACTGAAGCCAGTGAGAGCCCCGTTTACGCTTCTCTAAGAAGAATTTCACCCATAATGGTTAACTATAATGAGCATGAAATACATCTGACTTACTCGATATTGGGTGACTGGAAAAGTGCCGTAAGTATTTTTAGACGACAACCTGTAGGGCACTCCAGATCCCTGGGTTTACCGTGGCTCAGGCCCAATTTATGAAGCAAGAGACTGGCGAGAAGAACAAAAGCACGTGGATGCAGCTATTGCACATCTCATCATCAGTTCTTAAATGGAAAAACGGGTGAGATGATACCTGAGCTTGGAATAAAACTCTTCCAGTCAAGGGAATACAGAAACTGAATGGGTCTTGAAATGTTTCAAGGCCAGATGATAACACGAAGGTACCGCTCTAACTCTACGTCACTATATATTACCCAGTTATTATTGTCAGAAGGAAATGCTAATTTTTTAATTTTTTTTTTTTTTGGTGAGTTTACTGAGCAAGGGAATCCTTGTTTCATTTATTCAGAACAAATCAGCAGGGAAAAAAACCCCTCGAACAGACCAGCAATTAAGAGGTGAGGAGAGGACAAACAAAATCTCCCACTTATAGCCCCAAAATTCTGTGTTGCATAGAGTACGGCACAGGAGCAGTCTCAGATGAGGGACCAACCAGTTCATGCTTGCCACTCAGATTATCCAGCACCTAAGACGAAAAGTTTAATTGCCGCATAAAATTAAGGAGGGGGTTCCAGTTTATGTCTCTAGACTAGCTGATGATATACTCTTGGCATTTCTATAACCTCAGAAACTTGCAGATGTAAATTTAAAAGAGTGGCTTAGATCTGCAGAAACTTTAAAATGTAAGTGCCTGGGGAAGTGAGGAATCCCTTTTTAAAAGGAAAGGGATTAGGCAAAAGAAATGTGAAGAACTGTAAAAGGGAAAATATCAATGGAAGCGTAGCGAAAGCCTTCCTGATGAGATCAGTTTAACTATAGAAGGAGTGAAAACACAATCACTGGATGCACATAAAATTTTACTAGGCTCTCATAGATGTCTTGCATCCTCGCTCGCAACCTTTTCTGGTTAGAGCTTCTTTTGTAAGAGATGGGTAGGCATGAGGGAGCAAAGAACTGGTTCCCAAACGCTTTTTCCCAAAGCAAAAAAGTTACAGCATAAGACGTCAGAAGAACTTTTCACTCTCGAAAGAGGCGGATTTAACAAAATCTGCAACACCATGTGCCTTTTCAGCAAATCCTACCGGTTTTGCACAGAGTAGAGGAGGTAATTTTACCTCTTTGTTCAGGTACTAACAGATGGGAAGGCTGGGAGGAGAAGAGCTACCCAGCCCTCTCCGGAAATTTTAGTGGCATCAACAAATGTTTGGTTTGATTTCCCCCAGTATCCCCAGCTCCAAATAATCCTTCCTTTACTGTGCTGCTGGAGGTTTGAAGAAAATCACATCTCCTTGCCACTGCAGCAATTGAAAGGACCTTATTTGGATTCCTCCCCCCAGCTCCACTTTGCACTGAGAATACATGGCTTCAAGAGCGTTCACGAAGGGATTTTTTTTCCTCCTCTGGCTTAAACAGTGAATGGCAGAGCTCCGAGTCTGAATAAACAGTGTGGGTGGTGACTGCTCTGTGAGGCCCATGTAAAGGATGCAATCATTTTCTGACTCTGTTCAGCATTAAATCATGTGAAACTAGCTTGATTACCACACATAACATTGACTCTGTTACAGACTATAACGTACCGTGTATCCTTCCCTAACTTTGCAGGGGAAAAAAATAACAATTAATTCTCCTAGCTTCAAGTGTTTAATTGTGTATAAAGTTCATTGACCTCACTAGTTGCTGTCAGATGATCTTGCTAAGGCCTGTGAAAAACATCCCAGGAATGCAGTGATGTGGGCAGAAACAAAGTGAGTTCATGCCACAAAATGCTTTAAATGGAACAAAATCAGCAACCATCCGGAGAGCCTGCACTGAAAACAGGACTTCGGAATAATCGCTGGTTTAACCTCACCTAAGCACGGCTAGTCCTTGAAAAGGGGCTATTATAAATCATAGCCTTTAAAAAAATAAATCCTTTAGGGATCCTGCATGTGACTACATGAAGTAACTTTGTTTACTGGGAAATCTCTGCAGCTGACTGGGAGTCAATGTTTTGGAATGACTGGAGAAACTGGGACACATAGGAGATAAGCTGGGAAGCGGGGAACCTGTTTTTGTGCCCTGTCCAGTTCCCATTAAGGGCAAACCATAGATAAGTCGCTTTGCCACCACGTAATTGAATTTCTTCCTCAATAAAAATGGAAATAGGACTGCTTATCTACATGCAGACACTCGATGCTTTTTTCTAGGCAGAGAAGCCACTGTTAACAGAAGGAATTATCACATATTTTACACATACGTGAGTACTCGTGATGCATCGCTTTTAACATGTCTCTAAAACGCAGCTTCTGAGCTGCGTTAAAGGAAATCTTTCCCTGAATGAGCCCGAAGAAGTGCGTTGCATTGCCCATTTCATGTGCTGTTACCGAATGAATAAAATCAGCATGAATTCTGTTGGTAGTGGCCATTAAAATATAAACTGCTCCTCTTACATACTTTTCACAATTGACCTGATTAGATGACAGCTTTCGTTAAGCCTTAAATCTTAGCACAAGTTGAAAGCACGTCTGCCAAATCTCTATCAGACTGCGAGGCCTTTGGGACAGAGACCTATGGGCATGGATGCCATTGTGACCATTCCCACTCCGGCCTCGGGGTGATGCAGTCAGATGAGCCCCATATCTCACCAGGGCTGGAAGCAGTGCCACAGAGCTCACCCAGCTTCTGGCACTTTCGTGGGTGCCTCCAGCAGAGGCTGACCATGTCCACGAAGTGTGACCAGGCAAGCATCACCACAGGGCACTCCTTCACAGGCATTCATTGCCCATCCTCTCCTGTGCTGCTCTTGCTGCTCCATCCCTCCTCCTCTCCAAAGGCTGATGTACGTGAGGACGGAACATACGGAGGGAACAGTAACAAGGTGGTTGAAAGGCCAGTCTGAAGTGGTGATCCAGGAAATGGACTTTCGTCAAATCCGGTATGTTGCCTGACAGCAGCTCTCAGTTTGCTGGGGGGCACCTCTGCCCAAATCCTTTCCAATATACTTCTATTATTTTGCATTTCTTATGGCGGCTACAGCAGATAAGCTCCTGAACAAATAATTCTGGTGAGACCATTTTCCATTTGGTTATTTGGTTCATTTTGGTGATCATAACAGGCTTGGATTATAACTTCTACCATCTGGAATTTAATCTTCTTCACAGACAGATAAAACCAGATAATAGCCATATTAAATTGTGGATTATGATTTCTCTTGGTATTAAGTTCTAAAGTCTTACCCCAGAAGGGTACTGGATTAAGACAACCTATACTATTAAATGCACTGGAAAAGATGTAGTCCGTAATTTCTCATGTCTATTTTTTGTGCTCACTATCAATGACAATAATGGCCTTAATCTTTTAAAAAAATACTCCAGTCACACTCTAACCAAATCAAAGTGTATGTGGGAAAAGGGGCTTAATTAATTTTTGCTTTCCATTGCCCAGTTGCAAGTATTTGGGTGGGAGGGGGACAGACAAGGAGGAAAAAACAGAAAGTGTGATGCAACTTCATGTTTATGGGAAAAATACTTGGAGGACAAGATATCTATGAAATCAATGGGTTCCAGGCCTCAGCCGGCATTTCATGCTTTTCACAGATGGTGACATATTGGAATGTTTTCCCAAACAGCAAGAAGCCAAAATGGGGTTTCTGCAGCTGCAAATAGGTAAGAAATCTCTAACCCAGTTCCTCAAAAAGCTACCAAATGTCAAGCAATTTTAAGGTACTTTTGAAAGAAAACCGTAATACACAAAATACATCCCTCTGGATTCTATTTTTGCTAATAATGGAGCAAAATACCTAAGCAGTAATAATAAGAAATAGGTTTCTGAGCAACACCCACACGTTTAAAGGTACCGCGAAGACTAGGGTTTAGTTCAATCATTTCCAAAGTTCAAGATAAATAATCTGTAACGTAGGACTTAATGTAAGTGCAACCCTATTTTATTACCCAGAAAACTGTGCTCCACCAGAATAAACTGACAAGGAATTAATGGGGTTTGCAGCTTGTCAAAAATGCAGAAGACATTAAACTTGCCTTAGGGGAAATACACACACACACACACACACATATATATATTATACACTACGCAATACCTGGGCATTAAGCTGTCCTCTTACCTGCAAATGCCATTCTCTCTTGTTAGGACCTGAAAAGTACAACACTAGTAATCCAAGAACAGCTGGTGAAAACCAAATAAACCTAGGAAATGGTCTGCATATCAATTCAGAAATTCTTGCCACATCACTCCCTTTCTTCAATTTTATTTCAGGAAACTAACGCATCCTGGAAGCAGGAGTTTTATCTGAAAAAATCATGTACTTCAGTCACGTCTGGTACTAAATAGCACCTTGAATCCTTCTCCCCCTACCTCCTGCCTGCTGTTTAAATCCAAAATGATTTTAGCAGCCCACTAGCTAAAATTTCCTTGGACTAGCAAGCCCTGCTTTGTACCATCTGAATGCTGCATTTCTGGGCTGTACAAAGAAGGGGGTTGTTATGTCTAATAGTTCCTGACACAATGGACAGCACAAGCATGTTGAAATTTGAATTAAGATGACAAGTATTATCTATATGTACACGAATAAAGACTTTTATTTATATAAGGTTAGTATCCTCAGATAGTATAGAGCTAGAACATTGTTTAGATACTGTTGCAACAGTATAATCCCGACGTTCCCGTGGGATACAGCATGTGTTTCTATCCCTGGTGATTTATGAGCTATTGGACCTTAAAACTCTCGCTGCTTCTTTCCTCTAGCAACGTTTTGCTGGCATAGGTCCAGCTCTGAATATAGCCAGTCCATAGCCTTTGACCATTAAAAATACTTGGTGCCTGCTCGTTTTGAGGCGAGGGTCTGCACAACCCACGCCGCAAGGCCAACTGCTGGACTTGTCAGGTCTGATCCAACCCTGCCAGGTTCAGCGGTGCCATCCTGATTTACACCCCTTCAGTATCTTATCCTAGATCCCACATCAATCCGTCAAAGAGACACCAAAAAATTCAAAAACAAACAAACAAATCAACCCTGCATTCCCATTAAGATAAAAATGTGAAATGAACATAAAATGAAGGGAGATATTGCTGTCACTTCAAGGAGCGAGGATTAAAGGGCTCCAGCCTCATCAGATAAGACTCTGGATTTTCTTGTCTAGCACTCTTGTTTTAATCCATTTTCCAGTTCTATACGAAATGAATTATAGCTAGATCTGCATAGTGTTTAAGGACATAAATCTATCCTACAGTGTATTTGAATTTAAAATACACACAGTCTAATATCCTTCACGCCTGAAAAAAATGGAGGCGAAATCTCAGGGGGAACAGAGCAATTACCTATTTCAGTCAACGTGTGAAGATTAGTCAAATAAATGGGCTAACAGGCCCACCAGCTGGAAAAATTAAACTGAAAGCCTGCTTCTGAATATATGCATTATATCACCCTTAGCCAGAATGGCTTTAATTATTCTTAAATATAGCAGTGGAATGAGAAATAGGAAAATCTTACAGCCCTTTTCTCCCACAATGGAGAAAGAGATGAAAAATACCATCATTATAATTTTTATTGCCTTTAGATAGATGGCTAGTCTTCCGGGTCACGGTAATCCTTCTTGGCTTTTTATATCATCTATTTAGCCCCAGGATCTGAAGAATTTTTTTTTTTAAGTGCTTGTGAATTCTGTCACTCATCCATCATCTGCCCGGTATGGAAATAGCGTTGGGCCCATTCTGCAGGAGGGGATAAACACGGCTGCGACGGTGACAAAGCAGGACCGCCGGCTGAGCCCTTGCTGCCAGCTCCCTGCTCGCACTCTCAGGCCACTCAGAGGAGTCAAGCAGTGTAGGGTGGGATGCATTTCACCTCGCTTGAGTTGCCTTAAAACTGCAAGTCTAGACTAAGATAATCATGTAGGTTTTTTTTCCTTGGATGAATCATCTCGCTTTGCCCTACCTATTTTAGGACAAGATGAATCACCTTCTGAGAGCATCTGTCTGCTGGATGCCTAATTTTTAGGTATCTCGAATTCATCTTATTCAGAAAAGCACAATCATCTCTAACTACTAAATAGTTAATAAACTCGATAATGAAACCATCTCAGGCTAGTAACGTGTTTTATCTAGTATTCTTTGACAGTAGTTACAAAAATACTGAATTCTTAATTTTCACAATCTCAAAAATTTCTCCTGACAGAAAACAAACAAAAGAGCCACTACGTTTCAACGGAAAATGCTTGAAGAAACTATTCTTTTGTCAGGCACACTACACAATTGAAACAAAGTCTCCCAGTCGCGATGGTGAAGAAGAGAATATAAACACATAATCAAACTTTGCAGCAAAGATGCCTTTTTCTGTAGTTCTAGCTTTTTATGTATGTTTTAGGAGGGGCTGAATTTGCATCTGTATTTCCTCTCCAGTCATCTGCTAGATGGGTTCCTTCTTGAATATGAGCTGTCATGAAACCAAATGTTGCCTGAAACAACTGAAAGCTCCTGGGTCAACTCCACTGTGATGCTACAGCTGGACACAAATCTCTGCTGCCGGCGTAAACCCGTGCCTGTTACTCTACTTTTGGCGTCCGGTCCCGAAGAAGATGGTGGAGCTCAGTACAGATCCAGCCGTAGGAATTAATTGCTTTAGGATGACAGAGATGACAGAGAGTTTCCCCTCTCGGGAAAACTCCCTAGCGAATTCCCACATGAGAGCCAAACCCCTTCCAAGCCATCAGCTTAAAAATAACACGTTGGGTTTCGGAAAAAATGTAATTCTGGGGGGTTTGTACAGCCTCTGTTTTTGACCCTTTAAGGCTGCACTGGTGTTGAGTTTCCAGAGGACTTCTCTGCAACTGAGGAACTTCTCTGCAACCAGCTCCAGAAGAGGATGCTTTAAGAATACCAGTCAGGGTGAGATTCAGCCCGGTAAGGCTTGGCAATGCCACCAATGTACGTGGCAGCCTGAAAGGCCTCCGAAACCCAAGAAGCCCATCTGAGAAGAACGACAGTCAGAAAAAAAGCATCTCGGCTCTCAAAGTGACAAGTGCCTTAGAGGTACCAAAAGGCACTTACTTACAACAGCAAGTCAACTGCCTCAAATTCAAACTGATGAATCTCTATTTCATGACTGATTTCACTCTTATGGGTAATCCCCAGGGCAAAAATTTCTCCCTGTTTCATGCCAAACTGCTACCAACAGGTTTTGGGGAGGTTCTGCATAGCTTGGGGATTTTTCTTCAAATGTTTTAAAGTCTACACAATGAAAAACACGGTGACTAAAACTGAAAGCCTGAGCATTCTGTACCATATATTACTGCTTTGCCATAGAAAACTTTAGGGTTAGTGACTGGGAAATGATGGCCTCCTGCCCATGAAGTTGCAGGTATTTAGCACGGTCCCACTACTCCACCATTAGTTCTTTGATTCCGTAAGCAGAAGGAACAGAGGTGGGTTTTTTTTTCTTAAATCTGTTTCTCTACGAAACCTCTCAGCAGGAATGGACTTAGTGGACGTGCAGAGACCACAGAAAAGACCTCCCCCCTAGTCCTAAAGTGCAGTTTTCCTGCTTTAAGCAGTCAGCTCTTACACTGTTCAGTTGCAAAGCAAAGCTTCTGAATGCGACCCAATATGATGCCAATATTCTTGAGCCAAGCAGCACACCGGCAGAAAAAGATCAAAAGCTCTGGGAACTGTTCTTGTTGAGCTATATGGACAATTTAAATGATAAGGGCATCAAATTATTGCACTGCTGATAATATTAATGGAACAACCCCCTCCCCAGGCGTAAGGGCAGAGACAGTGGTTATGGGTGCGCCTGAATATAGCTGTACTTCTTCCCACCAACCTCTAACCTCATAGTATCTTCTCAATATAAACAGCTGACAAAAATACAGAGGCTCTTGAATCTTCCTCTACTTATGCACTGAAATCTAGGAAAGAGATTATATTACACTTCACCTTGTGATAAACTACTTCCTTCTCAGCATGTCCATTCCAACGCCTGCTTTGTGAACTATGCCACGACAGTTAGAAAAACTGGCAGCAAGCATAAGTTACTGCTAAGGAAGTTATTTATCTAAAAAAGCAGCAAGGAGAGGCTTATAAACTCCAAAATATTGTAACACAAGTTCTACTAAGATATGTATGTAAGTAAAAAGTGAATAAAGGGTGGTAAAACTGAAGGCACTTTCCCTATTCTGGGTGACAAGACTATTTGGGATTAACTTCTGTATTGGATGGATGACTCTGAGTACACTGTGGGTAAGAAGGAAATAATACACATTTTTGTGGCTACAAACACTAAACCAAAAAACTAAACTGTCTGGCTTTATATTGCTCAAACACAGAGTTGTGGAAACACTGCTAAAGTTTTGTTGGTACAGACCATGGTAGTAATCTCGACTCTTTTTGTTGCTTTATCTCATGCTTTATCTTCCCTTTACTTTCTACTTTTTCCCCTTTTTCCTTTTCTCCCCCTCCTTCTCTCCCCCTCAGCGTTCAGTTTCTTCCTGTCTCAGGTAGAGCAAGGTCGGTTAGCAAGGACATCCTGATGCAATCGTGATGCTTTCCTGTCACCCTTCATTAATCACTAAGGCTACAAAACCATAATGAATGATATCATTATTACTAAATAATTTCTGCACTGATTAGATTTCAATAGCCTAATCTTCCCCTTTTGTTTCATTTTTAACAAAAAACACTTCCTTTTTTCAGAGCAGCACACAGTGGGCACAAGAACATCTACAGCTGATCTCTGGACATCCTCTTTTCTTTTTTTCCTGCACTGCTCAGGCTGCAGTGGTGGCACCCCGTGAGGCCACCTCAGTGGCGTAAGGTGCTTGTGGGGTACACCAGTGGGGCGGTCCAATGTCCCGTGCCCCATTGGCACTGTTCCCTCTGGTGGGACACTGGCCATTGAGGTGGGCGGCTGCTTCCTGAAGGTCCTTGAGATGATGGAGTGCATCCCTCTGCCTGCCTGTACCCACGATGGGAATAGGAACCACAGCTTTGCTGCCAGCAACATGCTGCTGCACTCGACAGGAGGGCGGTCATGTCCCCACCCCAGGACACAGGCAGAGATGGGGTTACCACTGGGGTATTTGCCAAATAACCCGGACTTAAATAACACAGACCTCAGGGGGAGCTGTGGGTGGAGAGGATTTTGAAACTCAGTCCTAGGCTTGAAAAAGCAGGTCCTAACGTCTACCTCTGCATTTGCCCCTCGCATAAAGCTGTAGCCACACCAAGGTCGGCGAGATAAAAGAAGAGAGACGTACATACTGTGTCTACTGCTTCCCCCTTGGCACTCTCCTATCGCTTCCATACTCATTTCCATCTGTGCAACGTGCATGTAAAACAACTTAACCCCTTGCCAGCCAGACACTAAACCGTGGGATTTGAATTGTTCTCAGCTCCTGGGCCTCCTTAGGTACATAAAAGCCGTGGCCGCGCTTCAGGAGGCAACTGAATCGCCGCCTTTGTGTGCCGGGTGCAGGGGAAACGGAGCCTGGCTGTGGGCATGTGCCAGCCCCCGCTGGGTAAGAGCTGGCATTGTCTGCCTAACGAAGCGTCGACATTTCTACCAAGCACAGTCAGTAAATTTTCAATGCCGTGATTGGGCTGCACATAGTACTAAAATAAACAAGTTCAAATTTCCTCAAAGCAGGGAAGTCTACAATCAAAACGCGCAACAGAAAGACCTGGATTTCCCAGCCTGGATGAAGAGCAGAGAGGGCAAAACTTCCAGAGCATCCTTGAATGCCAACTTTTAGAGCATCCTCAGCCGCGGCAGCCGGCGCCCAAGGAAAGGCACCACGGTGGGTGCGGAGGATGCTCAGCCCTGCAGGACCTCACTCAGGGGTGCTCAAGGGGGACGCACCGGGCAGGCGGACGGTTGTGAACACAGCAGCTCTACGCAGAATAGTCTTTGCTGCGTCTTGTTCCCACTGGGCAAAGGTATCTCCCTGTAACAGAACAGTGAGCGTCCACGACACGGCAAAACAGGAGCAGAGGAGCCTTACCACGCAGCAGTAATTCCAATATACATCTTCCAAAGAAAGGAAGAAAATAACTTGCAGTCTGCTACGTGAAAAGGTCCTTCAGCAAAGTTCTTCCAGCTACAGTGAGATACATATAGCTACATATTTACAGTTAAGACACCAGGGAGATAATCTATGTGCATATACTTCCAAAATACGTTTGGACAAGAACTGGAATTTTCCTCTGCAAGTAGCGTAACAACTAAATATTTAAATGGTTAGAAGGCCAAACAATTGCAAACAAGTCAGTAACAACCACATTTCTCTCAGTTCCTGGTATTGCCACTAAGGACAGCTGTAAAACAGGGCCTGAGTAAGCCCAAAATTATTCCTTAAAACTGAACACAGTAACAATAATAATTAGCAAACAGCTATATGGAGTGGAAATATGTATTCCTCCCTCAGAAAAGCTCCAAAAAGACAGGACCAGTGCTTTAGAGAGCTCGCCTTTTTTCACGTACCAATCACCAAAGAGTTCTCTGATAAATTGTTATGCAAACTGATGGAGTTTGGACTAATTACACAGTCTTATGTCAGAGACAGACTCACAGAAGGGCCTTATACGGGTACCCAGCATCTCAGCAAATGCACCGGGTTCTGCCTGCTCAACTGATGCTGTGCCCTGCAGACAATTAGTGGTGGCTGGCGCCTTAACGAGCCCACACTTTGTGAGTAATGACTGACTGAGCTAATTAGAAACAGCCAGCAATGTTGTTTCGTGGCAAAAAGGCTGCTGTCCTGCCCGGTGCGGGGGGCAGACGGCTGCGGGGGGCATGGGGAAGAGCACCATGTGAAGGAAGAAGCGAAGCACTACAGATGTCCCGCCAGGACAACGCCGCAGTGTTCCCGCTACATCCCGACGAAGAGGAACACAAGCGCGAGCGCGAACGGGGCTTGTGTGCATTCAATGAAATTGGTTTTGTATACAAAGAGGATTTCAGCTGCTGTGAGGCAGATGGAAGGCGCTTTTGGCTGCGCTGAAATGTCTGGTACTGCCTGCGTTCGGAAGCATGCGTGGGGCAAGAACAAAATACACTACTGTGCAATGTAAGTTGTCTGGTAAAAAATTAATTCAGCACAGAGCTCTCCAAACTGCAGAAAAACAAGGAGGAGTGGATGGCTTACCCCGACGCTCTGCTCTTTCCGTTCTCCTAGGAGAAAGAGAGCTGCTCACGCTGCTGGTCACGAACCCCAGCAGCTCAAAGGAACTTGAGGGGACAGCAAGTGTCAGAGGGCAGCAACGACGACGAGAAACCTTCTCTTTCAGAGCAGAGGAGAGTGAACAGTGAGCAGCCGGCCACAAATGGGGAGCCTTTGCCTTCGGAAGGGCACCGCTCACCCCCTTTAGTTGCCGTCAGCAGCTCCGTTCTCCGGGCTTGGGGGAGGCGTGGGCACCCACAGCCAGCGACTACAGCTCACCCTCCCCCTGCTCTCCTCTCCCCAGGAACTGAGCTGCTTCCAAGGTGGCACAGAAACAGGTGAGCCAGAAGGGAGTCCCACTTTCAGAAAGTTTGAGAAACTCTTTACTAGACCAGCTAGTTCATCCTACTAGGGTGACTGCATCACTTAAATATCTGGTTTGCAAAACTCTTTAATTGGACAAGTGGTTTTCTATTGAAATGTGCAGGTCCCCATAGTTCGTTTACCTTCCAGTACCCCAACGCCTGTTAAAAATCTTTCTCCCAGCCCGGTTTTGTATGGTGCTAATGTCAATCCACATCAAAGTCCCAGGAATTCTACATATGTGAATCCAAGTTTAAGCAAGGAAAAAAAAAGAAAAGGGCTCAGATTTTTATTACGTGAATTTTATTGGAACATTCCCTTCATGTCCCTACATACAGAAGAGCGTCTGGATTCAGTTACAGCTGCATTTACTCCCACACATCTGCTCCCTTATTGTTATAGTTACCTTTTCTCAGGGGATTTAAGAAACTAGCCCCCCCCCCCAAAAAAAAAAAAAAGCCCTTCACCTTTAGGTCCATGACGACGAAGATCAAAAAGCCTTCAGCATTCCTATACCATGACATGAATTATGCTCTGAAGCTGTTTAAAAATTGCTTTTCTAATTCGAATGCTGCCTTTTGACCACTGGGTTTCTAACACTGGAGTGCGGCAGGGCCAGTGCCCTTCCTCTCTGTGTAGGTGCACAGCTTTTGTTTGTAAGGCACAACCCGCCTGCGAGCGGCGTTTCACTGGAAGGGATGTAAGGCAAGGTATAGCGGAGCTCCCTAGCAACAAACGTAGAAACAGAAAAATAAACTTTGGATGCGCCGGGTTCAATTGATTACACAAGCTGCTGGGCTGGCTGTGTGATGGAAAGCAGTAGGAGCACAGCCCCGAAGGGGGCCAAGCCCGCCGACGGAGGGTGTCAGCGGGATTAAAGGTACCCAGAACATTGAAACATGAGGTCCCAATCGTGTCAAAAATCTTATTTTAATAGAATAATGCAGTCTGAGGCGAGGTATTTCCCTGCTTCCCCATTAGGCTTATGCGCAGAGCCTCTGTGAGGCTGTCAAGACCAGATCTTATCGTAGTCTCACTGCAACGACGAATCCTGCTCCAGCTGAAGGCAGGAGCAAAGTTCTGGTTTATTTCAGTGCTAACAAGGGTGGGCACTAAACGCGTATGTTGATGATCCTCGATGCGGGAAGGCAGATGAGGATGCCAGGGCCGTCAGGGATGAAGCACTGCAGCAGCACATCTAAACAAACGCCCTGGTGGGGAGGTGGGGTGGGAGGGACGGGACAGGACAACTTGGGCAAAGGGGGAAGAAAGGAGGAACCACCGAGCTCCTGCAGCAACTACAACTGGCAGGGCTGTTGCTGACATGAATAAAAAACCCACGGTCCGTTTTGGACTGTTCTCGTTAGCTGGGTAAGGCCAGCTAGTGCATATTTGGGGTTGGAGCTTGAACTGATTCAAGGTCAGACACTGGCGGCATTTTCTATGCAGGAAAACATAAGCTTGGTCCCAGAAGCAGTCACTTTCCAGGGAGACAGTTTAAAATGTTTAAGTACAGATGGACCTGATTTAGAAGAACCAAACTGGCATATCAAGAAAGATGTACGTGGCAGGGATAAAGGTTAAGACAAAGAGAGGCGTAGCTTATCTGAACCGTCTCCTAATAACCCCACTAGTGAGCCAGCATCACTGAGACCTGAAATGGCGTGGGCAGACAGGGGTGCAGGCTGCAAGGCTGCCTGTGCCCTGGACAACATGCAGACTGCCCGGGGAAGATGCTAGCTAGTCTCGACAGCAATGCGCGCGTTATCCTCCCAACCGTACAGTAGCAGTCCTATCCGAGACCTGTAAGTAAGGAGAAACAGCGTATTCCTCAGCTTGTAAATTAATTTAATTCCTGGAGTGCACTTACAGAGTAATGCCTGAGGCTTACGAAGGCAAAATGGAGCTAGACACGGCACATTAGTCTCTGGAGAGACATACCAGCTGTTTCACGTCCTGATGGGGGGTAGGGTGGAAAACGGTTTTATACGGTCTGCACCATCTACTTGAAATGAGAATATCTTCCCCGTACTTTCCCATACTATTTAAAAACCACATACCTGAATAAATACAGGAAATTAGCAACTTCACCGAGATGCATTAAGTCCAAATCCTGCCGTATACCTCTGAGGTGCAATGCTCAAATAGAAACAGCAGCCTTCTCCTCCTACAGAGCATTACTAAGAAATAATGATTCTCTCTGATGAAAAAACAGATTAAAAGGGAAATTAAACTGCAGATTTAATTTCGGTAGTAGTGCACCCAAGTCAGCTCGTAAATAAGCCAATCTCACCATCTAAATTAGGCGTCAATGGAGAATTCATGTCGGCCTTAGGAAAATTTTAAGCCTTAAGAAAAGGAAAGGGGGGACGAGTGTTCCCCTTTCAAATATGGATCTATAATCAACCCTCACAGAAACAAAGATGGTTAGGGGCTGATGGCAGGCAAATTTCGTTTAATAAATATGTAAAGGGTTTCCATCTCACAGAAGGTGCAGGGTTGGCCTCAAAGCTGAGATTCAAATGCTCCTAAACTTTGTGGAGGCCTAAATTTATATCCAGACATTGTGACTAGCCCATATATTTTTAATAAGCTGTATCAAGAGCCTGCATTCAGATACCTTACCACACTGAGACACCTCAGATACAAAGCTTTTCTCTAGATCACGAGCCTCCGTTTCCTTAAGAAATGTTCTTCCAAAAGCTTACAGTAAGTGCTAGAGGTTTCTGTTTTGGCATCCTCATTTCTGCCTCCCCATGAGTGGTGGTTTGCACAGTACTTGAGTCAGAATACCATGTCTCAAGCTCAGCTTGAATAGTCAGGTAAGGCACAATGCAGCTGATCGCTTAGAGCACATAATTATAGCATCCCTGAGCTGTTCAGAGGATGCTGGCACTGACAAAGTAGGAAAGGCTAAAAGCATCATATTAAAATGTCATAAAACATTCATTTTGCATGATTAGAGAAACTGGTAATTAGCATTTTTCTTTTAGTGCTTGACTTTTTATTCCAGCTGCTCTAATCCAGCTTCTTTCTACGGCAATTATTGCCAGGAAAGCTGAGTTTGGCATTCTTTTCATGTCCACTTTAAAACCTGCTCTGTAATCTGTCAGCTAGGCAGGTCTCATATGCAGTATCTGAAGATAAGTGAGGGGGTTTTTCCCCATAGTCAAATTACATTCATAGTAAGCTTCAAATGCTAAACGCTGACTTGTAGGAATATGACCATACCCTATTAAACAAATCATATAAATATGTTTCATCTTTGTGAGTCTAGATTTATCTTGCCAAGGCTGAAGCTTTGTGTAAAAGGACTGACCCCAGGAGTGCATATGTCAAGCTGAATTAAGGAAAAGCAAAAAAAAATAGAGCTGTGTCTAAACTTCCTAAGAATAATAGGATGTTGATTAAATTGTTAGAAAGTTAAATAAACAAGTGATTCTTTTTTAAACTGTCCTTTGAATGCCTCAGACTTTCACTCGCCCTAGCTGTCCTGAAGGTAAGGAGGAGAAATAGCCTATTACTAGAGGGCGTGCAGATTTCAGGAGGCAGTGCTCTGCCAAAGCTTTCTGAGTGACATTGAGTAAGTCACTGAAGCCTGCGGCATTTTGACATCTCATTTCCATCAAACTAATTGAGTTGTTGTAGGAGTAAATACAGAACAGAGCTTTGCAGCAGAAGGGCAAGCTAAACGTCTGCTTCAATGGCTAAGGCGAGCAGCCACCTTGCTTTAGCAAAGAGCCACACATGGGTGGTGGGCTGGCCTCTTGGGAAGTCAACACGACCACCATCCTGTTGGGAGCACGGCTAGAAAACCTGGGTCGGGAAGCACTGAGAAACAAGCCATTGCAGGGCTCTGGATGTGGCCCGTTGCTGATAGTGGTGTCAAGAGAAAAAGATGAAAGCTAGCAGGTGTGCCCAAATCTGGAGGCTGCTTCTGACCATGAGAAGGTCACTCACTACCTGCTGCAGACGCAGGTAACACTGCCATGTCTGTGCTACAGGTGGGGAACCACCGACCTGAGGGGTGGAGAGGGTATGCTTTGGAGGCTAAAGCGGTCATCCATCCCTCCCCTGCCTCTGAAGGTTTGTCACCTGGGTATCACTGTTGTCTGGCTTTAGGAGAGCCACCCCGGCTCACGCTCTGCAAACGTTCGCTTCCTTTGGGAGCCAACTGCAAACCCTAAGAAGCTTTTAACCTACAGCAAAAGGATTTCCTTGGCACTTAAGCTAAATTTTTGCTTTTTCAGTGGCATTCTGCTGCCAGTCCTCATTACACCAGCCCTGCTTACCAAGAGCAAGTTGCTCTGGCCACCCATGAGCTGAACCACCTCCATGCTGCTGGAAAGCCATGCAGCCACATTATCCTCACTCTAGCCACTGTCTCCAGCTTCCCAGCAAGTACATTACCTTGGGGACACCCTCACGCTCATCCATGTACATACATTTTGGACTGGAACTGGCTTAACCTTAAAGCTGCCCTTGGTGGGGAAGTGGGGCGAGCACAGGATTGTCTGCATCCCCCCCCCTCCCCGTGACCCACAGCCACTTAGAAAAAACACAGGCATCCTTCCTCATAGGTGTCCTTTTAGCACTCCCCCACTAGCCTGCTTTTGTTCTCTCCTGAAGCCCTGCAGAGCTATCAATCTCTTTCTGACAAAAAGTGTCAATTTTTCCAATTATAGCAAAGCTGTACAGAAATGCAGTAGCATTTATTGGCTCATTAATTGCAGAGAGATAACCCCATTTTTCCTCTGTTGTATGATTTACGAGTTCGTTTGTCATGTCATACTAAATATCATAGGTAGACACCAACTAGCTAAACAGAGATACACTTATTTCCCTAAAACAATGCCTTAGCTATTTCAAGTTCCAATTGCCCTTCTGGTGTCACATAAATGCCTAACTAAGAAAGTAACTAATAAATATTCCTCTTCGATATGTTAATAAGAAACCTCACTATGTCCGCACATTGCCATAGAGCTCTGTAATATTAGAGAAACTTAGAAAGGCACTTGTATTAGCTTTACTTCCTTACAAAAGGATCTCACCAGCATTAGAGGAAGAAAAACATGAAAATCAATACCAAGAAACATAAACACAAACAAGGAAGACATTAAATTAAGCCACGTCTGAAAAGTTCCTACTCCAATGAGTACATGATGTGCAGCCAAAAACCTATTTTTATACTACAGAAAGTATGTAAGTGAGCACATCTGTAATAAACTTCTGTGGGAACATATACCGGGGATCTCGTTCACACAACACACTCAGGTGGGTTCAAGTTTAGACCGCGGACTGGAGCATCACGAGCCACCCATTCCTTCTGCCCACCTTCCCTGACACACACAGCTTTGGAAAATTGGTTCAGACTGACTTGCCCGTGTTTGCAAGATCTCTATACTGTGGATCTTCCTGGTGCCTCTCTGTTTTTGCTGAAAGGGGCTGTGATTTCCAGCACATCGTTTTCCCCCCCGCTATTTCCCTGCAGCACTCTCTTTGCCAAAGCGAATCCCAAGCCTGGCCAACGTATCCGAGGAGAGCGCCTGCCTTGCTCTCCTTCGCCACCCCCTCTCCTTTCAGGAGCCTCGCACACCGGCTCGATACGAAGGGCCCTCGTGTTGCGAACGGTTTCCCAGCAGCTGAAATTATTCCAGCAGAGCCGATCGCAACACAGTGCCTGGAGGAAACAGCAATTCCTGACAGATACCATCTCCTGTCTTCAGATCCGATGTCAGCACTGCTCCTCAACTATCTCAGCAAGCGATAAGACGAAGTGGCAAGGTAATGTTGGACCTCACAGGAGAAACCTGAAGAGCAAAACTTTCACGGTTGAGCAAAACCAGTCCTTTTTTGCCACTCTTTAGCTCACAGAAATGGCGAGCTCTGTAAATGTTTTCAATAGGCTGCAACTCCATTTTGTGCAATTATAAATATTTTAACATATGACATCAGTACAATATGTTTTCATTGTGTTTAGATCTCTCTAATTAGGATGGGGCCCGAGTTCTCCTTGCTGCCTTTGGTACTTGGACTTGGCAACCAAATTTGTTTTGTCTCAACTTACTGTTCTTTCTTCCAGTGCAGAAGGAGCAATGCGCACTTCTTTTTTATTTATTGTTCTTGATAATTGGCTTCGTTTTCAGTCAGAACTGATCTGATCATCATGGAAAAAGAAATAAAACACATAAAAAAACCATTAAGGGATATTTATCTCCAAGCTAGAAGGGTAGTGAAAATAACCAGAAGGATGAGATAAGTGGTATTTCTAATCTAAAGGATAAAATCCCCACTTAAACATCTACAGACGATGATACAGCTTTCAAACGCAAGTATTTATGTCCTTTTATTTCTGGACTTTGCACTTAATACGGTGGTTAATTTATGGCAAGCAAAGGCATAATTTACAAGATTGCAATAAGCCAGGAGCCCAATCCCGATAGGAAAGAAGTCAATGACACACCACCCGTTCTCCCACCGTCACACAGGCCATAGCTGCATGCTGGGTCACACCTGGACAATGTCACCAGCCACAGCCCCGGGTACTGACCAGAGCAGGGCCACCCCAGGTTCCCACACCCCCTCCTTCCACTCAGGTGAGGACCAGGAGAAGGTCCCATCCCACCCAGCTGCTCCAAAAAGCCCTCAACGCCCATCCCAGCGCCAAGTCCCACCACCCCGCAGCTGCGCTGGGAAGCTCTGGGATCGTTCACCCCATGGCTGGAGCCCTTGTGCACCACTTAGTAACACGAGAAGTGCCAGCAAAGGGTACTTTCCACAGCTTCTTTAATGTTTCCTGGTAATTGCTTAGGCGACAAGCAGGCCCAGAGGCTGGGCAGAGGGGCTGCTTCGCTGGGGCTTAGGTGAACGTCGTGTGGCGGGCGGGAAATTTCTGTTTGGGTACATCCGACTACCAGAATTAGTCTGCAACTTTTGCTTGCTTATTTGTGGTCGTCAAAATTGCACTGCTACACCGCATTATTAGTCAAGGCAGATACTAAAATGATCAAATCGCTAGAAGATGGGAACAAGCTAGTTAGAGCGAAAGATTACAAATTAGCAAAGTACACAGAGTAAGAATGCAACTCCCTTTGTGAGCCAATATGGCAAGGACAACCGTTTTTTTTCCCCTAAGCAAGCTAATAAGGAATGTTAAGCAGGGCTCCATTTGCTCTCGAGAGAGTGGCTTTTTAAGTAGATTTAAGTGTATTAACTAACATACCAAGATGCTTTATGAGAAATCCTGGCAATAGAATTACAGAGGTTGACAGCGCATTTGAAGTGAAAAATTAAATCATAACTGGTGTGCCCTGTATAATCCCATTCATTTCAGTCAGTATGAGAGCAAAACTTGTCACAGAAGGAACAAGAACTAAACGAACAAGATGCTTGGGGACTTTCTGGTTCTCTCCTTGATGTCTCGGAGGGGCATACGGAGGGAGTTTCATCCTGTGATTCAGCCAACTGGCCAAAGACGGCACGTATCTGGGTCGGATTCTCTGCTCCCGGCCTGACTCTGGGCACACCAACTCATGGCCAGATCCGGAAAAGCCAATTGTAGGCATTTACACAGGACACAGGCTCCACCGGTCTCTCTAAGACCCACAGCAAGAAGCAGAGAGCCCAGCCCGGCACCACGTAGCCCTGGAGCCAGGGGAACTTTGCTGGGTCACCACAGCTTTATCTTTGAAGCTGCCCAACCCAAGCAGGTAGGACCTATTACCGGTGGAGCCAAACCAGTAGAGCATGCCTAACCCATGTGCAGGACCAGCTTCTCCCACGTAATACAGCTGCTTTCTCTTCTCTAAACACATAGCAGTAGCCGTCTCCAGGCCAGCAGTTAACGCTTATCTAGGGAGTGGCTTTCTCAGTCGAAAGGCTTTCCAGGTTTCCACCACCAAGGAAAGCAGCCTAACCATCTGAATGGGGGCTGTCCTCCTCCGGAGGGAAAAGAGCCCAACCATGGGAAACAAGGAGACAGCACGTTGCAACCTCACATGAACACTGAGAGCTAAAATTCATTACCCCGTACTAAGCGCCTGGGAAATCAAAGCTTACTGTGTGTTCTCCTGGAGAAAGAACTGCAGATGCAACAGAAACACGTGCCATGGGTCTCTCTCTGAATTAAAAAAATATTTTATGTGTTTTATTATACAGCATTAAATGCATGAATATGGCTCGTGAAAGTACTGAGGTAGTAACATGAAAGAGATGGGTATTTATGTTTAGAAATCTCCAAATGCTATGCAACTTACATCTTTTTTCTTTAAGGATAAAAATTTGCATACAAAAGAGAGAAAATGTTTGGGGGATAAAAATACGGAGGAGGAGCAACACGATCCTCAGTTCAGATCTTCCTTGAAGTTTTGAAAGAAACCAGGAAGGAAAGCAAAGGCAAAGCTTCCCGCGATACCATGAGTTACTCAGTAAAAGACTTTAGGAGCACACGTCTTTGAAGTACCATGGGGAAGGCTCAATCCTATTACAGCCCTCCTGAGGAAGTGTTAATCGTCTAGACAAAGAAACCAAGGCTCACTTTTTATGAACTCGCATGTATTTTTGATTGCTTCTGGCTTGGTTTATTTGTTTCTTTAAGGCTCATCAAACACAATTTTTTTTCTGAACCACTGAACCTACAGTTCAAGTCAAAGGCAAATGGAAGCTTCTACGAAACATCAGGACACTTCCTTTTAGGAAGGGCAAATTTACAGGCCTATATTTAATCATTCTTGTCAAAATGTTGGCGTTGTGGAAATCAATAAAATAGTCCATTGCCAAAAATGGCACTAAGATTTTATTCCTGATTTAGAAATTGCTGGCTATGGTAAAATAAATTAAAAAAAAACAAAAAAACCAAAGAAGAAGAAGAGAAAAAAACATGTTTTGCAGGTTCATAAAAAAGAATGCAAGAAAAAAGGCAGAGTGGTAGGAGATAAGCTATATTGATAAAATGTAATCCTTTTATGTTGGAATTAAAAAGGATTCAAGGTTTATATTTCTGGTGCTTTAGACTACATTTATCACAAATAAGCCTAAGTTAGTATAATGTTGTGGCAGTCTGTTGGGAAAAATTTACAAATCAGCCCCTTTATTAGGATTATTGCTATTACCTTAAGGGAGGGCACTCAAATCCAAACTCTGGGCTTTTTTTTTATCTTCTAGAGACAGATGAACAGCTTTTGGTTGGGGATTTTTATTTTTTTTTTAAAGTATAAAAACCAATTACTGGTCTTGACTGAAGCTGAATTCAATTCCTTTTTTGATGTTCTGCAGTGCACTTCTGAGCAGCTTTCGCAAGCTATGACTAGTGTAGAGCATTTGCAGTCCCTCCAACAAAATAGAAAACGTATTTGTAAGCTTATTACTACTAGAATAACGGCCCAGACACGACTCACACAGTTTGTTCTTGCAGCGATGATGAAGAAAATTCCCAGTATGAGCAAGGGGAAAATCACAGCAATCGATTTCTGATGTATTTAATCAGTTGGGGGTTTTTTTTGTGTTTAGGTTTGGATCCACCACATCAGATGTTTTTCATCACCTGCACCTTCTTGCAGAAAGGCTGGTGGGTCCCAGAGGCAAGTTGTCCCAGAGGGCACCACGCGTCTTAGGCAAAACCATACCCCACTCAGGAGGCCTTCAAACTGTCTTTAAAGGATTTAAAGACACGTCACATTTCTTTTTATTTTTGCGAGGATCAGGGATGCACCACGTGCCACATCCACCCTTGCTCTTGTTGACCAGGGGACTGGCTGCCTGTGCTTTGCCTGCTCCTTTCCCATGGTCCAGCCTTGCTCCCGGGCCGTGCATCGTGGAACAAGAAATGCTGCGCGTGGCCGACCCGGGGAGAAGAAGGAGAAAGATTTGCGACCCACGTGCCAGCTCCACCTGGTATCCAAAACCGGGATCCAGACATAAAACGCCGCAAATGCATTTGTTGTGGTGCGAACGCTGTTCTCGCTTGCGCACCGCAAGCTGCTCGAGTCAGATATTAAGTGGGGAAAAAATGCAGCGTGGAATTCAGTTATTACATTAATTCGATTTTGTTAAACAGCAAAGGGGAATAAAAAAGATATATGAGAGCAGCTTCAGACATAAACAGGGAGCGTATCCCACTTTGGACAGCCTCATGTGCTGTGTATGGCACAACATGTAGCTTTCTTCTTTTTGTTTGTTGTTTTCAGTTTAGGTTTTATCCAATTATATATCTATTGTGTGACAGGCCTGGCATGAGAGATCCCATTTACAGGAAATATTTCTGAGATCACAGGCCCTGCAGGCTAAATGCAAACACTGGAGCAGATGGTAACTGATCCAGTAGAGCTGTACCTAGGGGTGCTGGAAGGGGGAAAAGACTTGGAAAGTAAAGCCGCTAACAAAATAACCTCACATTATTAAAAACTACAACCAAATCAGCCCAGCGAGCAGCTAGGGACCTCATTAGGGATGCCTCTGGCCACTGCCATCAACCTGCTCATGGCAAGGGGCCAGGGGCGGGAGGGAGGATGGGCAAAAGAGGGTGCTCAGTTATAAACTCACTTTCTACCTGCCCAAGATGAGGGCAAAGGGGGTGTTTTGCCCGTTGAGCAATCATTTTCGGATAGCGGCAAAACTCTTAGAGGAGGAACACAAGCTAAATGTCAACCCACCCTTTTAACACAGTCGTTCCCAGGCTCTCCCTCTGGCAGGGTCGGAGGATGTTGAGACTAGCCGCCCTGCGGGACCAGCTCCCTCCCCTTCCGAACAATACGGCGTCCGTGCCCAGAGCGGGCCCGCTGATGCTCCTATTGCAGCGGGTGCCCTCTAATCTGCAACGCATCTCGTGTTTACGGCAGCCCGGGCTGCGGCCAGGTCGGCACCAGGAATAGCTGACCAGGCTCCCGGCGGCAGCGTAATGGCCCAGGCGAGCCCAGGCAGCGCAAACGCCGTTTATCCTGGGGGAGGGTGGGGATTGAGGAAGGAAGCTTGCATCAATACGCTCTCTAGCACTTTCTCGCAGCAAATAAACCACCCTTTTGATGATAAAACTGCGTTTGTGCTTGGGTTGTAGAAGTGCCGCGATGAGAAATCACAGCCCTAATGAAGCGTACCGTAGCAGGAAAACAATTCAACCACAGGCCTGAAAAAGCAGGTAACTCTGCCTCCCCCGTATGTTTAAGCAGCACCTATCACAGAGAATTTCTGACCTCAGTACTATGACAGTATCCAGTATAATGACGGTAACTTTGGTTTTAAACACATGAGGAGAAGCTCAAGGAGATTCGATGATAAAAGTGAGATTCCAGACCAGTAAATGGGAACAGCTGACCAAAGCCCTTGAGAAACACTGACTCATTCACGATCACTATTTTAAAGGTTGGTAAAAGTTACATCACTTCATGAGGCAGAGTGCAAAATATCAGCTGAAGTTACTTTACCTACTTTATTTGCTGGAGACAGACTAATTATGTCCACTTACCTACATTAATTGTACTGTCTCCTCTTTACTAAGTAAGCGTTCATTAAGCTAGAAGGTTATGCCTATGCCTCAACTATGCCTATGTAATTTTTGACGCTTCTGCTCTTGTCCTACCCACTTCAGGCTCCGTGTCTGCTTCTCGCTCCGCTTATCCTGCCACCCCTCAGCCTTCTGTGCTCTTTCACAGGAGAAACAAGCAGCGTTTGCTCTGATTTTCATTGTGGGCGACGCTCCCCAGCCCACAGGGGACTCCCCTGGACTCCCCCTCAGCCTCATCGACTGCTTTTCTCGTCGAAGCAGGGCACGGCATCCAGCTGAGACTCCACCAGTGCCGAGTCTCTGTATAAAGGTTTCCTCACACGTCTTGCATCTCACTCCCCTCATACGACTTTTTCACCTTTTGGAATGCAAAAATAGGCCTTGATTTACATGAGCAGTCCAGTTTTACCATGATCCTCTAACATGAACCCCCCTGCTGTTGCAGAGCCCTGTTTAAATCAAGAGGCCTTCACATGGGTGAGGATGTCTTAAAGAAAGATCAGGATGTAACTCTGTCACAATTATTATGATTTGGTAACATTTAGCAGCTGTGGTTTTTTGCTGTAGACATCAGTTTTATAGCTGAAACTGTTCCTTTAATTTTTTTTTTTTCAAGAATGTTTCGCTATTTTTTTTGTCATTGTTGTTTCCTGGACTCCTAAATATAGCCAAGTGGAATAACTAGCACCTCTGTAAACTGTTGGTTAAATGCCACGCTGAGTTTCATTTTGCACTCTGGAAGGCCATTTAAAACACATCAGACTTGTACAGTTCAAAATTTAGGAAATTATTTACATTCTGGGAATAACTTCTGACCATTTCCTCAAGCTTTTCTGCCTTTAATACACATTAATGCTATCCCCACCAAATAAAAGCATGGCCTGAAAAATACCAGGTGTCAAAATAAATGGCACTTCAAAGTTTAAAAAACACAATTGAGAAATGAAAATCTGGAAAGGTTGCTCTGCTGTCACGAGGTGTTTGTCACCAGGACGTTAAACAGCAAGTGGACCACTTTGGGCTTCACAGGAAATTTCAAGCAAAGCCAGAGAGGTGAACTCACTGGCAGCCAGTGAAGGCACTGCTGCGTTCAACGCTATGGAGCTGAGTTCATTAATGTCATTATTGGGTATAAAGGTGTACTATTTCAAAACTAAAAACATCATGGAATTCAGTGTCCCATTTCTGCCTGAAAGCGAAGTAAGACGTCCATCCTTCTACTGTCTACACGCCACAAGGTGTAAGATGGTGAATGGCATGGCCATTGGAGGCAAGGCATGAAGCCCTCACTTCATCCTGAAAAAAAAAACCCCAACTCACACATAACAGAAAGCTGAGGTATGGGGGTCAGTATTGGAAAACACAGTAAGTCCTCGGTGGTCCAGAAGCCTCTGCTATATCCCTTGACTCTAAAGTCATTTGAAAGAATGGAAGCTCTGAAGTCCCTTTGAAAATAAGACTGCCTGACCCACAGAGAATAAAACTTGCTTATTTATTCAATTTTCTGTCAACATTTCAAAGGAATTATCATCCCCATTTTGCAGCAACTAAGCTGTTTGCCTAAGGTCAAAGAGTGAATTAACGTTAAACTAGATTACAGAGTATCGTGGTTCCCATTCCTGTGGTCAACCAGCTAGCATCTGATTAGGTCACCCCAGTACATTTAATTTAAAAAGAATGTTGAATCTAACACTCTGCCTAAGAAGTGCTCAGGCCTTCAATAAAAAGTCATGTGAAAGTGAGAGAGGGAACAATAAACAAGAAGGCTTCCTAAGTCTCAGTAACTTGCAAACCCAAAGAGACAAAGAGCAATGCAAAATACTGTACCGAAATATCGACATTTGATGCAAAAAAAAAAGCCACATAAATACTCTCGGCTTTTTGGGCACACGTGCAATCTGCAGGCTCTGACCATTGCTGCCACCTGGGGCTGGAGCGAGCAGCTTTGGGGAGGCTCAGCAGCGGCTCTCCGATGGCCCCCAGCAGCCCTCGGTGTCCACAAAGGCATGGCAGCCCGGCCAGAAGAAAGGTGTAACGAAAATTAGGTAGAATGAATACCACTCAAAATGACTTGTGTTTTTCAGCTGTAAAACAGAAGATGGGCTACAGGACCAGTCAGGAGACACACATGAAGAGCATCTCTTTCAGAAACACCAACTGGCCCGAGTTGGAAGGGAGACTGGAGAGGTTTTAAATTATGAACTGCATTCCTCTTCCAGGTGCCAATGAAATTCGTAACACCAAACCAATGAAGATCTTTGCTAATTTTTTTGTGTTTGCTGAAAGGGCTGGAGCTTCTCAGAAGAAGAGAAACACATGTTTTTGCAAGGCCCCGCTATTGCTTTTGTTACCCTTGGCAAGCCAGCAAAGAGCTGCCTGCCCAAACCAAACTGCAGCACCTCACATGCGAGCACTTGTACCCCTGTACATTTAACGTTCTCAAACCAACCCCGATCTCTGAATTTGTACTTTGAAGCAGCAGGAAACTTACAAACATTTTGCTGAACATATATATTCAATATCATTTGTTGACAGTTCCAAACATCAATAGCCTTCTGTACCTGTTTGGTTATTTAAACAAAGCTTGTTCAGTTTGCCTGCCAAACTAAATGTTTCTGGAGTCACCATTCAGACAACCACTAAGTAACATAAACTGTAAAGACGGGTCTTCAGAAGCCCCAAACCAAGCCCTGCAGCACATCCACAGAGCCCACGGAAAGAAGAGAGCTCGGCTTTATGTAGGATTACTGCCGAGCAGCTATTTCTGAATTCTTCCATGAGTTGCCACACTTGCTCTACACTAAGACTGCTTTCTTCCTTTTTAGCCAAAACCAACACTGCAATACACTAAAGACTGCTCAAGAGCAACAAACAAAGATCACCGATTTATGGACTTGTTCAGGAACAGCTGCTCCTCCATACCTGTTTCCAAATAACACGTGAGCAGAGTAATCCTGGGAAAAATGTTGTGAAAAATGTCAAGCTACGGTCGAGTGAGGCATGTTAGTCACCTACGTGTAGGTCATTGGGTACTAGATATGAACAGTGGAGGTTAACGAACTCTCCTGGATGAACTGTATGAAAAGCTCTTAGGAAATCAGAAGAACGGTCACTACAAAACCTTAAAGATCAAAGAGAGGAATCTCTGCTGGCAGAACAACCATGGGTTTTTTCCCAAAAGGTTTCTGTACAGCTCTGCCCCTAGTATCAGCTTCCAGCTTGGATACAACCAAATCACTGGCGATTTTCATGGCCTATCACTCTGCGTACACGTGATCCCTCATGGACAGGCCTTTTCACACACAAAATGGTATTCTCACATGGAAAAAAAGCAATTTATTTTGCATGTAAGTTCAGTCTTCATGTACAAAAGTTAACATGCAAACAAGTACATGAAAATTAGTGTTGTGCTTTCTAAATTTAATTCTAAAAGTACACATAGCAAGAAGATAAACTGAACAGCTAAGTACGATTCATACATTTTAAGGCAATACTTTCTTTTACTACTCATGCCTCTCTGAAGATATTTCTTAATTCAGCAGAGTTAGCCACGTACCCACTTGCCTTCAAAACATCCCACAAAGGGTTGCGGATGTGTAATACATACACAAGACGTGCCTCCCATAGGCTGCATCAATAAGGGTAGGGTTGCATTTCAATCCAAGGAACGATAATTATGTAATTAAAGAAACTTTTCTTAATGGGCAGGCAGCAGTGAAAAAGAATGTGTTCATGCATCTGTGCAATGTGGTCTCTGTCCATGAAAAACCAGTGAGGCTTAATAGTCGCGTGAGGAGGATGTGGGATGCCTTTCCTCCTGTCCACTTCCCCTGGCTCACGCACCTCTGAAAGGTCCTACCATCCCCGCTCTACAGCTTTGTTGGTAATTTCACCAACCAGTTTTACCGAGCCTTTCCTCCCGACTCCCACACAGCAGAAGGATCCAGCTTGCACCCGCATCTTGTATGCTAGCATGGAAGAAAGCTTGAGAGCTACCGCTACACCCACAGCTGTTTTCCACGAATCTGAAGAACGCAATCAGCCTAATTGTTTCTTTGAAGATAGACCATCCTTTTCCTGTGGCCTAATTTAGACTCGACATTAAAAGCTAAGAAAGCTAAAAATGGAAAATCACTCATAATCGAACTTGTAAAATATAAAACCTATTTTTCATGAAACAATCTCAAATTCTACTTCTTTTTTTTTTCCTCATACAGACAGTTTCCTACCTCAAATGGAAAACACTATAGCAATGACCTACTCGATGATGAACTCCACCACTGCTGACCTGTAGCAAGTAGAACACAACCTGAGGTGAAAAAAGACGGCTTCAGCTCTGACTCAAAGTGTACCAAGGTCAAAGAAGAGTCTGCTGGGATTGGGATCACGCTGGCAAGGACTGCAGACCTTCAGAGGCAAAAGCAGTACATGACAGAAGAGCACGGAGGCAATAGCAGGAGGCCAAGTAACGTCAGCCTTTTGCTGAAAATGAGCAGCTGTTGGGTGTTACGATAAGCCACTAAAATAATGCTGTTTACTGCCAGTGAGTAAGCAGTTTCAGAGCATGCTTAGTAGAGGGAATGTTATACTAGCAACACGCACAATTCTGAAACGTGAAACACCTTCAATTTAGCAGGAGAAACCGAAGTCGTGATGTACTCAATAACTCGTTCGGCTCAGACCTCAGGTCCCAGGTTGTGCCCAGCTGATGATGTGACCTCCACACAAAGACCGACATGCAAGGAGCTGGTAAAATGCCCCCAAATAAGAAGTCTTAATGGGTCCTCGCAAAACCTGGGAACTGTGCTATCCATTCTTCAGCACCATCTACTGGTACCGTACCTAGCATCAAACCATCTATGTGCCTGCAGGCCACGGCCAGCTGTCACTTGCCCATCCCCTCAAGAAAACCATGGACCCCACCGGGTCCAGGGTCCCTCTGACCATAACAGCCGCCTTTCCCACATGGCGGATACACCCCAATGACATTTCTGGGACTTACCAAACTCTTTCCCATGCTGAGATGCATAGACCTTGGGTTTGAACCGGGGGCCTGGATTTAGGCTGTTCCAGCTCCAGAAATTAGATGATGTATTCCCATGACCAAAGTGTTCCTCACCATACCTGCAGTATTGACCGACAAATATCCTTGGATCTACTGACCACAGAGTGCTATCTGACAAGCGCTATCTTTCTTCCTCTTCACGCCTCTATCACCTCTTGGGCTTCAGTCGCATCAAAGTGGCACCGTCACACTCGAGTGACTTGGACAATGATGTTCCACTCATTCACGAGTGGCTTCAGGAGGACAAGAGACAAAGGCACGGCAGCATCCCCAAGGATGGTGCACACGCTAACCACCCGCAGACATATTAGCTTTGCATGGAGGAAGCGCAGACCACCCCGGCTAAGCCTCCCCAAAATGGAAGGGTGGTTGTGTCTCACCACGCGAGCTCTGAGCAGCACTCACAAAACCAGCCCCCAGCAAGTACTGGAAATGCAGGTCGCAGCTGGTTAGGCTGCTTCTGGAAAGCAAAGCAGTTGAAGGAAATGTTCTTGTTAATAGAAAGAGGCTTTCTGGGGCCATGTGGACAGTTCTGGAGACCGGAGTCAGTACAATGCACAGGCTCTCATCTCTGCTTCAGAGTACTCATGCCCTGTTGTTTCACTGCTTTAGCTGAATGTTGGGAAAGTGTTGACAGGGATTTCAAAGGGAAGTTTCGAGTCTAAACACATTGTTGAATCCAGGCCCTTGGTAGTTGTTTTGTTGCACAAGAGAAAGGAGGGAAAACATGAAATAAAAAAAAAAACAACACCCCACTGCAAGCACTTTCCCAGGGCACAGGCGCAATCACCCAAAGGGCTGAAGCCCAGCCGGTCCCGCGCCCTGTCCACCCACCGACTCGCTCGCACCGTCCCTCTGCCAGCCTCCAAATGTCAGGCCACCACATGGGTCAGCTCCGTTACGTTTGTTTAAATGGCGACTTGACTGCACGGGAGCTGGTTGGCATCTCCACTCTCCCTGGAGCAACCGCCCTGCCGCACCTGGTCCTCCCCCTGCCAGCCCAGCACACAGCTGGAAATAATGACCGTTTCCCAGGGATGCTACTTAGTAGAGCATAGCCTGAAGAGAAGATGAAAAACACCGTTGGCAAAACAAAATAATATTCCAACTGGGATTTTTCAGCCTGTTTTGGGAAAACAGAGTATATGTAAAGACCAAAAAAAAAATAAAAATAAAAAAAAATTGTTATCTTTCTTGTCTTACTGCATAAGAAAGCACCTTTGAAGATTCAGAACAAGCAAAATTTACCCAAATGGAGGGTAAAGGAGGACCCAAATTGAGATGATAACTACTGACATTCCACTTCAAACCTAATTTTTAGGTCTGAACATGGTATTTAAATATACAATACATAATGTAGGCAGAAGTGAATTTCACCCTCTGATACCCACGTTTTTTCCCTATTTGGCTCAGTCATTTAAAGGAACAACTTTCCCCTTGAACTCTAATCATTTTTGAATGAATTATTAAAAAGCCTGACTTTACAAGCAGATTTCCTTTTATATACAACAGCATACAAATAAAAGAGGAAACTGATTAAACAAGGAACATGACAGTATTCACTTGACAGCATACTTTGTAAAAACCAAATTGGGCACGTGTGGTGCATGTGCACACATCTGCGGGTGAGGAAGGATGGTTTATTTCTTCAGTCTTCCTTCTCATTTAGAATAATCGTGTTCTGTTCTGGCACTTCTAATTATAACATATCCAGCTAATTATGATTTTTTTTTTTAAGTTGGTAGTGCCTCCTTAAAGAGATAAAATATTTTAGTTTGCATTTATGTTTGTTTGTATAAGTTCATTCTGAAATAATGGAGCTTAAGTTGCATTCTTGAATGGCTTGCACTTCATCTCCAAAAAATCCTAGTATCTCTGGAACATATAACTTATTTCTTCTTGTTGCAAACAGACTCTAGATTATATTCATAATAAAAACTAAGGGATGCTGCCAGCTATCTTTTGAAAAGCCATGGCAATAAGATGTCTATGTTGGGCAACTTCATGTACTTATTCAAGACCAATAAAAGACTTCTTTTGAAGTAAATTATAAGCATGCAGTACCTTGAAGATATTAAAAAGGAGTAAAATAGCTAAATATGCCTATTCTTTTTTTTTTTTTCTGTGAAAACAATCAGGTTTATAACAGCCAGGATGTAGCATGAATGGGAACAGTTTTCCCCTAACTCCATGCATTAAAGCAAAGCTTCTCTCAGGGCGGGTGGGCACACGTGACCAACCACAGTTTTCGTGTCCTCAGCCTCACACAGGCTGAGGCTTCTGTTGTTGATAAGGGAGCCAAAGCCACCCGCCCCCCTGTGCCCCTCACTGAGGTGCTTCTCACCCATGTTACCTTTGCACCAAAGACTTTGCCCTCAAAGAACAATTTAATCCAAAAGATAGCAGGCAGAGCTCCCTTAGCTCTGTGCTTCCTCTGCAACATATTTTTTCCAAATCCTTTCTGTCCATTTCTGCAGAGGGCATACATGTTCAATAACTTACACATTTGTCCATATTAGATACTATTAGCTTCCCATATGAATCTCATTACATAAAAAAAAAAAGATTAATGAGGAACATGAACATGTTAGCCAGCTTGCTTTCAGAAAATTACAAATCCATGCAAGAACACGATGACAAGATGATTTTGAATGAAAATAACACCAGTATAATCCAAGCCTAGGAAATGATTCCTCTGATATTAAGGTCACAAAACATCGAGGCTGATTTTTTGGGTACAAATCGGACTGTGAATCTCCATCTGCTTGGCTACCCGGAATGGTATCAGTTATGTCTGTAAAACTCTCCTGCTCTTCGGAGGACCAGCGCAAGCCCACTCACCACCTAAGGCCAGCTGAGGCTCGCTGGGAGAAGGACCACCATGCCGATGCCCTGCCCTGACCCCCAGCACGGGGTTGAATTCTCCCCACAGTGAGTAGCTGGAGGGGACACACAGCCAAGTGGTACACCCAAAACCAACCAGCCCCATCACGTACCCAACTACTGGCTAACGGCACAGAGCAGACGGCGTGTATCCTCTCCGGCATTGCGATCCTCCAACCTCCAGTGATGCTGACGTCCAAGGACTCTTTGCCAAGACGCTGACTGCTGCACTGGGGCCTGGGGTCATACATCAAATGTTCACATGCACTGACAGATGTTTATGTTGGTCATCCTGATTTAACTCCCATTACATCATTTACCAAGCTACTGATGTTATCATGAACGATTAAACAAGCCGGCAAAGGAGACTCGAATACAAATTTGATTCCCTTGTGGTATGAGGGCATTACACTCCAGACTGCATCTTGCTCTTAAATCAAATTAAACAACTGTAGAGATTCTTTAATTCATTTAAATTCCGTATGAAAAAGGGCCTTTTTTTTCCTTCTTTTTTTTTTTTCTTCTTTCAGAAGATTGATTTCATTCATCATTTGACCATTGCAGGATGAATGAAAGGTATTAAAAGGTAATGGGGGGGGGTGGTGGTGAGTGGTGGTGTCAGACTTTGAATCACAAATGATTGGTATAAAACTAAAAACAGTTTGGTACTTTAATTAAGGAGCCATTCAGCCTGGGATTCATTTCAGCTACCTTAATTCCTGGATGTCTACTGCATTATTTTGAGCTTCCAGTCACTTCTGGTTTGTGTCTGGACTATTTTAACACACTGAAAGTAACTGAAAGTTTTGAGGGAACAAAATTAACAAGCAGAGGAAGTCCTCAAACTAGTGTGTACATAACATGCTTGCTGCCTGCCACTGCAATGCAGTCTTATTATCAAATACAAGGGGTTAAATTTAAACTCCATGACTGCCTCCCTGCCTGCTTGGTTGTCATTAAGCGTGGGGAGGGAATAGGAAACACTTCACACATCTTGCTTTCCGGTTCTCATATATTTTTGAGTTTTCTAGTGCAGGCTTTGCTTGGATGTGTAATCACTGTGGAATGGCTACTATACCCTTGCTACACTGCATAATACTTTCCCTTCCTCCTTCTGTAGGATTCTTCATGAAAATAGGCACTTTGTGTTTTTGGCCCTAAGGACAGAACATAATGTACTGTCTCTAGGAAAAAATGTAAAAAAAAAATAAAAAATCATTAAAACATTTTCCACTACTTAAAAAAAATCCAACACATGAAGTACTACTGTGTTTCTTTTACGCACATGACCTCATAGATAGATGTGTGCATCCACACACACACAAATGCATTCAATTTTCAATTTAGCTATTTATAGAGCTCTATAATTTTTCCTGGCTCAAGTTTAGTAAGCCTTGCCTGATGGGGTTCCGTTCACACGGTTTCGCAGCCCGTCATTTTGCTTCGAGTTCACATCCATGGAACATCCCCTCCCCTTCCCCGCCTCCTCTTAGAATCCCATTTAATGTTTTGCCGATTAAACTGGCTGGTTGCTTTACTGAACTCATCACAAAAAACAGTGGGGTTTTTCTTTCCCAAGGAGCCGTGTGTGTTGTGTCGGTTTTTCTTGCAGTCTCCTAGGGGCAAATCTCAGGGATGCAGTTGCGTCTGTCTATAACCACCCTTTTTTTGCTGATGTAACATTTGACACACATCTAGAGGGTCTTGGCATAGAGTCGCATAAAGGTCTTCCAGCCATGCTGTTGCTCCCGTAAGTAGGAGCAATGCAGGCTTCAGGAACATTTGAGAGTCATGGAGCCTTCCAGCCAAACCAGCAGCAGTTCTGGAAGATGGGCATCCCCATGATGCTGCTTGCTTGCTCCACTTCAAGTGGGATGAGCACCAAGATCAAAGTGCCCAGAGATGTCAAGGCAGGGAAAACTTTTCTCACCCTGGAGTCAGTCTACTCTTCGGTCCCCTCATATTTCAGCAAACTGGCTTATCCCAGGGTGAAGGACGCCCCTGGCTGATCTAGGACAGTTGGGTCTGGTGGTACTTCAGCTTTTCCCATCCCCTTTCCAGCTCTCCAAGCTGGGAGGCAAGGCTGAACTGCACTGCAACCCAGCAAGCTCCTGCTGCATGCATGCTCACCGGGCGCTAAACACCTGCCTGTGTAACTCCCAGCTAAACTTTGCTTTCTTCTGGGAAGAAATCACCTCCCCGCCATGTCAAGGTGCAGTGCTGGAACACACAGGCACACAACAACAAGAGAGAAATAACTAATTGTTCCCTCTCTCTGCTTTCCAGAGCTCTGCTGACTGAGGCCAGAGGCGTACAGCCTGCATAAAGGACAGAGAGGTAGAGCTCAGAAAGTAAAAAGCTATTAAAGCGAAAACCCATGAGGCAGATAACAGCTCGCTGCCAGACTTTTCAAAATTTAAGTGTTGATTGTTCAGAATTTATGTCTAGATTTTTCTTAAGAATGCAATTTCCTGGCACATGGTACAAGTTGCTCTCGACCTGCATGTCAGCACAGCAGGCATCCTGTTGCAAAGGTTATTATGGAACTATTGAATGTTTTCATGCCAAATTTGTCCAAATTAAACCGAGGGGAATGGAAATACTTTCCCTGGATAGGTGGTGGTTGCATTAGGTGGGTTTGTTTATAAGGAGAATAAAAGTTACAGCTAAATATAAAAGCAGATATATCATAATATTGTCTGAGAACTTGAATAACATGTCATTCAGCCTGCGTGCTGTGGAAAGAACACGAAGGTCAAGTCTAAAATAAGATCAGTGACTGTTTGACAATAGAAACATGTAGGAGGTAGAACAGGAGAATTTTCCACATTTTTTTAAATGACATTCTTCTTTCAAAAAAAATTCTTGCCTACCTTGCTACGGGTCTGATGCAAAACCCCATTGAACTTTGTGCAAAACATACTGCTGAATTCGGCATGTTTTTGATCAACCCCCTGGCAAACCTGCATTAGTCATTTGTGCCAACTGTTTACTTTTTGCATTATGCTCAGTTGGGAAAATGAAAGAAGGCTGCTCTGTTGCATTTTTGGTTTTAGAGAGTTTCACTTTCTGCTTCAGCCCTCTCATCCTGCTTCCCTGGAAGTCAGGGACTTCAAGCGAGGCTACCGCTACCTCTTAAAGGTAAGCACATCTGGGTTCGCAGCACTGGGGAGCGATCAGAATCCCTGGCAAGGTCAAAAAGAGAGGAAAAAAGAAAAAGACCCAAACCACTACTTGAAACACTTTATAAAATCCAAAGTGTTGCTTTTGCTCATCCACCAAAGCCTGGGGTGAAGATACGACAGGGACTTGCCATTTCCAAAAGCGCAACCAAGGCAGGAATTTCAGCCCCTGCCCTGCTGCAGGGATAGCCGCCCCTCAGCGAGTCTTGTAGGAGAAACCGGGAACTCACAATCCCAGTCTTGACAGAGACATCCAACGCACTCTACTTTTACTTCAGTCAGTGATGTCGGAGGTACATTTCTTTTCCTCCCCTATATATTAACTTTTAAATATAGTTACAGCCACCTGCCTGCCAAAAGTGTTCCAAGAGGAGCCTTGCAAATGCCCTAGCCCCCCTCCCCAACAACCCCGCTGACAAAATCCCATGATTTTGAAGCAAAGGCAGAGACAGAAACTACTCCAAGGCCAAGGTCTGAAGGCAATCCTCCTCTTCCCTTGAGGTGTGGCAGACAGACCATGCAGTTTACAGAGCTAATTGCTAAATCATTCATTGCCTCATGTCCCCCCGTGGGAGGACTCCCAGGGTTTCCAGGAGGAAGGGTCTGGGGGGGAAGGGAGATGTAGGGGTAGAGCATCCTCTCCACAGATCCCCCAACCCGTCCCTGCCCTCCGGAGACTCCGCACCAAAGCTCAGCAGGGTGGAGCAGGGCTGCCAGTTGCCCTTGGGCAAGCCCAGCCCCACGGCCACCCTCTTGCCACCAGGCACCCCGCGTATTTGAAGAGGCAGCTCATGTCAAAATGAGCCACCTGCTGCTTTCTTCTTTCTCAACGCGCCAAGATGCCTCTCTGGAGCAGCAGGGGAAGGGAAGGAGGGAGGGAGGGAAGTGTTCTGCAAGGTCTGTGCCCAGGGAAGGACTTGTCTCCTCTGAGGGACCCCTGATGAAGTTGCAGGAGAGGTAGGGCAAGGAGCTGGTGGCTTGTAGCACACCAGCCTTGCCGGGGGCGTCAGGAGAGCCCCCAGGAACAGCGCGGCCAGAGACCGCTTTGGCGCAGGAGGGCAACAGGGACAGGTCCTGCTTTTATCCATGCTTCACGGCCCCCTTCCACCTGACCTCCAAACCTTGGGGCAGGCATGGCCAAAATTAGAATCACACTAAAGGCTGGCACGAGATGGCTTTGACCCTAACGATCCCACTGGGAATGCAGTATTGTTCTGGCCCTATTAACAATAATTTGCATGTTGTCTAATGGCCCTGGGAGGAAAAAAAATAGAAATAAAAAGGGTGGCAGGCCCTGAGGGAGGAGAAGAGGAAATGGGAGTGCTGCCATTTTCTTCTGAGAACTGGCAAAATAAGAAGGCTGACTTTCTTACGGAGCCAGAGGTAAAACTAGTCATTGCAAAATTATTTAATATCTAACTAGTCGCCCAGCCTCCGTTGCTTCAAGGCAGGATTTTGAAAACCCAGGCCATTTAGTTATATACCAAAGAGCTCTTGTCAAACCAGCCTGGTAGGGACCTTGATCACAGGAGTCCCTCCCAAAGTGCTGGTGACAGTGACCTTTCACGACGAGGAACTGCTCTCAACAGAAGGATCTGAATTGCAGAGACAAGGGACATCTGCACAGTGTTTTCTCCATCATACTTGGGGTCTTACGTATAAAGAGCAGTCAGTAACACCACGCTGCCACAGTTCTAGTCTTTTGTTGTTGCTGTTGTTGAGAGGAGTTTCTTTGGGGATCAAAGTGTCCTCAAAACCAAACAAGCTGGCTGTCCATCCCTTCCAAGGGAACAGGTAGTTTATTCCAGCTGTCAGCGACTGCAAACCAAACAGCTCCTCTCCCACTGTCAGTTTTACCTCTAGGCCAGTTATTAAAATTAAACAGTTTCGTTTGTAAGAATGATGTATTTGTGTCTGCAGGGGGGAGAGAAGGGAGCAGAGAGAGAAAAAAACAGAGAGCAAGTTTTTTAAAACAAACCCGAAGCCCGTTCATACAGCCTAACAGCATGCCAGTGCCGCCTCTTCTTTCAGCCCATTAAACTGCCAGAGAAGTCCCAGCCTGCAGGACGTGCTACCATGCCCCACGCATCCTTCTCACTGGGGCACCGGGGAAAATAAAACAAAATAATTAAAAAAAAAAAAAAAAAAAGGCAAAACATTCCAGTTGCTTGCAAAAATAAATAGACTATTCGCTTGTGAAACAATCAGCTTCAACAGATATGAAAAAAGGTAGGGAGAGATGCCTTGACGGGTTTCCCCGCCACTTGTGCCACCCAGGTGGGAGAGCAAAGGGGGGAGCTCCGCATCTCGTGGTCCGAAAGCCCCGGGGAGGCTCATCAGCTCGCCCCTGGGGCTGAGACACAGCTTTACTGGCCGAAGCTGAACAGGACCAATTTCTAGAAAGCAGGCTGTCGTCCTGGTGGGACACCACCGCCCCCGGCCCACCTAGGCACCGTCAGAGGGACATTTGCAGCATCCCAGGCCAGGTTCCCCGTACAGCGAGGATGCCTAGGGAAGCTGAGGAGCACTCTCCAGCCAAAACCTGAGGCAGCCTTGCTCCAGCTTTCCACTGCTGCACGGACATACCCAACCATCCACTACAACCAAGGCTTTTTACGACACTTTACAGATCCCTTTTGGGGCTGCCTACATGCTCACTGCTATATGCGGCTGGATACTGCCAGTTTTAGCATCCATACTGGAAAAAAATAGCTATTGACTCCAACCGGGCAAGGATTTCACACATTCAGTCCAGAGCCAAATACGCGAATTTTCTACTGCAGGAATTTTTTGCAGACAGCCGTGAGCTACTGCAGAAGCCTGAGCAGACTGCAGGTCGGCTCATTTACTTGCAGCCTTGATTGCCACCTGACATTTCAAGCAACCAGTTTTATTTCTTCCCTTGTCTCCCTGACACTTAATTTTCATGCTTGAAGCTAATCACTTCTAACAAAAGTTAAGAAATCATATTAAAGCCTCAATGCTGGACTTCTTTGAGTAGGAGGGTAAAGATTTTTGAGCCATCCAGGTGCGCCCCAGCGCCACACTCCAGCCCTGCAAGGAGGAAAGACTTTCCCTTGCCCAGGCTTCACCGCAGCGCTGCTATTTATTACAGATCTGGGCAACAGAGAAAGCAACAGGTCAAGCTGGAACCTGAAAATAATAGGGGCATTAGGTCTCCTTCTCGGTTATATTTGGGACCTTTCACATCCAGCAGCAGACTGGGGATTAGATATTTAGACAGCATGATCGACTGTGATTTGCCAGATGACTTCAGGAGAGGGGCTTTGGATATGTCTGACTTGAACTAAAGTTTGCAGACACTTGGAGCATGATGCAGGATTTGCTTCTATTATGAACGAGGGAGTTTTTACTTCATTTTTTTTTAATGTCATTTTTTACTGGAGCTGTGCGTATATTCTTAAGAAGTTCAACAGATTGTACTAATCTACAGCACTGACTGTCTTATGCTGCTAATGGAAATGCCAACTCATTTACTACTGTATATGAATTTGAATGATTTTTAACTCTTTTTTCTTCAGAACAAATATTAGAAATACGGTCCTCCCCTACATTTTACAATACATGGCCTGAACATGTGATGAGTTTCGTAAGAAAGGAGCTCTTTTCTGCAGACACAAAGCTGGCAATAGTTATTCCAGTGCAAAGACACACTGCAGGACTGTCCTGTACCACAGTGGGAGGCATTTCACTGGCCTACCATCCAAGGACCTATCCTGACTTTCCAGTGACTCACGCAAGTCTCTCCAGAGCATGCAACAGGAATTTTGACTCCTAAGCCTCAGTTCAGCAAGGTAATTAGAAGTAACCTCATCCTCACGGTCAAGCCCAAAGGCTTGATTACTACTCTTTTTTTTTTTTTTAAGAAAAATGTTTTAAAATTGCTTTTTCTGCCTGTACTGAACACCTAATAAAGCTTGTGAATGGAAGCAAAAGAATTTGCATGCATGAAGATACTTCTTGCAGGTGCATGTAACACAGCTTATTGCTCCTTGCCCTGAAGTGCTACAGACAGCTTTTACATGTGGTAGGAATGGAAAAGGAAGGACAATTTCCTTCATGAACCACCCTGTGAACTATGCTGATACATAAAGGAAAACACTAACATTGTCAGTTGCCATTTCTCACACTCCTCACCCTTTTCCTAAATAAAAACTAGAAGTCAACACCTGAAACTGATCTTTTTAATCTGTTTCCATCATAAGCGTTGCTAAGGACATCCAAACACTAGAGCTGAAAAAGTTTAAGTCAAATTTCCATTTAAACTTTTTTTTTCTTTCTTTCTTCTACCTCCCCTCTCCACTCAAATCTCACCCCCGTGTAGTTTCACAGTCTGACTCACTTTGCTCTTTCCCAGGCCAGTGAGCTCCAGCAATGACAAAATGTAATGCTACAGATTTGAATTTTACCCTAAGCCTCAAATGACCACGACAGACATTTTCTTCAACGTTGTACCTTGTATGACTTTTTTTTCTAATTAAAAAAACATCATCAGCCCAACTCGTAATAGAGTGGTGGGGAACAATACATTTCCCAGACCTGGTGTGCTGTAGAGCTAGTAAGAATACCCATTTCATAGCCAAGTTAACCAAAAAAGAGAGATGTTAACGATTTGCCTCATATCCCATCGTCTAGTGAGTACTAGAGCCAAGAAGAGGAAGTTAAGTTTTGACTCTCAGTTGCTTTCTCGAACAACTGCGCGACAGCCGCTTTCAATCACTATGTGGGAAAAATGGGGCCTTTTCTTTTTGATTGTACCTGGCCCACGTACATAAATTACTCACAAAAGTACTCTGAAACGCACTGAGCTGCCTTTTCAATCAACAAAATGGAATCATCCTTTTTATGCTCCAATAAAATAAAACAGCAGTAAAATGATGCATGCACTGAAGGATGCTGACTATTTCTTTTAACTAACTCTAAACGTGGCAACGCGTAACAGATCTTCAGTCAGCAAAGGAGTAAATTCAGTGATGTGGGTGCTCTTAGCAACACAACGAGCACATTTGCAATTACCTTTACTTTTACAAAACACATGCAGAGGTAAGAAGTTTTCCCTGGCCATGCAAGGGACCGGCAGTGCATCTATCCCAGTATCCCCAGTCACCGACCAGCACCAGGTGCTCTGGGGGAGAATCAATGTAATAGACAATTTCAAAATACCATTCCCCGGAGACAGGTCTGCCCTCAGCACCTGGCGATCTCATTTCAGCAGCTGATGCTAAATTTATCCCCTGTTTCATCAAGGTGTATGACTGCCTTTCCAAGCAATTTCATTTGAACGTAAGTACAGACGTTTTCCTTACCCCTATAAACACCTAAATCTTTCCTGAATGCAGCTTAGTACTTCCACTCACAGCTCTCCCACGAAAACAGCTCCCAAAGGTTAATCATGCGTTGCAGAAAAGGCTGGTTTTCTGTATTAGTTGAAAACCTGTGGCTTTTCCATTTGATCTTATTTTTCTTGCCACATATACAAAGTAAACATAACTACAATTGTCCAATTAAGTGCCTCTTCCTGTTCCTACTGAAGTCAATGGCAACACTTTCTAAAGTCAGGTTTGTTTCCTTACTCATTAGCTGTAAAATCCAGAAACCTGCAAGAAACTTTCCAGCAAGGGGTATTTAGCAAAATCTATTGATATACAATAGTTATGACAGCAAACTAACATTAGGATAAAATAATAGAAAATAAATTCCAGACTTTTAGATGCATTTGGAAAAGTTATCCGGTTTCATAGTCTTTCAGGAGCCAAAAAAAAAAACCCAAACAGGGACAAAAAAAAAAAAGCCATCAGATTGTTAATGAGACTGAAAGCCAGAGTAAAATAAAAATCCCTCAAATCTGTCATCGGCGTTCATGTTTGCCAAGAAGGCCTGGATGTTATCCTGCGGGGGAAGAGAAGATTTATGGCACCGCACACCTTCATCCATCCTATTATTATATATGACATGGAAAATAAAACAGGCCGGTACTGCCCTTAGAAATAATCAGTATTTTGCTGTCACCGAATAACAAGTGTTGTTGTTATTATTATTACTAAATCAGCAGGTACAGGAGCAGCCACGAGATGCTCATAAATAAATTATTTAAAAACACAAAACCCAAAAAAAACCCCAACAAACCAAGCAGGGCTGGGCTCCACTCTCCCAAGGGTGTGAAGGAAAATAGAACAGGGCAGGGAGGGAGGTGGCAAGGGCTGGACCTGGCGCACGCCACGGCTGGTGGCCAGGCAGCAGCACCCAGGACTGCATCCAATGCCTGGTGCCATCAGCGGTGGATGGAGAGGGATGGTCAGAAGGACCTGCAGAAAGCCAAGGACAGCCAGCCCTCCACGAACAGACACCCACTGAACACAAGTGTGCGTGCCGTGGGAGCAGGGAGCGTGCCCGGCCGGCACGCCATGGGGTGCCCGGCTGCGCCATCAACCCTGCCCAGCTGCACCCTTCACCGTAACCCCCATCCCTGAAAGGGATGGAAATGCAATGGCCCAAAAAAAAAAAAAAAAAATTCACTTTGCTACAGGGGAGTTGTTATTTAATCAGACCTACCCGATAGGACAAAACAAAATGGCCTCAAGTTGCACCAAGGGAGATCTAGATTGGATATTAGGAAACATTTCTTCATGGAAAGGGTTGTCAAGCATTGGAACAGGCTGCCCAGGGAAGTGGTGGAATCGCCATCCCTGGAGGTATTTAGAAGACGGGTAGACGTGGTGCTGAGGGACACGGTTAAGTGGTGGTTTTGGCAGTGTTAGGTTGATGGTTGGACTCGATGATCTCAAAGGTCTCTTCCAACCTAGAGGATTGTATGATTCTATGATTCCATCACCCTGTCCTCCAGCTACGGATGGTAGATTGCCAAGGCCTTAGACCCAGTTTGGGGCTGCCCAGAGCCCTGGGCGAGGACGGCAGTGCTACTAGAGCAGCAGGGGCCAGCCTGGCCGCGGGGCTGCGGAGCCAGAGGGAACGCAAGGACACAGCACGAGGGCTGGCAGCTGGAGTGGAGCGGCGTAGGGAGAGCCGCCGCCTCAGCCAGTCCTGCCCCAAGCCTGGCATCCCTCGGTGGCGATGGCGGATTCCGAGGCTTGCTCGCTATCGGTGCGCCAGCCACAAACCATCACGCCAGACCAAAATCACAGCAGAGGTTTTGGAGAGACGCTCCGGCGCGGCTCCCATTTCTACATCCACCTCCTTCCGCCATCCCAGGTCCAACCCACCGAAAGACGACCGTCCCGTCAAGGACGCCCGTAACGGGCGCGAGGGCTTAATGTTTGCTGGCGACGCGGTGCAAAGTTCCCGTGCTGCCTCAGGAAGCCCAGGCCCTGGTATCCGGCCGCTGAGAAAACGCTTCTGCTCCACATGCAATTTCACACATCACTGCATGGGTCTTGTGATTCTCCCGCTACAGCCCTGCTTTGCCACCGGAGAAACACTTGTGCCTCGGCAGAAAAATTCAACTGGATTTTCTCCATGGATTACCTACCCCAAATTTCAAGCTACATACTCGAAAAACTAAGCTACTTACTGCCCAGCAGAGCTAACGCCGCAGCTCCAGAGAGGCCCGTGTTAATGCAGGCACAGAAGTACCTTCTTTCTCAATATTGAAAGTAAAGTAAAACTTTTTAATAGGATTGCTGTTTGAACTTTATGGTTTTTTGCAAGATCAAGGCAAATGACATCATCTCCATAACCGAGACCCCTGGTTCTGAAATTTTAAAGGTCATGGTCAATACATATTTTTTTTTATTTAAAAAAAAAAAAAAAGAGACTTCTGAGAAAATACACAACCTAACATTTTTGCAAGTTACGGAGAAAGCTATTACAAATGAAAGGGACTAGAGAACCACAATCATTTTCTCTTTCTGCTCTAGCTCTTCTACCCTTTGCTTCGGCACAGATCTTCCACAGAATGAATTTCTCGCTCTTCAGCAACAGCAAAAAGAAAAATATTTTGATAATATTTTGAGAATTCGATTATAAACCCACAAAGCCACAAAAACTGGCAAAGGACCTAGAAGGTGTAACACTTGAAACTGCCAATTCATTTACTTAACTGAGTGGATTTCAGATAGTTTCCTTTTACCACTCAAACAGTGACTTGGGGTTAGCCCCGCTGGGGATTGAGTCGTTACAAGGCCGCATGTTGCTAGCAAAAAAAAAAAAAAAACCCAACCCAAAAACTCAAGGCGCTTCTGCTCCGGTGTGGGGCATCCAGCTCTGAGCAAGGCATTGTCCTATGCCAGACGAGCGAGTGGCTTTTCCTGGGGATGTGCAAGAGAGACAGCATGCTGCAGAGGCGGCTGCCTGGCTGAGAAGCTGGGAGAGCAGCTCTGGAGCCCAAAAGGGATGAGATTTCGGTCGGTGCCCCATGCGCGAGGACAGGAAGGCCCCTGCATCACACCGATATCCACGTCCTCTCGCACTGTCCCAGAGGCAGATGCATCTGCCATCCCTCGCCTTCACAAGGGGGCTATGGACTGTTGCAGGGCACGGCGACTCTCCACGCTTCCTCTCCAAGGTGTGCCACCAAGCAATGAAAATTAATTATTTACTATGCAAAAACAAACACACAACAAAAAAAAAAAGAAAAAAGAAAAAGGGGAAACTTAGTGATTAGGGCAATCAATTCAGGACAAGGGAAACCTGGCGTCTAGTTGCTGATCGCAGAAGCATTTATGCCTTTGGTTGTAGACAGCTACTTGAGAAAACACATCAGACAGCAGGAATTAGACACCCCGGTTCTTCCTCCTTCACCAAATGAAATCACAGCCCTGCAGAACGAGGAGGAGCCCTGTTGCCAAAGGGGAGGACGCTTCGGCAAAACCAGCAGCCATCTGGCAGGCAAAGCCTCCTGAGATGTTGGAGATGGGGGTATATACCCCCCTGCCAGGCTGGAGAAGCTCTCGCAGGCAAATCTCCCGTTACCTCAGAAGAGGCATGAACCAAGGAGCTGCTAGGTCCTGCTAGAAGAAGTGAGGGCTTCTCCACAATTCAATTTGCATGTGAGCGACAGAAGTCTGCCAGCTTCAGGACATGGAGGTCCTTGGGAATGGTGTCCCCCACAGCATGCTGAGCAGCTCCCTTCTTTCAAGGCAGGAGCAGCTCCTGGCTGGCTTGGGCAAGGAACAGCAAGAAGCCAGGGACTTCTGCCACTGCTCTAGCCAGGCAGGCACTCAGGAGATGCACTTATATTCCACCTAAGGTCCACCCTTAGGTGGAATCTAAACCCTTCCCCACACCTGGCCTTAACTCTCAAACAGAATAAAGAACCGCAATAAAAGAACAGAATCAGATGCAAACACATCACCGTCACATTCCTGGTTCAAAAGTAAATATTATCATTTAAAATGATGCTTTCTTGGCTGAATTTTCAACACAATACTGCTTCTCTTACCTGGGCTTCTTTACATTCTTTATATCCAAAATGTACTTGCCTACATCTATATAACTATGCCTGTGTCCCCCTTCTATAGTTCTTCCTTTTTCTTGAATAGCTTAGGGAAGAATCCCTATGTTGGACTAGAAGCACCCAGAGCTGAGCCTCCCACCTACATTAGGTTGTGTGCCCAAAGAGGGAACCTACCACTGCAAGACAAACACAGCCATTTCCCCCGCACCGGCTGCACCACTTCAATATTCCCGACGTCAAAATCAAAAGTCGCCAAGTGTGACAGCCGCCTGCCAAGCCAGCCCTTCTGCAGCTCAAACACTAGGCTCTAAAAAACGAAATGAAGCCATTAAGTTGTCAATCAGAAAGCATACATCATACCAAGTACCACGAAACTGCAGAGATGAGCTGGTTCTCCTCTTACTTCTTTTCTAACACAATTAAGATGTTATCAGGGCAAAGTACAATATTGCGGTATCCTGGACTACGTGAAAATCTTTGAAAGCTGCATTTATTTGCCACCAGAACCACAAGCTAATAATACAGCCTCCATGCAGGCAGTCCTCATCTGCTGCTTTTTCTAAGTTTTGAACAATCCCTGTGTACTGGAAGGGTATTAACAATCCCCAGACACCATTAACAGCGATGTCTAGTGCCTAAAATTTATATTCCACCAGCTATGCCAGCTCCCAACCTGACCTTCGAGATGCTTATCTCCTTCTTCGTTTTCCTTGCAATATAAAGAACTCATGTCCTGAAAATACATGGTTGAGTTCCACAGCTGATTCAAAAGAAACAGATAAATAAGAAGGACATTTCAACCAAACTTCAGCCCTGAGCGCAAGACATCAGCCCATACAATGGACTCAAAACACACGCTGTCCAACTCACTGTGTACCACATACTCGTGAGTAACTTCTCTGCCACTCCGCAACACGCTGGGGAGCCACGATGTAAAAGGAGGAGACGGCTACAACAGCCGTCGCTCCCACTTGTTGCGGGATGCCGTGTGACAGGGAGGTCTTGCACGCAGCTGTGCTGAGGTCCTGCAAAGCCTCACCACCTACACGGTGATCGGCTGCTTCGGAAGAGCCATTGGTGACGCTTTAATAAGGTTCCTACATGGGGTACGGTGCAAGAACCAAGCTGAAGACTGAGTGTGTATATTAATGTATGCTCCTCCATTGACAGATACTGAAAGCTAGAAAAGGGCGGGGAAAAAAAATGAAAAAAGAAAAAAAGAAAAAAATCCATTGCCACATCCCATCCTTGATTTCTCCTGCCTGAAGACAGGATCCTAAAGGCTGTGTTTGCAGCTTCATGTTAGTCTTTTGCTCTTTGTAAGCAGGTAGAAGGTTTTGCCCGCGTTTAATACATCCCGTGACTCAGACGTACCAGCCATTTACCAGACAGAGAGGCAAAAGCCACCCTGTGGTAATATTTTGCACATCTTCTTCCATGTGTACATTACAAATAACACGTGGCAGTAAATGGCATCACATGCAACCAAACTCTGGAGCTTTTGTTTATGGGAAACCTCAATGAACAACTAAACTAAGCTATCGATAAGAAGCATCTTTTCCTTTTAAAGGTGGTCAGCGTTTATAGTCGGGGTTTCTTGTCTTTCTAACCGTTGAGAGAGAGCTCCGGCACTCGCCTCATCTGGCCAATCACACCTGGTAACACCTGTCCTTTCACGTTCTCAGTTTTATTCATTATTTATGTTTCTCTTTACACAATACACCCGCAGGACAATACATCTCCAGCGTGCTTACGGATTTGATCCAAAGCTCACTGGAGTCAACAGAATGACTTCACTGGCTCTGGAGCGAAGCGAGGGCCCCAGCTCCGCAAACGGGCTTCCAGCCTGAGGAGGGACTTACGCACAAGTTAGGCATCCCAGCCCAGAAGTGCAATCGCAAAATCCCTAACCCTTTAGCTGCTCGTCTTTTAACCAACCAAGCTCTCCAAAAGCCTGAACTGTTAGCAGATTAATTTTTTTCCCCCAGTTATCTCTTTCGTGGAAAAAAAGACCCAGACAAACACTGACAAACCCTCTGTAGGGATCCGTGAAATAGGAGAGGGAGACTTTTTCCCTGATCCCCTAAGTGTGGTCCCAGCCACTAAGCACTGGAGTCATTTTATGTGTGTATATATATACACATGTATGTGCATGTCCATATATGTATGCATATTTGTGTATATTTATATATGTATATAAACACACAGAGGGGCACGCACACACATTTTTTGTGCCCCCTTCTGACCGCATGAACCTTGAATTCTTTTTCTTCTCGGTGGAAGCAGGGGAGAGCAGGAGAAGGATCCTGCTACCTCCAACAGGACTTGTAGCCAGGGATCTGCAGCACTCCTCTGGGAGGTGCGCAACGTGGATTCCGTCTGAGAAAAGGGCCCCAAAGCCTTACTCCCTCCATTACGGCAGCACGTAGATGTCCTCTGCATCCCTGGACATGTATGTCCTCAAGTCAGGCGGGTTTCGCAGTGGGAAGGCAGCATCTTCATTTTTTAACAGAGATGGTCAACGTGGGTGGGACATCACCAAGCCCAACAGTGACTTAGCAAGAGACCCAATACGGAGAATTTAACGCGGTAATGCTTCACAAACACCAGTCCTGCAAGCTATTTTAACTGGGAAACATATACAGTATTTTACATTTCTTTACACGTGCCTCTTAAAGGTGTGCTGTGTAACTGAGTCAGCTCTCTGGCTGCGTTTCACAAGGGACCAGACCTGAAATTGCCGGCCTCCTACCTAGCAGACCTCCGTTTCTCGGTGACTTAACGCCAGCTCTCAGCCCATACGTGAAGTTTATTCTTCAGTATAACTTCTGTGATTTCTTCCTCCAATGCATTAATATCATAAGCTTCACACATACAACAGGTTGGCTTTGCGGGAGGGCGGCTGGGACCACGTTTTGTTACAGTATATCAATTAATACAGGAAAAAAGGAAAGGAATACCCTTCCAATTTCAATGCGGTTATTTATTTTGGAAAGAGAGGGGGAGGAAAAAGGAAAGGCTTTTGACTGACTACCAGGGGAAAAGCTGTCCCTTTTCCACAAGTGGAAATCGTCCCTTTCTGGATGATGCTGAAGCCAGCCCCGGCCAGAGGTGATCTCCACCCCGGAAACCCAGTCACCCATCGGATCACAACAAATACTCATTTTCCAGAACAATCCCACCGGCATGGCTCCCGGCACCTTTGTTTCATCTCGAGACAAAGACGGATCTTTCACACTACACACATCCCATACCGTGAAGAAAGCCCCGTCGCCACCGCAGCTGCAGACGTCGGCACCGACGGCCACCTGCCCGCCCGTAGCACCGGCGTCCCCTGCTCGCCACGTGCCTGCCCGGCGCGTCGCCCCGAAGGGGCAGGGACGCCCGCACGCAGACACGTGCCGTCCCTGCTGTCCTCCCCCCTGCGCCTGGGACCTGCTGCCACCTCCCTGCCCCCGGCAGCCCCTTGGCTGCCCCTTCCCACCCCGCTGCCGGACCCGGCCTTGGCCCCAGGACTGGTGCCACCAGCAGGCGAGGGCGGATGGGGGTAGGAGAGCGGAGACCCCCGATGAAGAAGGTGCCCCGCTCATCCTTTTTGCTCCCGGGCTATAGCCGCTCCCTCCCATCCCAAACCGCGCTACCGTAACACCACGATGAGGTGAAACCTGGCAGCCGGCAAAAGGCCTACGGCATTTTGGCACACGCCAGCACAGACAACCCCCCCCACCCCTGGCAAACCTTTTGCTCCCTCCCAACGCGAGCGCGACCCCCTGGGCGCTGCCCACCCTGGAGCCCCACCGGCCGCGAGCCAGAGCCGAGAGAGGGAATGAGCCATCGGGGGAACGTACCCAGCCTCCGTTGTCCTGGATCCAGTTGTGCAGGTGCCGGTTCAGGTACTCGGTCATCCAGGCGGCGATGCTGTCCACGAGGGGAGACATCTCCCGGTTGACGCTCTCCACACACATCACTCCGCCGAACTCGAAGAAGGCCACGATCCTGCCCCAGTTAACCCCGTCTCGGAAGAGCTCCTCCACCACCGCCACGAAGCGGCCCCTGGCCGTGAAGGGGGTCAGGTGCAGCTGGCCGGACATTTGGGCAAAGTCCCTCTGGTAGCGGCGGGAGAACTCGTCCCCCGCCTGGCGCAGGGCGAGGTGGACGACCTGGGGCGCGGGGCGCAGCCCCTCGGCCAGGGGCGCGTGGCTAGCAGCAGCCGAGCCGGGGGGCTCGGGGTGCGGAGACACCAGCCCAGTGTGATCAGAGGAAGTCCCAGCAGCAGCAGCGACCGCAGCAGCAGCAGCAGCAGCAGCAGGAGAGAGACCCGGAGGCAGGGGTGCCCTGTCCTCGCCGGCAGCCCAGTCGTATCCCCTCTGCGAGAGTTTATAGTGGATGTACTTCAGCACTATCTCCCGGTTATCGTAGCCTCTTCTCCCCGGATGAGCCATAATTCCCAAGAGGAAGCAGCAAGAGGAAGGGAGAGAGGAAGAAGAGGAGCAGGATGAACCCAAAAAAGTAAAGCAGCCAATAATAATAAAATTAATAACACCAAAAATTATAATCCAGTTACTGTATCGGGCACGGTTTCATTCATGGTGGTGTGGGGGAGTTCTCAGGGTCTCGGAGGTACTTTTGTCTTCTCAGTGTTTCCTCCTCGGTTTGAGATGCACGGTATAAATAGGGATTAAAATGCTGTAAATACTTTACTTCCAGGAGCACATTTATTACTCATTCTAAATTTACTTTAGGACCATTTCCTCCTCGGTGTTGAAATAAATCTTAAAAAATATTATACCGTTTCAAAAGCAGGTGCATTTTCCCCTAGGTGCTGAACTACCACGGACACGAAGGAGCGGACGAACACACACCGTAAAAACTGCAATTCAATATGATTTGCTAAACAGCCTTGGATGAACGTTAATCCAACGCACTTTAAGCTAGAAACCTCCTCAACACTGCTTTTTTTTTTTTTTTTTTCTTAAGTTACACAAACTAAATTTCCTCTGTAAAGTACTTACTTGGACTATAAATATGTTCCTCTGTCAAGTTTCCTCTAAAAAAAAAAATAGCAACAACAAAACCCAAACATCACAAGTCTTCAGAAACGTTAAGTTCTGGCCGCTTTGATGCTTCAAGTCACCAAGGGGACGGGAAAAGGACAAAAAAAAATATATATCTCTCTCTACGATTTCAAATGTTTTTTCCCAGACTCCTGTTTAACAGACATCTCCAAAGATGTGTCAAAGCTCAGAAAATCCCGCCTCGCAGCCCGGGAAGGCGAACAACCCCAAAAGAGACGGAAAATCCTGGAGACCAGATGAACCACATTTGAATCCAAGCTCTCGCAGAAGTGCTCCGGTTTTCCCTCCAGTGCAACGTACGGGCATATGCATTTACGTAGCTTCATTCAGACACCGATCGCAGGAGCCTGGTGCTTCCACACACATGCACGCACACACCAAAAATAAAATAAAAAAAAATTAAA